>CM055816.1:95177323-95195616 GCA_029582265.1 Zoroaster sp. YZ-2022 | reverse complement strand
GTAGGTGCAGAAGCGGCATCCGGCGTAAAAACCATGCTGCACTAAATATGCGGATCATGATCTGCTGCGGCGATTTCGAATGAGCAGCCGAAAGAGGACAACAACATTTGATACATTGAACAAAACAATCCCTCAAGGATTAGTACCAGTAAAATAAAAACTCAAATTAATAAAATGCTGGCCCACTGTTTTAATCCTCAGCTTGCATGAGGGCGTGTGCAGTCTTCCGATTGGCCAACACGGATGTCATTCAGAATCAAGCGCGTTTTAAATATCGCTTTTATACAGTTTGAATGTTTGAATGAGCGCCTAACAAGCAGCCACTCATAACAGCTCTCCAGTTTTTGTGCTAAGTAAGTGTTTTGTAGCTACAAGTTTGTCTTCATTTTTATACTAGTGGATTTCTTATTACACCTGGAATATACTGGACGTTTTATGTCAGTATTGGTACATTTGTTTTCTTATAATAAGTGAAAAAAACTGTTGTATTTTGTCTGTCTCTGCTGTAAGATTTTACTGTGTAGTGGTACACATCTTGTATCTTCATTTTATTTGTGCAGTCAACTCTGACTTGCTACCCGTGAGTGCATTCCTGCTGGCTACTCTCTCCATCATATCCCCAGACCAAAAAAGACCGGTGGAGGGGTTGCACTTCTCTTTAGGTCCAGTTTATCTGTCAGTATGAAAATGTTAACATTGACTACCTAACATTTGAATCTCTGCATGCTGAGGTAACATGCAACTCCAGATCTGTTCGCCTTGTTAATATATATCGACCAGAAAGGGATGTTGATGGTAAACATGTAAATTTCTCCATTTTTCTGCAGTTTGAGAAATTAATTGTGGATTATCTCTTGCACCCATCTAACATTATTTTAACCAGCGATTTTAACATTCATATGGACATCACTTCAAACAATTATGCAAATCAGTTTAAAGATATGCTCTCTGCTCATGGACTTATCCAGCACATCACAGCACCCACTCATCGATATGGTCACTGTCTTGACCTCATGATAACGCGTGAAAATATACCTCTCATCTCGAAATATAACTATCCATCCCGCTTATGTGATTGCATTGTACAATCAGTGGTAAATATGAACCAGCAAAACACCTCCCATACCTACTCATTTCTGCTAACTACTCATGCCACTGGAAAAATGTAAATATGTAAAGATTTATGTCATGATATTGAATCTCAACCGGAAGGTATGACTAAACCTGAAGATGGTGAGCTGGATTCTTGTGTCAATCTATTTGAATCATACTGCTCTGTAACATCTTGGACGATCTATGCTCCGCAAAAAACTAGAATCTGTTAAACTTTACAATCTGAATCCTACTGGTTTCCAGCCAATGGGATGATATTCGTGCTGCAAGGAAAAATCCGTCAACGAGTGAGCGAAAATGGCGTGACAATGGGAAACTTGGAGTACATCGGCAAGAATACTGGTAACCAACGTGATATTGTGAAGACACATGATTAACCAGGCAAAAGTAACTCACTACTCATCTCTTGTGGAAGAGAGCTCTGGCGATCAGAAAAAACTCTTTAACATTGTTGAAAAACACTGCTTCATAAACCCAAAACTCCAGCGCTTCCATCTACACACTCCAATCAGGACCTCGCAAATGCTTTTTCAAACTTTTTTGTCACAAAAATTGAGAATATCCGTCGTTTTTTTTCCCCCAGTACCTGCCATTCTATCACAAACACCGTCACGCAAGGATCCACAATGTAGACTGTCTATGTTTGAGCCTACTAGTGTTACGGAGATCAAGAAACTCATCATGAAATCGTCATCAAAATCATGTGAACTTGATCCAGTACCAACTTCGCTAATAAAACAAAATATTGATGTGTTTGCTAAACATATCTCTTTCTTCCGGTTGTTTCCCTGATGCAGAAGGCTGCTCATGTTAAACCACACCTGAAGAAACCCAATTTGGACAAGGAAGTTGTCAAAAATTACCGACCAATAGCGAATTTAAAGTAACTTGGAAAAACAATCGAGCGAGTTCTTTCATCACGGATCTCTGACCATATTCGTGCTAATAATCTGTCGGACACATTTCAGTCAGCCTATAAACCATTTCATGGAACGGAAACTGCTCTTCTCCGCGTCAACAATGACATTTTATCTGCCATGTATGAATCACTGCATCAGTTTTGTTAGACTTAAGCGCCGCATAACATAATTCCTCCTTAGAAAACAGAAGGTGCAAACTGCCTTTCATTAAACTTGTTGAAAAAAATCACTACATCCAGCTAAATGGGGGTATGCCCTCCAGATACGTGATCAATATCAACCGATAATTACCTTCATGCACCTTGTCACTTCATCGTTACAACGTCTATCCTGTTTAAACCGAAATTAAATTGCTTATCGAGAAATTGTCCAGATCCAATCAGACCTCGATTCATCAAAGGATTGCCATTAACAGATTGGTTTGTCAAGTCTATAATTCCGAGCTTATACTCAAAATAGATCTGCGCTTTTATGCATGCTGAAGATTACCAGATAAATCACCACACTTTTTTATTATTTTATTTAAAACCATCTTTAACGAGGGTAACCCATCCAGCACAGCTGATCATTTGGGGCCCTCATATTAGGCACAAAAAAAAAATTGTTGAGTTGCCCTCCAGTGAAAATATTTGAAGGGGTCGGTCGGTCGGGATTTTTTTTTTCTTTTTTCTCCTTGACTGTCATTTTAAGATTGAAATGCATTGGAACTGAAACCACATACCATGTTTTTCATTTGTATACCTATCAGCAAGGAATTTTGCTTCCGAATAAAAGTATCCCAAGCATTTTTGTTGTACTTTTCGCAGTGATTGACACAGCAAATTCATCCATATTGCGTGCAATGCTCAACATGCAACATGATTGTGAGTGGCCATTCGATTTGAAATTGTGTAGATTGAGTCGCAATCGTTGACACACGTACAGTGCGGGGAGCCAGTGCACAACGTGTGAGGGCCATTTGATTTGAAAACGTGTAGATTGAGTCGCAATCGTTGACATACAATGATACAAAACAGTGCGCGAAGCCAGTGGAAAACATGTGAGGGGGCCATTCGATTGGAAAACGTGTAGATTTGAGTCCACCATGTGAGGGCCGGGGCCATTCGATTTGAAAACATGTAGATTGAGTCTTGGGTACCGGTAAATTTACCGGTAAAAAAAGTGGAAAATTTCACAAATCAAACGTATTATGTTTTATACAAAGAAAATTGGTAAGTTTCATTAATAAATAGGCCTATGAATGACGGGAAAAAAAAAGAAAAGAAAAAAACCCGACCTGAGATTTCAGCACTTTTGGGTCGGTCGGTGGAGGACAACTCAACATCTTTTTTTGTTTGGCCTTGTATAAAAATATATCAATATTATACAAAAATTACAGGAGGTACAGATGAATTAATAATAATGATAAAACAAACAGTCTTAACGGACAGTTACATATGAAATAAAACGTAAAGGACTAAATTGCACAAAAAGACCCCCCTCCCAGTCTACCATACTAATTAAAGATAGGACTAAAAGGAAAGATTAAAAATGGAGCAATAAACTAAAAAACAATAACAAAATGAACACAACAAAATTTAGAAATACGAGCCCCCCCCTCCCCCCCCTCCCCCCCCCCAATAAAAACCATCAAAGCAAATTAATTATCAATTGTATACCAACATCTCGGGCAAAACACAAGGTAATCTAAGACATAATAATAATATTACTTAAACCTTAGTGAAAAGTGAAACCTTGCTCAAAACGTTTACTAATTTCAAGCCTTTCAGGCCAGGCATCACATGCTGCTCTGGAAAAATATGAAACAGTTCCGGTTCCAAAGCTGCCATACCATCGTGTGTAATTTAACCTAAATTCCTTGATTTTAACGTTCACAAGCGATTCTTGTAATTGACTTTGTTAATAACATTTTGAGTCTTTACAACACATACGTTAAAGGCAAGTCCCAAACTTTCTAATTTATTGCGTATAAAATCCTTAAAGAAAAGGTGGTCAGTGCATTTCCATTGGGCTTCTGATGATCGTTGGAGCAAGCACGTGCAAAGTGGGCGTGGTTTATGTTGGAATTACTTAAGTGAACGTAGTTCCAACACAAACCACGCCCACTGAAATGCATTGACTTTTCTTTAAGGATTACGCAAGAAATTAGAAAGCTCGGGACTTGCCTTTAAAATGGTCAACGCTTTGCACTTTGCCAAAAAAAATAATAACTTAAAAAAATAAATAAAATAAATAAATAAATAAATAAAAATAAAAATATAAAATCAAGATGTTAATTTATTTTATTTATTAAATATTTTTGCGATAGAATTTACTTCTATCGCAAAAATACTTCCACTTGCGCGTGATCCTATGTACGTTACTTTTCAGCGCGTCTATGAAGAGTGAGACGGTGAACGGCCAACCGATGTGTGATGAATTCAAGGGTTAGTAATTAAATAATGAACGATAAATAATAAACAATAAGGTAGTTTTTGGTTGCTGTGGGTGAAGATTTTGGGAGATGCTATTAACACTATATATGCCGTTCATGGTCTAAATGAGGGCGTCATTTATTTATTTATTTAATAAAATAACATTACATATTAAATCTTATTCATCTGAAAATTAAAACAATTCTGGATGTATGTAGAGCAGTACAAAATGTACAAACGCTGTACACAACCAGCAGGAAATCACACCAGTACTCTAAAGGTCACGCAAAGTGTAAACAAGTCACAAGTTCTATAGACAAATATGCAACATACTAGCAAGGTGTTCCCAAACATAGGAAAAAGGTTTGATAAATGGAATAAGATTGATGGGATGAGGGCATGCTGCAATGAGCATTTCCGGTTTGTATACGCAATGATTTTATTTCAACAGCAACATGACTCCGGAGACATCATGCGTTTGTAAAATAACAACACGAAATGTGCTAGTGCATTTCTATCACCGCTGGATGGTTGCAATCGATCTCAACGATCTTGTAACTAGTACAATAGTGTTCACGATCATAGAATGAGCCTTGGCTTATTTCTTGCATGAAACCTGAAGCCCAACTGGTCAGTCAAATTAATAGAGGAATATGATTCGTCTCGCTGTCTTCACTGCAGGATAAATACTAAGCCAAAGGCGAGGTACATTATCACCCTTGGCAACTCCACCGGAGGTCTGATGTCCTGCGGCAGATCAAACGCTGAACCGTTATTTCTAATACAAAAATGTGCATCTCAATTTCGTTTTCAAAATGCCAACAGTGCATATTCTCGATGCTTAAATTCACTCAGATTCTTTCGGATTGTGTTCCGAGTTTAAAACGCACTGATCATTGCATGAGGCATTTGCTAACAAGTGTACCACGCACGTACACATCATAATTATGTACACCAAGCATGTTTTTTGAATTTTTTTTTTTTTTTTTGGACATCCACGTATTTAATCGATGCCACGCAATAACACCCTACGCTCAGTTCACATTCGCACATGTTTTGCATAATTCTGAGAAGATCACGTCCAGTAGAGCATATCAGCAACCTCATCCCTAGGTCTTCCAAGCAATTACCGTATTCCTTGTACCAACTGCTCTCTCGCCCTGGAACGGGACGATATCAATATCCAGAAATCATGCCTATCGCCAGTGACCACGCCCAAAACCGGTTCGAAGTAAAGACCGCGTGATAAACTGTTATTCTCTTATTAAAGTTAAACTCAACAGTAAAGCCTAGCTTCTACAACCAAGAGAAATTACCTGAATTGCGATAGCCTTTACACTGACGCTTGTATCCTAATTGTTGTGCATTAATTCTGTAATTCTACTTCACATACATACTTTACTGACGTCATCAAATAAAGAACATTAATGATCAAACCCAAGCATATGTGTCAACAAGGTGGGACGAAGACCCTTGAAGTTCTGTGATTTAAGTGCTTTTTCCAGTAAATCTCTTCCCAAACTCTTACAAAAAACCGGTGATCAACCCATTAATGGTCCGACCACTTTTAAATTAGCACAAGTATAGGTCTACTCACAGTCAATCGTAAAGGAATTGTACCATTTTGTACATTGTCTGTAAATACATTCATATTAGTTTCAGTTCATTTCATTATGTCATAAACGAGAATTATTTAACATTCTAATGTGAACAATGTTTCATAACCGCGATCTATTTCAAATTTCTCATGCATTTTTTTAAAATGACATTTTGTAAAAACGGTATAGTTTCTCAGACAGGATGCTTGGTTCCATCACCCATTTCATATCTATGAATTATTTCGATGATATTTCTAATCAGTAATTTTGTAATCATTTAATAATAATCTACAAGGTGTACATAACATACATACTTTTCGATTTGCAAACACGAACTTCATATTCATTCTCAAATATCATTTTGATCTTATTAGGGCGTAAATTATTTTGCAAATTTTACTTAAATGTCCCTCAAACACAAATATTTCAAGAGAAATTAAGAGAACATAATGCATATCAGAAATGCCGAATAAGGAAATACTTGAATACAAGTGCTGCTGAACAAATTATACGTGCGTTTGTCACATCACGGCTCGATAACGGGAATGCTCTCCTCTTCGGATCGGTCTCCCGCAGAATCAAATATCTTGTCTTCAGCACATACAAAACACAGCAGCTCGTGTTGTAACTTTGTCCAGAAAGTCATGCCATATCACGCCAATCTTGAAAGAACTGCACTGGCTTCCTGTTTCACAGAGAATTGTTTTTAAACTTATGCTAATTGTTCACAAATCTTTTAATAACATTGCTCCAATTTATATTTCTGAACTGCTTAAAGTCTACACTCCATCACGCATAGGCGTACGGGCGAAATTTTGTAGGGGGGGCTGAACATAAATTGCCCGAATGAGATGACGTCATTTCGATGACGTCATAATCAGCTCGCGATATTACTATTAAATATGAAGCCCCCTGAAGAACACGGATTGCCATTGTTATTCCTGAGCGATACATATGTTAGGGAACGAGAAACAGTTATCTTTGGTAGAGCAGTGCTCTAAGAGCAGGGAAACTGGCAACTTTATCAATTGACAATTCACAATTGTACATTATTTACAAAAAATATTACTGTTTTAAAGACAATTTCTCGATTTCACTCATTTCCGACCCAACCAAGGCTATCGCATCAACCATGGGCTCCTTCTCAAACATGTCTTTCTCCAGGGCTATCTGATTTGACTCGGGGACGGCCAAACCATCGGCGTGAGTCGCATGACTGCCGGTCCGTTCGGGCTCTCCAACGGTTGTGACCAGGTCAGCGTGTTTGTGTGCTGCACCACTTTCAGTTTCAGCACTTTGGACGAAGAAACCGCTTAGTTTTGCCTGGGTTGAATCTGATGAATCCGGTACTGGATGACATTTTACTTTTCTACCATTGTGAACTATGTTGTTGTTGTTGTAGGTTTTAATGGCACTTATGGCATTTGATCGTGCCCTGTGTGCCAATGACTGAATTCGGTTAGCTGTACTGGGAATGAGGTTAGCTGAAAAGAAAGAAAATATCCATGGTGAAGTTGGGGGCGCCAGTAATCCTCCAGACATATGGTGTCACTAGTTTCCCACGAGGTCAGACCGTGTACCGTCAATTTAAGAGCCCGGGCTCCGCCGGCTGAGTTTGCAGGTCCGCATCCCTCCGGGTGATGTTACAGTGGCACATGTCCGGCCAATCCCCAACACCCCGTCCTTCACCATAAAATATGTGCAACACCATCAAAATCAGGAGCTTACTATAAAGTTATATACAATAATATACAGTTATATATTAATATTACAGTTGTATATATATTTTATAACCTGGTAAGAATTATGTTTTTGTCCCAGAAGATGTTTTAATGTCATTTGTGTATTTGATAGCTTGAGGTTTTTTTGAAGAATGTGTCTTTGGGTGTTATATTTAGGGCAATTAAGTAAAAAATGTTCAACGTTTTCGCGGGTATTACATATTTCACATAATCCATCGGGGTGTTTGCCGATTTTATAGAGAAAGTCTTTTAGTGCTCTGCATGTGCCTAGACGTAATCGGTGTAGTATAACTTCTTCTCGCCGTTTCATTCCCCATGTTGAAAAGGTGAAAGAAAGGTCATAATCAGAACTTAGATAATGGTGGGATTTGGGAATTGTCTTTTTCCAATTTTCTTTGAGTTGGTTTTTAAGAATATGTTTAATTTCGTTATTTGATAGTGGAATATGGTAATCAATATAATTTTTCTGGGTGGCCGATTTGGCAATTTGGTCTACTTTTTCATTTCCTGCACCAATTCCACAGTGGCCGGGAATCCATTCGAAAATAACAGTGTTTCCTTGATGTTGAATATTAATTAAAATATGACGTATATCGCAAACAATTTTATTTTGTGGGATTGGTTTGGAAATGGCTTGAATGGCGCTAAGACAGTCACTAAAAATACATGTGTGTAGAGGTTTGACGTCTTCAATCCATTCTAGGGCGAGTAGTATGGCAAAGAGTTCTGCAGAGAATATGGATATTCCGTTATTGAGTCTAGTATTTTTAGAATATTTTAATTGTGGGATATAAATTCCACATCCGACTGTATTCGAGGTAGGGTTATAAGATCCGTCAGTATATATTTGAAGCGAGATTTTCCAGATTGTGTTAATGATTTCAGTACTAATATAGCATTTATGGTTGATATTAGATATGTGGGCCACTTGTGATAAAATTTCTGAAGATATGATAGGATTGTAATAATGCCAGAAAGGGAAAGGATTTATTAGGGGAAAACCGTTAAAAGAGTTAAAGGAGAATCTAGCTTCAAAAGGGGTATTATGGGGGGTAAGGTCCACTTATCAGCATAATAACGTTTTGCCAGTTGTCTTGTTTGAGGTAATGATTAGGATGATTTTGTGAGCATTTATTTTGTTCCATATAAGTTACATAAAAATTTACGACGAAGGGAAAGAGGGGGGTCCCCACATTCAATTTGTAATTTGTAAAGAGCCGAACCTTGGATAGCTCCAGTGCATATTTTTAAAGCTTGATACTGTACACTGTCGAGTTTCAATTTTAATGAAGTGGACGCAGATTCAAATGCTTCGCATCCATATTCAATTATCGGTTTTATAAGCGCTGTGTAAAGTTGGAATAAGGTCTTGCAGTCGGCTCCCCAAGTACTGCCACTGATACACCTAAGAAGGTTAAGTTTCTTTTTACATCTATTAAGAATATAATCTATATGTTGTTTCCAGCTTAGTTTGCTATCAAATATAACTCCTAAAAATTTAGCAGATTGTTGGGTATGAATAGTGAGGTTCCGAAGACGTAATGAAATATTTGTATGTTTTTTGTTAGTGAAGAGAACTGCGACAGTTTTTGGTATAGATAATTTAAATCCCATTTTCGCACCATAAATTAATATTATTGAGACTTTGTTGAATTTTTCTTTTCTATAAAGTAACGTTTCTGTTAGATTTCCATATGGCAATGTCATCTGCATATTGTGAAATATTAACACCAGTAATATAATTAGTGATATCATTCACTGCAATATTGAATAAAAGAGGGCTTATAACGCTTCCCTGGGGAACATCGTTCTCAAGTGTCCTTTCTTCCGAGAAAGAGTTGTTGATTCTAACTTGTATTTTTCTATTAGTGAGGAAATTATTTATCCAGTGTGTAATCCGGCCATGTATACCCATGTTCTGTAGTTTTATAATGACGCCTTTGCGCCATAGCATGTCATAAGCCTTTTCAATGTCGAGAAAAATGGCAAGAGTGCTTTCTTTATTTGCACGGGCTTTATTAATAGAGGATTCTAGATTGATGATGTGATCTTTTGTACATCGACCTTTTCGAAAACCACTCTGATGATATGTAAAGAGGTTATTAGTTTCAAGATACCAGAATAATCGGGAATTGATTATACGTTCCATTAATTTACATAAAGTAGAGGTAAGTGCTATGGGTCTATATGATAGGGGATTGGAAGATACTTTCCCTGGTTTAAGAAGAGGAATAAGAATGGCATCTTTCCATTGTTCGGGGCATTGGGAAGCGTACCAGATCATATTAAAGATGATAAGTAAATATTTACGGATTTTTATTGGGAGGTGTTTTATGACTCCATTGTTTATGCCATCTTTACCAGGGGCTATACATTTGGAAGAGTCAATAGCATGGTTCAGTTCTTCGATATTGAGAGGTTCGTTGATGACACTATCATTATTGGAATTGATAGATAATTCATTTTCAGCTTTTGTTTTAATATTAATAAAGGAAGGGCAATAATTATTTGTGCTACTGACTTTTGCAAAATTATCTGCAAAGGCTTCAGCTTTATCTTTATCAGTGATGGCATCGATGCCATTGTGTTCTAAAACAGGGATATTGTTTCTGGTGCGTGTTTTGTCGATTCGTTTAATCTTATTCCATACTTTTTTGGTGTTTGTTTGTGGATTAATTTCGTTACAAAATTTTTCCCAGTCCTTTTTCTTTTCTTTATTTATAGTTTTTCTAGCGATTGCGGAGGCTCTTTTATATTTTATTAAGTCTTCTGGAAGACGAGTTTTCTTAATGTTTTTAAAGCATTCTTTTATCTAGAATAGCCGTTTACATTCATCATTCCACCATGATGTGTTTTTTTTTTATTGTGGTTAGGGTTAGTTTTTGGTATAGAATCGGCCATAGCTGATTCAAGTTGACATATGAAGTTTTTATATGTTTCGTCTATATTATTCGATTCGTTAGGTTTAGTAATATACTTATTACAAGCCTCTTGAAATTTATTCCAGTTAGCTTTTTTGAGTGACCATTGGGGAGTAAAGTTATATGGATTTTGTTGAAATGGGTGATTAAATTCCACTAGGATCGGGCAATGATCACTACCCCATGTGTCATTTAATACAGTCCAATGGCATTTTGAAGCTATATGTGGAGATACAAATGTCACATCAATACAAGATAATGTTGCTTTGGAGGTATTAACCCTTGTACCTTCACCGGAATTTATGCAAACCATGTTATAATTAACAATAGTGTCTTCAATTATTTGTCCGTTATGATCTATTTTCGAGCTTCCCCATAGAGGGTTATGGCCATTTATATCGCCGCATATAATACATGTTTTGTGTATTTTTCCTAGGATTTTGTTTAATGAATTAGTTTCTAAAGTTGTACATGGGTTGTAAATATTCACAAGATAAATTTTATTTTTATTAGTATCATACAATTCACCTATCTGGTATTCGATGGGATCATCAGATCCGGTTATGTATTTAAAAGCGAGGCCATGTTTGATACAAAAGGCGCATCCTCCTCCCTTTTTCTTAGGTCCTGTTAGGTTTCTATCAAAGCGGTATATATTATATCCAGGTAAGGTATAGGTTTTGTCTTTTTTAAACCAGGTTTCCTGAATACAAATAACATCGGGTTTAGTGGTCCATGAATTTATTGCATTTTTAAATTCTTTATTGTGAGCTGTAAGAGACTGTGCGTTCCACTGTAAGATAAGGACCATTAAAATATAGATTATTTTGATGATTGATTTGGTTTCACTTTAGATGTTTGGCTTGTACTTTGAACAGGGGTTACTGTTGGACCCTTTTTATGTGATTGGTCAGATGTAGGTTCCTTTTCTTTAGATTGTCTTCGTCCAGAAACGTGTTTTTTTGTATTGGACCTAACGGGCGACTGCGACAGCGTTCTTCTTTTTTCTTGTTTTTCTTTATGTTTTATGGTTTCTGTTTGAAGAACGTGCTCAATTAGAGCCTTGGTTGCCGTGAACCTTTCATCTTTTCTTTTGATAGAATCCGAAATTTGCATTATACCAGTGAGTATTTCGACAAGGTGTTCTTTACAGAGATATTGTTGGGTTGGTTCGGTTTGTGTTCCTACTACATGATCAGTTTGTGTGGCGATATCCCGTGTTATGGGAACGGTTTTGGGTTGATATGTAGTGTCTTCCGTTGTTGCATTAACGTATGGTCGTGGGTAGGTTTTATTATCTCGTGTTTTTGGTTGTGGTGTTGGATTAGCTCGAGTACTAGTTGTAGGGTGAACTGTAATATCGGTTTTAATAACTTTGGCCGCGTCAGCGTACGAAATATTGTAGGTTACTCTAATACCTTGAATTTTCTTTTCGGTTTTGATAGTGTTGCATCCTTCGTATGCAGATGAGTGGTTCCCACCACACCTACAGCATTTCACAGACTCTTTTTGGTTGCATTCGTTAAACGAGTGAGGGCCACCACATCTTACGCATCGTGTGGAGCTTCGGCAGTTATTGGCGACATGGCCTAGTCTCTGGCAGTTGAAACAGCGGATTACTGACGGGATGAAAGGTTTTACATTAAAGTATTCGTATCCTAGTTGTATTTTGTTTGGTAAGTTGGGTGTGCTGAAAGTTAGCCTGACAGAGAGACTTCTTTCAAGTTTTCCATTCCCTTTACGCATTAACCGTTTTGCTTCAATGACTCCGTATTGTTTGCATGTAGATAGTATTTCATCATCTGGTATGTCAATGGGGAGGCCGGTAATCACTCCTCTGCTTTGTGTTTCAGATTTTGCAAATTCCGCAGTCACGGTCCATTGGTCAAGTTGTGATACCGTTTTGAGTTTTTGGGCTTGGGCTGGGGTGTGGCATCGAACTGTGATACCCCCTTGATTATTTTTAGTGACACTTTTGATGTAATCTTTACCAACTTTATTGAGAGCTTTAGCGATTTTGACTGGGTTGATTTTAGCAAGTTTTATATCCGGAGAGCTTATAATAACTAGAGTAGGTTGACTTTGGGAATTTTGGGTAGTCATATTTTGGGTATTTCGGCGTTTTGGTTGATGGTCACTTAATATATCATCCGAGTCGCTATTGACATCACTGTAAGTAAAGCTGCTGGGCTTGGGTCGTTTTCTATATTGTTTACAGGTCGGAGGACTATTTTGTGCTTGGCTAATTAACTTGTCAATTGTTGAACGGGGCTGATTGTCTAATTGCCAGATGCCATCTTGAGTAGGCCTACTCGTAGCAGTTGATTGAGATAAATGATCCCATGAAATGTCGTAATCCATGACATCCTCTGCCATGACTAACTGAGTTGAGATTTATAGATAGAAATACCAAATATGAGATTGAAATTATCTTATGTATAGCCTATATAAACTCCTGATTTATAATGGTGATGCTTACCTTTCCTTGGTTTTGGATTGAATTTGACAATTCTCGTGGTACAGTAACTTTAATTTGGAAATAATTCAAAAAATTGAAAAAGCACGTGTTTGAATCGAGAGTGATAGAGTTTCCAGACACACGTCCTCTCTCTCTGACTGATATCTCGTCCCCATTGTGAACTACCCGAAAATGTCTCTCTTTATAGTCACTGTCAAATTCCTTCTCGCATTCCTCGCATTTAACACGGTGTCGATAAGATCGTTTACGAGACTTTGACGGTAACATAATTAGTATTGACGAATGACGGTTAAATCACCAGCAGTTGAAGTCGTTCAAGTCGAAGAAATCAGAAAGAGAAATGTAATACAACGTCGTGAGCCAAGCATGTCTCAGAGGTGTTAGGGTCATGAGTCTGGCTTTTCCCGTTGTAACCAATCAGATTTTGAGATTTAATTGTAAAGCTCACCGCATGAAACCACAGACAGACTAACCGCCTAGCCCTAGTGGAGTTCATATGCATTTTTGTATACAATCTTTGAAACTTTCAGAATCACCTGTCTACATGTCAACAAATCCAAATCCACTTGATGCCATTTTTTCCTATCGCCCCTGGGGCGGCCATTTTGATTTCAAAATGGCCGCTATTTTTGGCATATTTAGCATATGTTGTGTGCATATAAATATATTAAATATGACTGAATTGACATAGTTCTTTATTTTCTAAATGTCTAAACAGTATTATTATAATTTTGAAGCTTTTAATACTTCATATACATTTCAGCGGCCATTTTGAAATTCAAAATGGCCGCCATTTGTGGTAATACATGTACATATATCAAATATACAGTCTCGTCTCGAAAACAAATCTTTTTGATCCAGCAGAGTTATTACCCACTGATCGTCACTAATGACTGATTGAACAAATGACCAGTGAGTGTTAATATTTCTGAAAAAATACTGAGACAAGATTGTATCTTGAGCACTTATTCTGCCAAAAAGACGACCATTTTGATTTTTCAGCTGCCCAGATAAGCAGTACTGCACCTTCCGGTTAAGACATACCCAAAGAAAGACTGGATACCCCAAGACTCTTCCAATGGACATGTCAAACCTTCCAGAAATCCACGGGACACAACTATGCTTAAGCAATAATGACGATATACACATTTAAGATAAAACTTGATGATGTTGCAGAGCATCCCTTTGTCCATATCAGTCATTATATTTAAGGATAGTCTCTGGACTGAAAAATTAAGCCAGATGAGACCTTATTTTTTAAAACGATAACTTTGTGATTAATTTTGGTAAGTTAAGGGAGATCTAAACAATCATTTTATGCATAGTAATAGCATATAGTTAAAAGCATGGTCTTTTTCCAAACATAATGCCTTGATAATCGAGATGTACCATAAACCTACTGACTTCAATAAGTGGAAACTGTTTTTTCCATCATAAGTGTCAACTTTTTTGTCAACATTATCTGCAGACACACAAATAAGGCGACCTTTTACCAACCCGTGTGGCACAAACACGCCGTGTGTGATGATATTTTTTGGACAGCATGGGCGATCTGGCTGCAGACTTGAGTGACTCAGCTATATGATATACCGATATTAGCATTGCTAAGTAATGTAACGGCTTTCTGACTACGCAGGTTGTGTTACATCCATAGGGATAGGCCTACTGCATATGAACTTTCAAGCCGTCAGCGAAAACTTGACAACGTAGAATTGGATTTTGCTGCATGTGCCACTTGTCTAGTAGTAGTCTTAAATTCTTGTATCATGGTCTGTGAGATTATGACAGATGATTTATGCAAAGCCTTTTCACAAGACTTAGTTGTAGCCATCTTACGACCCTGAAGAATCCATTTATTCATTGCTAAAAGTTCAACAGGAACGCCACATTCACTGGAACCATCAAGGGACCCTGTAAATGTCCATGACTTTTCATGTTTTACATTTGAAACAATCTGCCTGATTATTTTAGCACACTTGAAGATAGTATTTAGATCAGCTCTTATGTCTCGCTCATCTGTAGCTAAATCTAGTGCTTCACGGCCTGCTTGTTTAGAATGTAACACGCATGGTAAGTTACCCCTATGTTGTGATATGACAATATTTGGTACATTCTCTGAGATCTGAGCTATTAATGCTCTGCGTGTTATGGTTGTATTGATGCCATGTTCTTCTAATATCTCCTTATACAAATTTTCTGCCTGAATTGTGGTTATGTAGTCTCCCGAGTCAATTTTTTCCTGCAGATTATCAAAAAATTCAATCTCTGCAATAAAAAGTCTTGTGTTGTCAACATTTTTGTCAGTTGTACATTTTTTGGGCCAATTAACATGTTTTGCCAAGCTTTGAGCTTGCACCTATTGTGGTACACAATGTCCCTTGCAAGTAGTTCATCCTCTACTATTACATCTGCAAGTTGCAATTTCCACAAATCATTGTCACTTTTTTCAACAATCTCTTTAATTGATCTTCCACTGTTGACATTTTGGCAAGCATGTTTTATTTCATCTTGTTTTGTAGTGTCACCTCCTTGACAAAAGAAACACTCCTGACGATTAAAGTGCTCAGCAGTAGATCTTGTGAGTTTTCCTGAATTCGTACACGGGGGTGTAGAAGGTCGACTTTTTCGATTTTGTAGTGGGTCATTATTTTGGAACCTCTTTTCATCTCTTTCAATTTTAGTTTTTGAAGTTGTATCACTATAGCAATTGCGATGCCACTGTGCACCTTTCTCAAGGAGTTCATCCCCTGTTGTTCCACGCAGTCTTTGTGAAATACTAATGAAATCAGGATTGCCTAATTCGCACCTCTTATGCACGCTGCGCAGAAATGTATCATATGAAGACATATGTTTTGGTGTTGATTTGATGTTTTTCATTTTTCAAAACATTTTGACACATAATGCACAGACTGAAATATGTTGGTTTTATTTTAGCAGGAGGCTGATCTGTGCTCATGATGTTGAATATTAAGCCCAAGTCTTATTTTGTTTCAAAATTTGTTTTATTTGTATGTGTGTACTGTGTACTAAGATTAAGAATACGATTACAAACTTATTATCACGAAGCTGGTAAAACAAAACGATGTTTTGGGCTGGTATGAAAACTGCAGTTAGGCTTGATCTTGGCGTTGTTATAACCAACAAGGACTATCAATAATAGTGACAGACAGTTTGTACTATTAGTTATATGTCAGACTATCTATTTATAGACTATGTCATTAACGTTAGAGCCGAAAAAGTGAAAAAAAAATCGAAACTTACGCTGGCCTAATATCAGTCGTGTACCTTGTCTCACACTAAGGAGTACACGCAATAAATATCACGAGGCGCCACACTAACATCAACCACGTTGACGAGTGTGAAGTAGTTGTCAAACTCAAACCACGGAGAAGACAGAAAAGTGGTATTCCTGAAGGTGTTTCTGTAGGCCTATACCTTTTTTCTATGTTATATATATCTGATAACTTTATCGTATTTCTTGTTACTCACGAGATTATTTTGACAAAAATAGCAAACTGAAGAGAGTTTCGATGGTGAAATCCTGCCGTAAAAGTTCACCGTCGTCAGCGCCCATTCATCCAGTGCAGTACATATGTACATGTACACACACACCGGTACGTGTGGGTGACCTTCGCACATCTTTGCATGTGTATACGTCGCGGTGGTCCGTTTGCGAAACCCGTACAATCCAGAATCATATTACATAGCGGTAATTGGACAGATTCCGAATAATGCAAGGATCGCCATTTTGGCACAAAACTGAAAAATCACAATTCGTGTAATTTCGTCGTCTGTATTTTAGTTCGGAAAAAGCCCCAAAAAACATTCCGGTGATGGGAAAAATTGGCATCAAGTGGATTTGTGTTCTTTAGTGTGTCGGGAGTAATCCCTGAAAATTTCAAAGATTGTATACAAAATTGCATATGGGGGAACTTTTTCTACCATAAGCCCGCTGACTATATATGACAGTAATTTCTGTCATCACTCTCTGATATGACAATAATTTCTGTCATCACGTCTCCCTGTATATTCAATAGCGCCATGGTGGTATGTAGGTTTGTGTTAATTGAGAAAATGACGAATAAATTGGCCACAGATCCGCGGTTAATCTGCCACTCTAAAACTGACAGACAATACCATTTTTGCCCGAATGATTTTGCCCGAATGGCTTAACTTTCATAGGGCTGTGGGGGCTGCAGCCCCGGCCCACACGCCTATGCCATCACGCAATTTGCGCTCCAGCAACATGTCACTCCTAAAGGAACCAACTTCAAAACGGAACTGGGGTCTTTTTCTGTCGCGGCTCCGAGACTCTGGAATCATCTTCCAGCTAAACTCATCTCTTGTCATAGTATAACTAGATTTAAGTCGATGCTTAAAACTCATCTTATGTCACAATTCTTCAAAGATGATGTATATTTGTAATTGCATTGTAGGTACATGTATCTCAGTACATAATTTTTGTTCCTATGCTATCATTGTATATTGTTGGTATTCATGTGTTTTCTTTGTTTCCTCGCCTTGAGCGCCCAGCAGGGTGGATATGTGCGCGCTACAAATCTTTATTATTATTATTATTATTATTATTATTATTATTATTATTATTATTATTATTATTATTATTATTATTATTATTATTATTATTATTATTATTATTATTATTATTATTATTATTATTATTATTATTATTATTATTATTATTATTATTATTATTATTATTATTATTATTATTATTATTATTATTATTATTATTATTATTAATATCGTTTCGGATTTTGCGGTAACACCATGTGTTTTATCCTCCAACTAACGTGAAAGCTGAGATACAGGTTCTGAAAAGAACCGTATCGTGCACAATCGTATCTCAAACCTTCGTGTACCTCAAAACTTATATTATTATACATATTATTCATATTATTATTATTATTATTATTATTATTATTATTATTATTATTATTATTATTATTATTATTATTATTATTATTATTATTATTATTATTATTATTATTATTATTATTATTATATATATTTTCTGTAAAGATTGTAAATGCTTTATCATACTTTTAGTTCTTGCTTATAGTGAGTAAGTTTCACTTTCAGATGCAA
>CM055816.1:95157165-95176823 GCA_029582265.1 Zoroaster sp. YZ-2022 | reverse complement strand
AGACCAGAAGCGCTAACAGTAACAGTAACAACATTATAAAACAAAGAACGTTGGAACAAAAATTGATCCCAAGTCCAGGCAATCCTATATAGGCCTAGGTTAGTCCAAATAAATACGCACCAAAAATTATGTTAATGATCACGAACATAAGTGATAGGCCCCTAATATTAGTAATAAGTAATATTATAAGTCTTAACATTAATTAACATTTAACATTAATTTATGAATATGAGTCATGCCTAAAACGTCGTTAGCAGGTTAGGCCTAACTTAGTCTTTATCATTTTTTGTGGTTGGGTACCGAGAAAATCATAGCAAATTGACGTGGTCATTGTGGATGTTATGACTTTCCCTGGGGCTTCAGTACGAAAATGCAAATGTCATTTTTTTTTAACTGAGTACAGAAACAGAGCCCCAGTTATTGGGTCTATTCCAACACAACACTCAACAGTTAATCATTCATTTCTTGTCAATTGTCATGCATGGCCAGTACGTTAACATAAACGCTGCAAAAAATAGCAAAGAATGTCAGAAATTTCATCGGACATTCACACACACGTCACCCAGGTAACGGGTTGGGAGCATGGGAAGTGGCTGAAGTACAGCAGTAGTATGTAGGCCTCAACGTTAACGTTATGTCGAAACTCAGAATCCATCACAGTGTCGACCGTCAGTGGTCAGCAAACACACACTCACAATCACAGACTGTCTCCAGCAATGTTAGGGCTAACGTTGGTGTCATCGCCGTTAAAATTGGTCATTGTCATAAACTAAAACTGCCATGAAAGTTGGTCTGACAATGAAAGTATTTAACCAATGTATCTCAAACAGAAATATTTACATGAAAACAAAAATACTTACATTAGAATTGATACTGCAAACTGATCTGCCGACGACCAGACGACTTATGATAACCTTGAGCCCGCCAATTTACAAATCACTGGTAACCACCCGCACACGCATACAACTTAATCACACCGCCATGAGACAAGTTACCAAATTAATGAACAGTGACGTCTACAGAACAAACTTTCTCATTGGACAAGACTTGCGGGAGAGGCATCATGGACAGAGACGTAGATTAACCAATGTATGAAGAGCTTACAAATAATTAAATAACTAACAATCTCTTAAAAACATGGGCAACGCGTTTTATGGTTTTAATTTTACGAATTCCATCGAAACAGAACAGATACATAACTGCAGCAGTTAAGCAAAAGATACTACTTCTGTATTCAAAAGTTTTTTACATGTACATTAACGAGAAATGTTATGCATGATCGCTCGGGCAGAGAGCCGTAACCCAGCCTTGCCTTAGACCACCCGGACCCGGATGGGACCCGGGCAGGCCAGTACACATGTGCATGGGCTCGAGCGAAGCCACACCACGCGCCGTCCGTCCGTGCAGGGGCCCATGCAGTAGAACACATCCCTCATCGCCCGAACTTAACTCGTGACGTCGTAGAGACGAAGCTAAAGCTTATTGCCAGTGCGCACAGACAACTTTAAGTCATAATTCATTATTCACATACAGCGCTAAAGGTCGAACGATGTGTTTTGTACTACAGATATTATGTTTTTGTCCTCTAACATGTCTAAAGACTGTGTTGCTCTTTCACAGTATATTTCTTGTAAATGTACAACACTTTTTAAATACAGAAGTTTCTGCTGTGGATTTATTACAGAAATGTACTGTAATCCACTGTAAATGTACGTAATTTTTAACAGTGTGGATAAAACGTATGGGAAATCAAAACAAGTTCAGAATTGAAGAAAATCAAACAAATACAGCACTTCTGATTAATATCATGTAAAGAAAATTTACATTTATTGAAAATTTATTTATATTCAATGAAGTCAATTAGTTAACAAGTAAAATTGTAGCCTAAATTAATAAATAAAATAAATTCATAAAATAGAGTGGATAAAATTACATTGATACTTAAAGTCAATACAACTCACTTATATCATATTTTATGATACCGACTTATTGCCATTGTATTTTCTTCAAATTGCACAGTAAATTACTTACCAAAAACTGTTAATAAAAATGCAGATCATTACCAATGTGTTTGAAATAAAGTTTAGCCATTGTGATTGGCTGAATAATGTAGGACTTGGCTAGCTTGTATATCTATAAGCTCTTTCCATTATAACTTTGTGTAAAATAAAACTACTTGCCAAATACAATGTGAACATTTCTCTGAATAAAATGTTACTTGTCAAAATGTCTAAAAGGTACACTCAAATACAATGTGAACATTCCTCAGAATAAAATCTTACTTGTTAAAATGTCTATAAAGTACACTCAAATACAACATTCCTCATAATAAAATATTACTTGTTAAAATGTCTATAAAGTACACCCAAATACAATGTGAACATTCCTCAGAATAAAATCTTACTTGTTAAAATGTCTATAAAGTACACTCAAATACAACATTCCTCAGAATAAAATCTTACTTGTTAAAATGTCTATAAAGTACACCCAAATACAATGTGAACATTCCTCAGAATAAAATCTTACTTGTTAAAATGTCTATAAAGTACACTCAAATACAACATTCCTCAGAATAAAATCTTACTTGTTAAAATGTCTATAAAGTACACCCAAATACAATGTGAACATTCCTCAGAATAAAATCTTACTTGTTAAAATGTCTATAAAGTACACTCAAATACAATGTGAACATTACTCAGAATAAAATCTTACTTGTTAAAATGTCTATAAAGTACACTCAAATACAATGTGAACATTACTCAGAATAAAATCTTACTTGTTAAAATGTCTATAAAGTACACTCAAATACAATGTGAACATTTCTCAGAATAAAATGTAACTTGGGAAAGAACAATGGGAAACTTTGTGCATAATGATTGGTTATTGATCAGAGTTCACGCTCAACTTCAAGATCTACTGAGTTCTCACAAACTGGGATGTCGTCAAAGAAGGCTTTCTTCCAGTCTGGAAGAAAGGAGCAAAGCACAAGGAGCTCATCCTTCTTCTTATTGATTCCTCGCTTTGTTGGCATACTTGCAATATCCTGCAAGGGATTTGTCTTGTTCCTGATATGGGCTTTCTTCTTTAGATGATCATGAGCAATGGAGTCTTCTTGGCTGTGGGAGAACTTAATGTAGAGTTTGGATGACCCTCGTCTAAACTGTGCAATCCGTACATCACACAATTTGAAACCTTGCTTTGTTTTCACTTCATTTGAAACTGCTTCATATCTGTATGATCCAACACAATTGACTGGATTTTCTTTCTACAGCCATTTATTGTGTCCACATAGTCTTTCATGTCACCCAAGCAGGACTTTGACTTCAGAGCTTTAGTGATGTTACCGTGTATACCATCTGCTGACATAAATCTATGACCAGCCTCGAAGTACTTGATGGTAATAACTTCTGTACCAGTCTCTGGATTATTCACTATGAGTGGAAGTGCGGAAAAGAAGGTCCAGTTCTTATTTTGGGAGTTGCAGTTGTCTGTGAACATGATGATTTCCTTAATATCCCTCTTCTTATGGGCAAAAGCTTCCTACCCGCCTCACCCTCATGCCATAAGACACATGTCGCTTCGTTGTCTTTACCAGGTGTGGCAAATGTTTCATTGAAAAGAATTAACTTCCTTGAAAAGAAGTATTCTTTTGTTTGAATTTTCGGCATTTGAATTACCTTCTGCATATCTGCAGTGACAACATGCACCTTGTCTGGGTCATTTTTCATAAACTCCATATCAGAATGTAGTGCATCTCTGGCTTCAGCTGCATGTATTCTGTGTGGTGAGTACACTTTGCATTTATCACAGCCACATTCTAGGCAGTCGTGACCATCCTTTGCAGGGTGCTTCTGTTTATGGAGTTCACATTTCTCACACTTATCATTTTCCGGTTGGTTGAATGATATGTTCAAACTACTAAAAACACCAAAGAAGTAACTGTATGAACACTCCTTATCATGGTCCTCAAGAAGTCCCTGTGTGGTGTGTGATTGAAAACTCAGCTGGAGATACCTCCTGTTGGGTGCGTGCTCCAGTTTGTAGTGGGACACTACTGGTCTGTGTCTTTCAATGAAATTGATGTCCTGCTTCAACTGTTCAGGATACTTGTTGGGAGGAGTTTTTTTTTACCCCGTTGGTCAGGTGGTGCACTGAGTGGACTCTCATTCCCACGCTTTATTTGCTTCAGGAGATGCGTTACTGCTGAATCTGAGTTATAACCTAGTGTGTGCAGGAAAAATATCTTACATACTTCAAATCCACACATGAACCATGATCCTGAGTTGTTTCTCTTGGAGACTTTGTCCCATCCCTTAGATGCAATTTTCTTTGCCTTTTCCTTAACGTTGTGATAAAGCCAATCATGGCGTCTTTGGTAGTCAAGATGCCAGTAGTCACTCCATATGTTTTTCCGCTCCATATTGTATGATTATACAATGTACATGTATGTTTGACAATTGTTTTAATAATGAAGATTGATTGAGAAAAAGGAATATGAGATTTGACATACGTTGTTTTGCAACACCATCGTTGTCATGTATATCATCGACATGAACAGCGTTGATTTCATGTACAGCGGCAGCATCATCGTTGTCATGAACAGTGTTGGTTTCATGTACAACGTCATCATTGTCATGAACAGCGTTGGTTTCATGTACAGCATCATCGTTGTCATGAAGTGTTGGTTTCATGTACAGCGTCATCATTGTCATGAACAGCGTTGGTTTCATGTACAGCATCATCGTTGTCATGAACATCGTTGGTTTCATGTACAGTGTCATCGTTGTCATGAACAGCGTTGGTTTCATGTACAGCATCATCGTTGTCATGAACAGCGTTGGTTTCATGTACAGCGTCATCGTTGTCATGAACAGCGTTGGTTTCATGTACATTCATCGTTGTCATGAACAGCGTTGGTTTCATGTACAGCATCATCGTTGTCATGAACATCATCGTTGTCACCATGCCCATAATCTATTTCATGTACAGATGCCTCTTCAATTTCCATAGGTTCTTCCTCATAGGAGATATCTGACAAGAAACAACATTATGAAATGTAATATAAATAGTATGTGCGTTTATTTCAACCAACTAAATGGATGGTCCATCTTGGATTAAATCGTAAGTCGTAAATGATCTATATTTGTGACACACATGTACCTGAACAGAATTTCCACTGAATTCCAATCTGCTAAATTAAGCAGAGAATGAAGCAAATAATAAAGCAATTATTTAATATCACCCATCAGTCTCCCACAGGAGAAATTACACTCTATAGGCAATGAAAACAAAACATGTGATTTTGCCTTTATGTGACCAATTATTATTCAAATCCATCTTTAGTGAGCAACATAAAAATATATGTCTGTCCACTAAGCAAAAATATATAGACACCCCAAACATGATGGTACATTTTTATGTAATACATTCATGACGGACTATTTTTCAAGTTCCATACAATTAAATTGCAAGGATTGTTGCTGCAGAACAGGCAATGCACTTGGATCATTCACAACTCCATGATAAAATCTATGAATTGTTTTGGCACTTTCTTATTAGATGGTTGAAAATCAAATGAAAAATTCTACCAATAATACACAAAATTATCAAATCTTCTGAGTGCATTAATTACAGTATCATGATTCATGTTACAAAATAAGGTTATTACTATGAAATTCCCCTTTATAAACATAGGCCAACACTTTTACTTACCATTTTGTTCATTCAAAACAAACGGATTGCCAACTTCAATTGCATTGAGGAGCATCGTTGCAGCACTTGGATATTCAGCATCTGTGTGTAAATATAATTTTAAAGAATAATTTTATGTGTCATTAGCTGCATTTTACCTACATAAACATTATTGTAAACAATTATTAATAAGTAATACAAACTGATTTTTGTTTTCCTATCTATGCAAAGCATTTAATTATGGTTTTTTCTTTAAAGATTGAAATATTCAATACTTTAATAGCTTACTGTATGCATAACGTTACAAATCCAGGTTATGTAGGCCTAGAGCATATGCCTTAACGTTAGGCTAAGGCTAAGCGTAGCTCAGCAGCAGCCCACAGTAATTTTTGTCTATGCAGTAGCGGTAGGCCTAAACAAAATATTACCTGTCTTTTTCTTTTATTGGCCTTCACGTACGTTCTGTGGCAAAGTTTAGCTTGTGCGCATGCGCAACTTCAAGGCTTATTAGCATACTAAGTAGGCGATGTAAACAAACGAGGTTTTCGCGGGGTTTTTCGTCATCACTGTTAGCCGCATTATTCATGATTGTATCAGTTTATTGACCCTTATTATGTTAACAAGGCTTCTTTCACGTCATGTTGAGTCTAATTTCCACAAAATCCAAACAGAAAATCCCTGCGAATTTGTTCGTGGATAAAATAGTCAACTCGGGGACATTTTTGTCATTGGATATTAAGGCACTTCTGTTTGGGCTATAAAAACGATGTTAAAGTTTTTAGGGAAAAATCAAAAAATAGAAATGATTCATGAGGGTATGAAGTTCCCGGATGTGTAAATATTGCGTTACTACCATTTTTCTTTTGGTAGTGACTAGACGTTTGCATATATTGAAAATTCTGTTGTTACCCCTCCCGATTGATGTAGTTTGTCTTTAGTACATGGGTGGCAATTCTCTCCATATCCTTTGTGATGGGAGCTGTCAGGGGCCTTTGTAAGATTTGTTTCAATCTCTGTTGGTTGATCCAAATGTCTCGTAGGGTCAGTTGCTGCTGGCCTTCCTCGCTTTTTCTTGCATGGCCTACCACCTATGCTTTGCTGTGAATTAAACTCCCGGCAAATTTCACAAGGATTTCAATGTTCAGGCCAGTGGAGACGGGGTATCTCTGGGTATTTGTGGTTTTTGCTGATTTTTGACAGACAGCTTAAGCAGATATGAGAAGGGTGCTGCTGTGGGTTATCACATGTCAAATCTAGTGAGAAAGTGTCCTTGATCCTTGCATACAAACGCGGCTTGAGTTTGGTGTAGAGTTCTCTCGTACAAGTGATTGTAAATGACTTCGTGCGAAGTACGGGGTTCATCGATTGAGCCAAAGATTGAATAAACACACAACAATGAGACAGGATTACCAGTTGACGATCACTTATTTTATTAGTCACTGATGCAAACTCATCAGTTCCTCTCTTTATCCCAATCAATCTCCGACTGACTTCTTATTCCATCAGCAAACATATTTAACCTCTTTACTTATTATTTTCATTCTAGAACAAAATATTATTTTCTTAGAAAGATCAACTCACGCATACGCTTACGCACGCATGCAGCACGCGTACGCATGCAGCTCGCGTGTAAAGCAAGGGAATCATTTTAATAACAATAATTAATTTTCTGATTAATTTATGTTATTATCACCATATCACTACAACTGATTTAGATTTTCGCTTCGCTTTATAGGCTGAGCTCATTTGTCTGTTTCCACAGATTCGACAAAGTGCTTCCAGAACAGTAAGATGATGCTCCATTTTATAGTTTCTGAAATGCCCCAAAAAGGAAAAAAAATGTAGTAAGAAAGTGTAAGCGCGTTGGTAAATTCAAACCATTCATCTCGCGAAAACTATTTTCCAATTCTTCACAAAAACTTTTGAAACTGAGAACTTATGGATTTAAATTAAGTGTTTTTTAACCCTTATTTTTTTTAATAAATAATTACCTTAGCAACCAATTTCTGGTCCATTACACATCTTCTTGGTAGTTTTGTCACTCAATGTGCTTGTGTGTCGTTTATTCATGAGTTGGAGTGTTTGTAACGTCAATTTGAAGGAAAAGTTATTTAAACTCGGCGCGCTAGATAGGGTCAAAGTTGATTGTTTACACGAGGGCGACCTCTGTTGTCAAGGAATGTTGCAGTACCGCGGGAACTGTACTTGCCTGCGCGGGTACCAGCACGCTGGTGCACGATTCTAAACTAAATATTGCAGGGCCAATGGGAGCAGAACGTACGTGCCTTGTCAGCGACACCATGAGGCTTGTTTTTCTGTGAAGCCAACTCCAGAAGGATCCTGCCTCTATTCATGATGACCTCGGCTTGAACTAGTATTACATTTTAGTAAATTAAATGTAATTATATGTTTGTGGTTAAAATGCCAATTCACGTCTGTGTGACAACTTTTAGCTCAACAATAGCGCCCTCAATAGTTCCTTTCTAACTAGATAAAATGATGTAAGTGGAACATACATTGTCCAAAGTTTGAGTGCAATTTTGTTGAAATGGTAATAATAATAATAATGTATAGATTTATATAGCGCACGTATCCACCAACTAAGTGGCGCTCAAGGCGCATTATATTATTATCCCTGCTCATAAGGCTCATAAGGCTCATAAATCATTCCTGAAACCATCTCAGCTCCCTGGGGAGTATACAGCTCAATTGCTGCCATTTCTAGCGCATAGAGAGCAAACCATCTCTGCCTTCACAGGTACCCATTTAACCCCTGGGTGGAGAGAAGCAATTATGGTTAAGTGTCTTGCTCAAGGACACAGGTGTCACGGCCGGGTCTCGAACCCACACTCTGCTGCTGGCAACACCAGAACTTGAGTTCAGTGCGCTAGACCACTCGGCCACGACAATCCACTTTTCGTGCATTATGGTGTATGTCACATACATTTAGAAAGCCATGTTTGATTAATTTGCTAAAGTGGTGTATGTCAGAGATACAACACTTTACCTTATTTCCAGCTTTCCAAATAAATGTAAGTGTGACATACACCGTTTTTGTAAATTACAGTCACAAACTTTGAATTTTTAAGGCTAACATACAGAGTGTATCTTCCAAACGATTCATTGCCTGATGTTGAGAATTTCAGAATCGTAAATAGCGCCCTCACTTTTAGTGGGAATGGCTTTATCTCAAAATCTCCAAAAATGTACTTACATCATTTTACCAAAATAGGGCCGCATAATGTTGCAGGTAATGGCATTTCAATAAAATGTGCTGGTTTATTTTACAAAATATAAATTTAAACATAAATGTTGTCACTCACCAAACCACGTTTTGATTTTGTAAAAACTGTCATCATGGTAGTCCCAGTCTCATCCGAAGTCACTCAAGGTAATCTTACTATTTTGTTTCAGAATTTCCTTGAGCCTCTTTGAAGAGGAGGCTGCTTTCTAAATTTTTTTCTTCTGAAAGTCAAAGGCCCATCAAAATAATTTAGTCGTACATGATTCCTATAATAAAACAATTGAAACATGATCTGTAATGAGAGAAAACAAACAAAAGTGGGAAAAAGCTTGGGGAATTTATCTGAATCATGGCCATCAGCAATTTATGAGCAAATTAACTTTGGTGTACATACCCCCCTCCCCCTCCCCCCACCCCATAATGCCACATTGCACTCCATTTGCTGTGAACTTTAACAGGGGCTTTTCATTTTGATTAAGATACTTTTCAGTTTAACTTTGAAAAAGCTGTCAAAATAAAGCACCTTAAAAAATGGGAAACCTATCTTACTGGTATGAAACTGCCATTGTACACACGTTAACAAAGTCAAGAATAAATTCTTCTCGCAGATCTTTCGGTTGAAATGCTGAAAACCGGGTCACCTGGCGTTTAGCTGGAGGTTGGCCATCACCATCTGACTTGGCTTTGGCAGCAGCAATCTTGGCAGATTTGTTTTTTACATGTTTCTTGCTCTCCAGATGATCTGTCACAGTGTCAACTCGCTTGAAATCTACACTATGTTCACAAAATTTGCAGAAAAGAATATTTCCATCTTCATACAAATCATCACTAAACTGCTTAGCACGCTCACATGCACATAAACGCACTAATGGAGCCTTTCGATTAGTCTTTTTCTTGATTATTGATGCCATTTTATTTTCATAGCTGTTCACAATCTATTCTGGCTTCTAATACAACAGTGTGGGCAGTGTTAATGCTTTAAAACAAACTTCAAATTATTAAAATTTCATATGAACTTCGAGCCCCTGGGAACAATCTTACTTTTTAATATTCAACGACAGGTGCATGTGTCAACGAGAGGCCAATTTAACACAAGTTGAAACAGCTTCAAACAGTCGTGAGTACATCTAAACCACAAGGATAGAGCACCATAAAATAGGCAGTTTACGATGTTTAATGAATGTCAATTTTCAGACCCATTTATTCTTTTGATATTGTTTTTGTTGATGAGAAGAAAATAATTCTAAGACGATAATGAAATAGTCGTTCGGTTGGAACGCGGGAAAATTGCGCGAAAAATATTTAACTTCCTCAGTCATTAATACTGCACCGCCACCGCCACCGCCACCACACACACATAAGAAACATGCAACAGCCGTATACGCCACGACGTCAGACACACATCACATGATTGTTGTAGCCGAAGCGAAATTTATGTCCGCCATTTTTTTCACGTTAACTAGTGTCAAAATAGGATAGTTTACGGTAGGTTTTTGGACCTGTATAAGTGAATAAGCACAACATACATTTCACTAGAGCCAAAGTTAGATATAAAAGAATGGTTGATGATTGAACGGAGAAAAATAAACCTGCCGATGTTGCAAAAGACACCTGCGAGAGCGTACCGTAAGTGTGATGATTTTCACCCGTGCGCTGACCGAAAGCTACGGCGTACATGTCGGGTCTCCCCCATGTCTGTCACGCTCGCTAACGGTGATTTGTAACATGATTTGTTGCTCTAATCTTGCCAACGCACATTTGTTATGTGGCTCATCTGTTGAATCTGGTTGAATTAATCATCAACAATTCGTTTTGGACCAATACATTTTACAAAATTATGTTTTATATCAATAAAATTGCAAAAGTTATTTCCTTCAGATTCAAATCCCGTTTTCCGTTTCGAGGAGCAAATTCCGCGAATTCCGTCCATTTTCCGCGATCGCGGAAAATCATTGGCCCTATGATCAAGACAACTTGGTAGTGTCTGCATGAGATTGAAGTCGTCTCCCTCAAAAACGGCAAATGTTATCGTATTCTTCAAACTATTAGGCACGTATCCACAGGCGCGGCGGACATAAAGGACTTCCTGGATGTGCAGGCTCATAGCTCATTTGTATATGAAATGAGGGCGTATCTATGACTATGCACAATGTAACCCGCTCGTATGTATTAAACGTATGTTTTTTTATATTAAAATAAGCTTGCTCGGGATTAATTAATATATATATATATATATATATATATATATATATATATATATATATAGCGTCACAGTAACCACTTTCACAAATGTATTTGTACAATTAAATGTTTAAAACAACGATAAAAAGTGGGTTAAATACTGGATTTCACAAAAGGAAATGTTTGGGTAAAACAAAATCATGTTTTTTGTTAGTACATCTAAAAAGGCTGAAAAAGTAAGTTTCAGACGTTAGTGATGTCTTAAAAAAAGACATTGTGTAAGAGGGTGTGACCTTGCCATTTATGTCTATGACTTCCGGTTACCAAGCAACATTCCGACGATATAATTCATATGAATATTGGGTAGAAATCTAGTGTTTCAAGGTATACTTGACAACTTAGCAACTGGGCAATTCCACGGTAACGGAGTGACACCAAAACACATTTTTTAGATTTTAAACACATTTATCACAGAGTTTATTGATAAATCCTGAAAGTTTGGTAACATTTAACTACCAAGTACTTGTATCTGTCAGTGTATGTTTTTTAATTGTATTTTCCACTTCCATTAATTAATTAGGAATATTATTTCCCTGGTAACGGAGTGACGCTGAATGGACATGGTTTTTTGGCTCATTTACTCACTATGAAAACCCTGTGAAATGAAATGATTTCATAGTTGTCTATGGTGTCAATATTAAAGTACAAAGGATAAGCTTTAATATGATACCCCACTTAAAAAATTGATTGGCAAATTTTTTGTTTTACAATATCCTTAACGATTTTGTGTCTGGTAACGGAGTGACAAATTGTACTACCACATACGATGACATACAAAACAATATGTGCTGCCAAACAATTTATGTAATACCTAAAGTCAATGTTTTATTGAAGTTAGTTATTAAAAGTAATATTTGATAAGTAAGTAATATAATGAGGGATGTGGGGTAATTAATAGAAAAATGAAGTTGACCTTTGATACTATTTTAATAGGGTTGGGCAAATCTAGGCTTTTTTTGCAATACTGGTGCAAAACAGGTTGTTTCTATGGCCAAATTTGGCGTAGAACAAGAATCTGTCAAAATATTTGACCTCCGATGACGTTTGATACCACTAAAGTTCAAAAATTCAAAATGGCCGCCAAAATGACGTCATTTTGCGTGTTAATGGCATATTTTCATAGATGTATGGCTTCCAATATGTCTTTACATAGGTTTTCAGAGCCAATGATCACAAATGTGACACTTTAAACATGATTAGCGGTACCTGGCACAAGTTATGGGCATCTTGTATTGAATTTCATCCAATTTTCTTCACAAATTCTGCTGAAATCTGCTTCTCAGTGGAGCGAACCATTAATAGTTTATGTCACATATTCATGATGATAATTTCTAGTATCAAAAAAACTGTCAACAACTTGTACTTATACTTCACTTCTAAGTGAACACTGATATTTGGCTATAGGAGCTTAAAGGACATTCTTCAATAAAACGTCAATATCAACACCCAAGTTTGATTCTAGTTTCACAGCGTTTTGAATGGATTGTCTAAGGTCTTCACACGAAAACTTTACCATCCTGAATTTACCATCGGCTTTTGTTCGTCGCATCTGGCGAATATCTGGCGCTACTGTAGCCCTCAGATAGCCTATTTCGCAAATTAGTTGTTTTTCTGTCAAGTGTTCAAGTATATCGATGGTATTTGGTGTCACAGGGCCCTGGTGGGCCTTACACGTCTCGAGAAGTTTCATTGTCCTGGCCAGTTTCTTCCTTTTTAGTTCTGCTTTCTTTATGAGGGCCAGTCGTTTTGTAATTTTGACCGTTAGTAAGTAATTCGACTCTATCTCCTTTACATCTAAAACATTGTCAGAACTTCTTGCCCATTTCCATTTTTGGCGTTTTTCAGTGTTGCTAAGCGTTGTGAATGACGGATCAGAGAGTAACCGATTTGTTGTTACAATGTTTTTACAAGAATGGGTTTGAACTGATGTGGATCCAACACTTGCCACAATGCGAACGTCTAATTTAGCAAATTCTGCTTCACATCCTAGATTTCGTCGCGCGTACCACGAAGTGACCTATCTCAATTTTTGTCAATTTTTTTGTTTTGCATGTTTGTATTATTCATATTAAATACTTCAAATTCCCAAAATTTAAAAGGTTTTTGTGATTTATTTATTTAATTACGATGATTAAAAGAAGCGACCTATCTATAAAACGTTTAATTACCGTTCCACAAAGTGACTCAACGAGATAGGTCACTTCGTGGAGTTCATGGGCAGCGCGTCATTACCACACGAACAGTCCTATCCGCTTACGCCCAATAAAATAGTGCAATGAGCATCACCACGAAGTGACCTATACCAATTATCATGCTACAGTACAATTTTAAAATAAATAACAAAAAATAAGAAGCAATTATTTTAAATTATTTTCTTATATATTTTCCCCGTAATATACTTTCTTTATTGACAGTTAATCTTTTGTAAACTTAGCCTAAGTACTAACTATTCTGTTAATATCTTGACGCCTAGAAATGGCGACAGTCACAGCTTTGCTCTTCCACCAAATTCTTCCAGGATTCTTTTTGTTGAATAAGAACATATCGTAAGTATATTTCCTACCCATTGTTACAAAAGAAACCGATATGGTGTTATGTTTCTTGTTGTACTTTTTCAAGGGGGGTGCCTTTTATAGTTAAAACCGGGTGATAAAAAAGACATATTTTTGAGTTTGCACAATGTTGATTAGCCCTATGTACATACATGTATAAGTACATTGTTATTACACTGAGGCCTGTTTTGTATACTACACCGTTGCTATGTCTACTCGTCGTCGTTGGCTTACTCAGTCATACTCATCGTGACTTGTACTGTGCACACTAGCATAGGCCTTGTCCACAGTAGGCCTACTGTTAACAATAGTGATAGGCTAGAACCATCACGGTGCTAACTTTAGTTCAACGTAATGTAGAATGTCACTGTGTCATGTTTATTTTTTTCAAGATCCATTTGTCACTGAGTGTTGATGTTTTAATATTAGAAGAGATAAGCCGATACTGTGATAGTGATAACTGATATTATTGAGCAGACACTGGCACAGTACAGACGGGGGATGGGGGGGGGGGGTAGTCCTGCATAGTATCTGACAATAGCATTGGATTAGTTGTTTTTAGGCAGGCCTGTGTCTATGTAGGCTGCCCCAAGTAACATTAAACATTAATGCTGTATTAATCATTAAATGTCATGATTGATGGTTATGCCAGGGTTTTAGTTGGTAACTTTGGTAAAGTTGGCAAGATTTTGGCAATGTTTAAATATGACTAACGTTAGGTATGAAGAGAATATTTTTTATTTTCTCTCAATCAAAAACACGGGGATTTTTGATGTAATATTTTGGGTACTAAGAATAGTGATTCCACAACTTATTATTCTATCATTGAATAAGCTTAATTTGCAATTTAAAAAGAACATACACACAAAAAGATAAAAATTTAATGAGAAAATTCACTCATTTGGACCAATGGTATAGATTAGTATTAATTTTTTTCCAGGGTAAATTGTACAGTGCTACCATGGATGTACTGGTGAGATGGTCAAACGGTAGCCAAAATGTTGTGGCCTCTAATCAATTGCACTATAAACCGCCCCTCAAAGTACAAATGAAGGTGAAAATGAAGTGGGGAAGGATTTGGTGGAAGGGCAGAGTTGTGGATTTTGAAGAGACTTCTGGTAAGTTTTAGTACACAAATTTATGGTATTAAATACACATTCGCTTTTTCAATATGGGGCCAAATGTTATGTACCCACTAACTATAAGAAGGCAATAAAATGGCAATTATATTTTATGGAAATTGTAATGCAAGCAGAGATGCCAACATTGAATTCCAAAAAAGAGTAGCATCTATTGAAAACAAAAATCGCAAAAATCTAACGCTAAAAAATGCATGTCCGGATTTTGGGCAATGTCAGCGCCGCACTTGGTGTGAACCCCGCTGGCGGTAGTGGGACCGGGGGCAGAGTACATTGGAGGAAAATACTCAATGAAAAAAATTATGAAATTATAACAATGCTAGACGTATCTTATCTTAAAAAGCTCACAATAATGATCTTCCGAATTAGTAATCCATGCATCAATCACGTTAGAAATTTTGATTATTAATACTAACTGTTCTCTTTCTTGGGGTCTCGAAGGCAAATAACAAATTGATAGCCTTAGCTAGGCCTAGCCCTAGCTCACCTGGGCCCAATTTCATGGCGCTGCTTACCACAGAATTCTGCGCTTACGGCGCCATAAAAAGCGTGTGATTCTATGCGCCGTAAGCGTAGAATTCCGTAGTAAGCAGTGCCTGCATGCACTTGCAAAGAAGCTTCGAGAAATTAAAAGGTAATGCACGTGCGCGAGCACAATTATGCGCGCATGTACACGTGTACACACAAGCTACCTCACAGACAACCTCATTCCCCACGGGTATGCTCATTATTCCCCATTATGTAATAGAGATCAATGGGTACGATCTTGCAAATAATGTACAGATGTATAGGGTACATGTGGTAGGTAGGCAGTCGAATCCAGCGCGCTCGCGCCTGTGTGTGATACGTACATAATCGTGTGAATTCGCCGCTAATCCCGCTATCGTCGCTTTTTACCACCACTGCGGTTTACAATTAAAAGGTTGTTGTTTTGTTTTTTAATTTTTTAAATTATTTTTCATCATTTTTATTTCCACTTAATAGTTCATTCATTGTTTGCTTGTATTGCAACTATATACAATTATACTGGGGCGGCTTGTTTAGCGTATTTCAATGAAGTATTATCGTAGAGTCGTATTCACGGCTCAAAATCGTATTTGCTACGCCCAAATCGTGTATGTTGGCATCTCTGTGCAAGTGATAAAGTTCGGATGATGTTCCCTTCAGTGCATTTTGTTCAATACTGCATTATGTAATTAATTGTTCAGAAATTATGAAATCTTAATATACTGTACATCTCTGTTTAATCCTGCTTCTATCTTTTTTTTCTTTCTTATTTTGTTTGTTTGTTGGGGTGTTTGTTGGGGATAACAGAAGAGCTTATATCATTTATTTGTTTGCTAAACATGATAAAGTAAAGCATAGTGGTTTTATATTTGTTTACTGCAGCTGCTGTGGAGGAAGACACAAGTGATGACAGTTCAGATGATGTTCCCCTCAGTGCCAGTTTGTCTAATACTGCAAATAGTAAGTAACTCTTTACTGCACTGCTGTAAAGTAATTCAATATTTTGAAAACGGCGTGTACAAAACCAATGGAGATTGCTTCAATAAGTTAGAGTCCAAACAATAGAGGAACAATAGAGGAACAATAGGAGGTCCTCAGACGTCTTGAAATTCACGACTGTGTGTGTGTGTGTGGTATGCACGTTGAATGCACGACGCACTACAGTACTGTTGGTCGTGGCGTTCGACTCACCTTTCCGTGCAATTCCTTAAAACCCTATTGGTCGGAAATTCGTGACGTTACACACATTGACACAAAGGAGTGTCACTTATGAATGAGTTTCAGAAAGAAGCTGGAACAGTGCCAAAAGCAAAACACAATGATCGGGTGAGTTATTGTGACGTCACACACGGTTGTTCCCCCACGTGTTGTTCCCCCTCGTTTTGTTTTGTTTTGTTTTGTTTTTGTTTTTTGTTTTTGTTTTTTTGTTTTTTTGTTTTTTTGTTTTTGTTTTTTGGTTTATTGGTTTTTTGCTTTTTTGTTTTGGTTTGTTGGTTTTTTGGTTTGTTGGTTTTGGTTTGTTGGTTTTGGTTTTGGTTTTTTGGTTTTTTGGTTTGTTGGTTTTTTGTTTTGTTTTTTTGTTTTGGTGTTTTGGCTTTGGTTTTTTGGTGTTTTGGTTTTGGTTTGTTGGTGTTTTTAGTTTTTTTGTTTTGGTTTGTCTCTCATAGAATTAAACTGTTTTTCATGCATATGAGCGCAGCGGAGTAGCATGAAATGCACATTATTCTCCAAGCATTAATCACAGAAATGGGGTACCCGGTAGCTTTCTGATACCAAACTAACGTTAGGATCCTAGTCCGTAGTCGACATGGTTGACGTTAACGTCACGACAGCAATCGACAAAAATGTTGAGCCCATGGGCTAAAAATCTCCCAAAATATTGTCTCCGATCCTCACTTGAAAATCAGTGATATTTTGCTATATTTGGATTCTACATTATTTCCCCACAATCCTGTAAAAGTTTTCTTGTTCCCATGCGAAGCCGGGCGTGTATGAGTAATTATAGTATGAGGTGACCTTTCACTTGACCCATCGATCATAAAATCCTTCTCTCCCGCCTTCAATATCATCTTGGAATACACGACACAGCCCTGGATTGGTGTAAGTCCTACCTTTTAAATAGGCCTCAGCATGTTTGTATTGGTAACGCTATCTCCGAGCCTGTTACTCTTGACTATTCTGTACCCCAAGGCTCTGTGCTCGGCCCACAGTGGTTTACTGTTTATATCTTTCCAGTTCGTGATATCATTTTGAAGTATAATTTAAATTACCATGTTTACGCTGATGACACGCAGCTTTACATTACTTTTAAATCTTCTCAAGAACCTGCCGATTCCTGCATTAAAACACTGGAGAAATGTATTCAAGAGATTCGAAGTTGGATGAGACAAAACTTCCTGAAATTTAACGATGAAAAAACAGAATTTGTTCTATTTGGATCACGTCAGCAATTGTCTAAAGTTTCTCTTCCATTTATTACAATTGGTGACTCGCAGATAACCCCCTCATTTGGGTGTTATATTTGACTCGACAATGACTTTAAAACCACATATCTCCAACATTGTTCGCATATCATCATTTCATATCAGAAATATAAGCCGAATTAGGAAATACTTGAATAAAAGTGCTGCTGAACAAATTATACATGCGTTTGTCACATCACGGCTCGATAACGGGAATGCTTTCCTTTACGGTCTCCCGCAGAATCAAATATCTCGTCTTCAGCACATACAAAACATAGCAGCTCGTGTAGTGACTTTGTCCAGAAAGTCATGCCATATCACGCCAATCTTGAAAGAACTGCACTGGCTTCCTGTTTCACAGAGAATTGTTTTTAAACTTATGCTAATTGTTCACAAATCTTTTAATAACATTGCTCCAATTTATATTTCTGAACTGCTTAAAGGCACCTGGAAATAGGTTTTTTATTGATTTAAACAATAAAGTATATGTGTATTAACAATAAACAAATTGTTTGCGTGATTATTTGTCAGGATTTATATGTTTAAAAAAAATATGAAGTTGTTTGGAGGGTGACTCCGCCCATCCCTTTTTGTGACGTCATTCGAGGAAGGATTCGCCGCTGATGGAACATCGACCCCCCTCGACGCCCTCGAGAATTGCCTGTGTTTACACACGTGCAAGTAGTGACCCGTGTGGTTTGGTTTGTTATAAAAAGGAATTTTCCGGCATTTTCCCAGCAATGCCGACCAGGTGTATTGCTGCTGGATGCAACAAAACAACTAAAGATGGGGTCAGCCTGCATCTGTTTCCAGCTGATCCCAAATATAGGCGGTTATGGGCAGCGAAAGTCAGGATAACGAGGGCAAAGTGGTCCGGTCCGACGTCGTTTTCAGCGCTATGCAGTGACCACTTCGAGCCGTCGTGTTTCGAATCCGGGATGTACCACACATTTGACATGACAAAAAAAGTAATTCTGAAACATGACGCCATCCCAACCATATTCCCAGTTAGTGGGAAATCTAAGAAGCAACCCGAAAGACGTGACAAACCTACAGGAGCATTTGCCAAACGTGAAAACTCCGGGTAAGTTTGAACTTTGAAGTGCATGTTGTGTTCTCTTTATACATACTATGTACATGTAACGTTATACTACTTTTACTAGTCAGTGTAGGTACCGTTTTCGTAGCACTAGCGGCATTGCTGCACCTATATCGTGAAAATATCCCCGCCTCGAATGACGTCACGAACAGCGCCACCATGTGTCAATGTAAAGGGGGGGCCTATTCTAAAGTCGTAAATACAATAAAACCACTATTTCTGTAACCTTAGTTACTTGTTTATTCACATTCCACTCATAAAAATGTATATATTTATGACAAAAGCTACATTTGGACAAAATACCAGTGCCAGGTGCCTTTAAAGTCTACACTGCATCACGCAATTTGCGCTCCAGCAACATGTCACTCCTAAAGGAACCAACTTCAAAACGGAACTGGGGTGATAGGTCGTTTTCTGTCGCAGCTCCGAGACTCTGGAATCATCTTCCAACTAAACTCAAATCTTGTCATAGTATAACCAGATTCAAGTCGATGCTTAAAACTCATCTTATGTCACAACTCTTCAAAGATTATGTATATTTGTAATTGCATTGTAGGTACATGTATCTCGGTACATAATTTTTTCCCTATGCTATCATTGTATATTGTTTGTATTAATGTTTTTTCTTTGTTTGAGCGCCCAGCAGGGTGGATATGTGCGCGCTTTATTATTATTATTATTATTATTATTATTATTATTATTATTATTATTATTATTATTATT
>CM055816.1:95135926-95156665 GCA_029582265.1 Zoroaster sp. YZ-2022 | reverse complement strand
GACTTTTACATCCAAATGACTTCCACACATGCCCTGCTATTGTCTAGTATTATTTTCAACCCCAGATGACACACAACGGCTGTGTAGTGTATCTCTCTCTCCTGTATGACCTTCCAAACAGTAAACAGCCGTCTACTTTATCTCTCCATCTTGTAAACACAACCCAGACACTCTGTGTGGGGGGGTGGGGGATTATGCCTGGCACTGGCTGTCGCAAGACATCAAACAACACAGCCAGATGCTGAACAGATGGTTCCACTTATCAGAGGGTTAGATCTGGGTAGGTCTTTATGTGTACACAATGAATGGTTGATTTTGTGCACAGACATATGGCAGCGATTACTTTTCCAGCCCAGAAAAAAAAACTACACAGCTCTGGGAACTGACACCCCTTCTAAGATATGTGGAATGGTCCACTTTATGATATCAATGACTCCCAGGCATCTGTGGCTTTTTTTCTGGGAAAAACAATGAAATAAATAACTTCTGCCACTTTAGTGTGGCAACCAGTACAAATTTTAGGTTGGGTGTTTCGAGGGTACACCAAAAGTGCACCAATAACACAGCTCTGGTGTAGTTTTGGGGTACACCAATTTTTTTTCAAGTGCCTACACTAAAACTGCACCAACTTGGCACCAAAACGGCACTAAAGTTGGCTAAGGATACCTTTTCCTCTCTCTTCTCAAATCTCACTTTTGCACCTACACACTCACCTGAATTATTTTGGGCGTGGCAATTGCTTCTGTACGTACGTACGTACATACGTGCAACATACTTAATTAGTCTTCATGAATTATTCATATTTAAACAAATTAATATTCATATTTAAAACAATGACTCACCAATAAGAGAAAGCCACTGCAGTGACATTTTATTGATTGACAGTTTATTTATGACCTTTCATGGAGAGAAGGCGCGTTCAATAATACTTTTAGTTTTTAAAACGTCAACAAAATATTAATCCTAGACGTTTTCACAAAAGTTCAAAGTTTTGGTACATTTTGACCCCTAAAATTTACAACGTTTTTCATGATCTTACACATTTATATATAATAAGAAAAAGCGGATTTTTTGAGTTTTTGACATATCAAATTCGATGAAAGAGGACTTGATTTAGATTAGTAAGACTAATTGCGGTGACACCATGTGGAATCTCAATTGAGTAGTAATTAGTTCTGAAAAGAACTGGGGGTACAACTCGACGTTTCGATCAGTATGCTCTGATCGTCCTCAGGAGAAATGCCGGACTCTGGAAAATGCTGCTGCTTAAGTAGACTGCTGGAGGATCATCCCATGAATGGATGCTGGAGGATTAGTTAACTTACAGTTTTTCTCAATCGCTTACACACGATTAGTAGATCTAAGGCCACAATAATAAGAATGTAAACGTCGTCATTCACAACCATGCATGCATTGTTCAAAACTTAAAATACTTTCAGGTTGTTTTCGAACTAAATTCACTGCACAAACGCTTTAATGCAAATCGCTAAATACAAAAGCGTACGTTTAACACAGAATTATTTTGATTGTACTTTGCAGTTAAATCGAAACACATTCCAACGATTTTGAACAACATTACGTAATATTGCAATGATCCACACACATGTGTAACTAACACATTGTCTGATTTGAAATAACACAAGGAGTCTTTCAGTAATCGAACACTTTTGATAGTATAAAATGACCCATGAGTAACAGGATAGAACATTATGATGATGGAGCAGGAAGCACGCAACGCAGTTAGGCCTGATGTTGGAGGCAGGAGAGGACGCGGGGGAGTGGGAATGCGAGGAGGGGTAAGGGGAAGGCGACGACGAGGAGGGGGAAGGCGACGTGCACCTACTTTGTCCAACGAGATTCGTGCAACAATAATTGATCATGTAATAAACCGTGGGCTGACATTGAGAGAGGCTGGTCAGCGGGTGCAACCAAATATTCCCAAGTCTACGGTAGCTTCAATCGTTAGGACATACAGAAATGAAAATCGGTGAGCAAAATGTAGGACTTTATAAAAATGTCACGCTTGGACATGATTTTCGTGTAAATATTGACACCAAATCTGTACGTATACTTTTCCTTTTTTTGCAGAATTGAGAAATTGCCTCATTCAGGAGGAAGACGTAGGGTTTTCTCCGAACAACAGGAGCAAATCATCGTGAACATGGTGCTGGAAAACAACGTCATCCGTCTCAAAGAAATTCAACAACGGATTACAGAGGACCATGACGCATTTCAAAACATTGAAAGTGTCAGTTTGACGACCATCGATCGTGTCTTGAAGCGACATCGAATAAAAATGAAACAAGTGACCAAGGTCCCGTATGAGAGAAACTCTGAGCGGGTGAAGGAGATGCGGTTTCGTTATGTGCAAGTAAGTTCACCTGTGCAGAGGGCAGTATGCTTGGGCACAATACATGGTGCACATAATTTTCTTCTGTATTTTCATGTTCCTTTTTTTTTTTACATACAGACAATACTGGAGCTTGATGCGGATGAGAACGCAAATGAATACATCTACATAGATGAAGCCGGTTTCAATCTGAGCACGAGAAGGCGGAGAGGTAGAAATATCATTGGTCAGCGAGCTACTGTTGACGTACCTGGTCTTCGTGGTGGAAACATAACGATGTGTGCTGCCATTTCTAGAAATGGCGTCCAAGCCCATAATGCTAGATTAGGCCCGTATAACTCTGAAAAGACTGATCGAATTCTTAGATGGGTTTTACGACACTCGTACCCAACGAAGATACTCATTATATTATTGTGTGGGACAATGTTCGTTTCCACCACTCGGTCGCTGTGCGGGAATGGTTTGAGGCTCATGCACGATGCACTATGGTTTTCCTCCCACCATACTCCCCCTTCCTAAACCCAATCGAGGAATTTTTTTCATCATGGCGGTGGAAAGTGTATGATCGCAGACCATACGAGCGGGTCACTCTTTTGCAAGCCATGGAGGAAGCATGCGAAGACATCCAAGACGCAGCTTGTCAGGCATGGATCCGCCACGCAAGACGGTTTTTCCCCCGATGTTTGGCGAGGGAAAATATTCGTTGCGACGTCGATGAGAACTTGTGGCCGGAAAGAAATGATCCACATGATAATCCATGAAGACTCTTGTCTCGTAGCCCATCAAACTGACAGCGTTTATATATTCACACACTACGCCATAAATTGATATTTGATCGTCCTGGCTTTGTTTTATATTGGTTGTTCTGTTCGAACATCACAATAAAATGAAATTAACCCATGTGCGTACGATCAATATATATTTCTGTATGTTCATATTATGACATCGGTGTTAGAATTATTAATAATAATGTTTAATCATTTTGTGAAAGTTTGTCTGATTTTGATGCACGTCCGGGGTTTTGTAACCGGTTTCTTTAGATTTACAACCAGTGTTGCCTTTTGATGGCGATATTTGATGTTTAGCACACCGAATACAGTGATTAATTGCACGTGTTAACTATTTAGGGAAAGGATAAAATGTTGTAGTAATCGTGTGTAAGCGATTGAGAAAAACTGTAACATACAATCTTTTTAACTGATGTAAGGAATATGATTTTACATTTTTCACAGCGCAACAGTGCCTCCTACCTGCACTACCTTGCCATGGTAAAAAGGTTGCCGAAGGGTTAAACAAGGGAGAATCAACAAAAAAAGGTGGAAACAGAAAAATGTCAAAGTGATGAAGATGATTTCGGTAAATGGTTTTTTAAATTTTCCCAAACATGTCTATTAAACTGGGAGGATTTCAGTCTTGTAGTTCATAGGTGGTAGTCTGAAGCTGAAACTGAAAAAGAGACTACAACCAATATGTTTGAAATTGTTCACATGTATAGATGTAGATGGGTGTTGAAAGAAGACAAGACTAATTACAACGAGTCCAATCTACATACATTGTACTGTACATGTAAAACACTGCACCCCCCAATACTCATGTACATTTCTATACAAGATTTGGTAATGAGTAAACAAAGCATTGTGAACTGTTCCTGTGCATGGTCTTAATGTGTGATTTGACAACACTGTTTCCTACACACAGTGTCTAATTGAAATGCAGTTGAGAAACTTGTTTTTTTTTCAAAAGGAGGTTTGATTAAGTCAACTTTTAGTTGCCAAACCTTTCCTAATGAACCTCCATTGATTGTTTTTTCCAAGGAATGTCAATATTAGACTCATTTGTTGACTACGAAACGGTGAAATTCGGAAGTTCTACATCTGCCTCCAGGTCAGTAAACCAGCACCGCCGACAGCTGGAGACTTCTTCCAACAAGTTAAGCCTCCAGTACCCCTGCGAATTAATTAAACCCATCATACCCCAAATGTAAGTGTTCCTAAAAAGTGTGTGAAGCCACAATGTGTGTGTGTGGGGGGGGGGGGGAGGGGGGTTACTAAAAGTCACAGTTCAGTGTTCTAAGTTACACTTACAGACTGATCCATTTTAATTCAATTATATACAATGTATGTCCTATATCAGTGTTTTTACGCACACGCACACGCGAGGCAAAGTGCCTTGCTGGCATTTTCATATTTGCGCCAACATAACATCATTGGTCGGAAATGCCTGCAACGTGTAAAACAAATTAATGCAAAGCTTATTTGTGACACATGGTGGGAAACACTGGTACAGGACTTCCAATGGGTTTGTCTATACATACATGCAAAAGAAAAAAATGATATTACAAAATTTAAAGTTTGGCTCATTCCACATCGAGAAGTCCATGAAAATAATGAAAAATCATGTCAGTTTTTAACACATTTTTCAGCAACACATGAGCATGTTGTGCTGTCGTGTTATTGGATTTGTTTAAATGTCAATTGCGTCAATCACTATTCAGCATGAACGGCTATTTGGATGTTTTCAAATGCTTTGTTCTGGACTTTGGCAGCATTTCAGAAAGAAAATGTCCTCAGAAGGATTAGTACTTATGACATTTCTAATCAGTGAGCTTTCAGGTTGAAGCTAACCAATTTTTCAGGGTCTTTTTTTTTTTCAACAAACCTGTACATATCGTCACCGTTTTCACGAAGTGACGAAACAGCCCACACAGCTGCAAATCCATGTATTGAGATAATCGCACATGAAGTTGAACTGTTTTTGAAATCGCAATTTCAAAGACTTTTCAGCATTAATTATTTTAGATTTTGCTTCCTACTTAAAGCTAATAACTTTAATTACAAAGAAATGTCGGTATCTTTATCAAAGAGATTGTAATTAATGGGGAATTACTTTCCAAACATATTTGTCACTTCGTGAAAACGCAAAAACAAGACCGCGCGTGCAGAGCGCTGTATATTAAACAACGTATTGAGCGATTTGTCACTTCGTGAAAACGCTAAACGTAAGTAGGTCACACGATTCGTCACTTCGTGAAAACGCAAAACCAACAATACCCGCTTTGGCATTTTGCCAATCGCTATGTATTTCAATGTATAAAACGGCGAATGGCGATTCGTCACTTCGTGAAACCGGAAAACAGCTTAGCTGAGTGATTCACCGGGTATATTAATAGCGTAATTACGAAACTATGACGTTTCAACACTTGAAACTTAGCAGAAATGTTGGCAACAATGAATACATCTCAAATATCTACAAAACTGAATTTGACAAAAAAAGAGATTTTTTACGGATTTGTCACTTCGTGAAAACGGTGACGATATGTATGTGCTTGTCTTCAACAAAAAACAATCAGAGAATCAGCTAATTAACATGATTTTCCTAACACTAACAAAAACCAAATGTCTTCATCGCAAACTTCTGTTTTGTTCTTCATTATACTTTTACATCTTGCAGAATCGTCAAATTCCTTCAACAGGAGAGCCGTCAGGCAAAGACGCAAGTCTCATACCTCCTCTCCCTAACTAAGTTTTGCCACTTTTTAGATATGAAAGTTTATTGGAGGTATGGAATTTCGTCGCATGTTATCGAACTGACAAAAGCTTGTGCACAAGACATTCAAGTCTCCCTCCAGAGAGCTGTTAACATCCGGGAGGCAGAGCTGAAATCTAACATACCAGGTATAAGACATGTACAGCCAGTGGGCTATCCAATGGGGGAGGGTGGAACTTGCATCTTTCTAATGTACTTCTACTGTTTATTACAATGTACATTGGCAAAAAATTACAGAAATCTAAAGTATTAAGCAAACAAAAGATGAATTGTAAATTGTTTGTCTAAAATTTCTGCACGAAAAGGCCTCACGTTTCGACCCCAGCAGAGTCTTTCTCAAAAATTCTGTAAACTTTTGTGGACCATGATTATTGTTATACAATGTACAGTTAACCTTCATGAAACTAAACTTAGTTTGAAAACTTTTGTCTGTTACACAGTAAATACTAAAATCCTTTTCGTCAATTGTCATTATTTTTATATTCACATAGTTTTTGTTTTGTATGCAGAGTTACTTCTGACTGTAGACGATGTGATATCGTTCAGGGAGTCCCTAACGAAGACTATCGTGAGTGTCGTGTGTGAGTATAGTTTTTCTCCTTTATTACAGTAGGTGTTAGTGCAACAGCACGAACACCTCTTTTGGCAAAAACATCCAAAAAAGGGTTTTTATGTTTTGCCTGGGATTTGCTTGCATCTAATTCTCCTGTTTCGACTCTGACAGCAGTTTGGATGGAAATGTTTCTCCTGAAATTTGGTACTGCTTAACTCTCTGATCAGTGGCTTTCAGCTAAAGCTATTCAACAATGTTTTTTGAATACCAACCCTGTACAAAACAAGTTTAAGGGTGACTGTAAAAATTGTTTCAACCACTTATATATTTTTGTGGCATAATCTTTTTTAAATATTTATACAGCCTTGCTGCAAGATGACAAAGCCCTGTGGCGGGACATACTCCACCTCCGCAATTGCCTAATGGCTGAACTGTTTTTTACTGGTGCCCCAAGATCAGGTGTTGTAGTCAACTTGACCATGAAAGAATGGCTTGAGAGAAAGGAGTTCCTGGACAACAACTTCCAGCCCCAAACTGTCATAAAGGTAACATACACTCAGTATAATATATGTGTACATTTGTTAAATGAAATTGTTTGTATTAAGCATTCATAAATACCCAAGGCAGTTTAGGCAGTCCTATTGGTTGAAAGGTGGTCACATGACCATGTTTACCTGGTATTAAACAGCTGATACAGACATAGCTGGAGCTGTTTAAGACCTGCTGGCGCTTAAAACCTTGCAGGGTTGGTATGTATTGATTGCATTACGCATAAATTAGTGCCTAAACTGTCTGGGGTATTTATAAATGTTTGTTTAAAAAAACGTTATTCTTTAAGAAGGTAAATATTTTTATGGTTTTAACAGGTGCTCAATCACAAAACCAGGGGTAAATATGGCCCACAACTGGTTACCATTAACGAGACATTCAACAGGTGGCTCTACATATACGCCATGGAAGGCAGGAGAAAAACACCAAACACTACAAATGACCAGCTAAGGGATCCCGATCTTCCGCTATTCTTGGCTCCAGGAGGAAAAAGAATAGAGAAAGTCGGCCAAGATCTCCAAAAGTACTCTTAAAATAATTCTATACAATTTTTGTAAAACCCTGTAGGGCACAGTGCAAAACAATCAAACCACGTCAACAGTGTTCTGCAGCTGCAGCACATGTGAATTACTTTTGAAATTAATAAAATGTTTACGGATATTGACTTCTGTTAGGCTTGTAAGTGTTTGGCAACCTTCCTTTTAATTGGGAGTACTTGTTAAATTTAAGGTCTGCACTTAATGGGAATGGGGTTTGGCATGCAATCTCGTTGGAAATATGCGACCTTGAAGCAATATTGGATTTAAAATTTTGTAAGTTGTTCTCTTGAACTGATGTGTAATGGAATAGGAATAATATTATACAGATGATGCAAAAAAGAAATTAAGTGAGTTTTGCACTTAAAATTAGTGGTTTATCATTATGCTGTGCAACCCCAGATGGTTTTAACAAAAATTTGCTCTCATGACCCACCTACACAATTTAACATGGTTTAATATGGTTGCTTTATGTAAACGTAAATAATGTACATGTAGTCCGCATTTTGTTGACACCTCAACATAAAATGGGTACATCAACAACTACATGCTTTTAATGTACAAATTCCTCTACCCCCACCATGTACAACAGTCAAACTTAGAATCATGGTGCTTTATAAATTTCTGTTTGATTAAATGTGGATGGAGCATGCAAATTTGACATACCGAGTGCAAATGTTAATCTTTTTTACCGATTGAAGATTTATATTAAATTTAATTACAATTAACATTTCTTCTCTTTTTCCCGTAATTTCTTCCCTTCTTTTATATAGACTTTGGACTGGTGCGGGTAAAGTTGGAAAAATTTGCCCAACAATCATCAGAAAGACAGTTGCTACCCAGGCAAGTGAAAATTATTTGCTTTATCAGATAGTAGATTATACGTGTGTAGTACCACAACCAAAGTATTAGTACAAAGACTACTTACATGCTTTCAGTAACATATTATTCAAAAGCACTATTGTAGATGGTACATAATACATAATAGTTGTAACACTTATACAGCACTTTCTACAGTGCTTTCAAGTGCTTTTGATTGTCTGAATAAATGTGTTTTCAACTGAGTCTTGAATGAAATGATGGAGGGTCAGTCACGGATGAGCAGAGGGAGTTTGTTCCACAGTGCAAATGCTCATTGACCATAGCGGGTGTTTGTGCATGGCCAAGAGAAAGTTGAAGGTGGATATTAGATGTTGATCAAAGGCTCTTTAAGGGATTGTTGACCTCTGACCTTAACACAAATATGATTTGAAACAATCAATTACTAAAAGATTTTACCTTTATTTTCTTAAATGGTAGTACATTTGTAGATCGTTTGTTGATGTGTGTTTGGTGTTCAACTTACAAACAAAACCAAATTGCAAGTTTGTCATACATGTAAAAACATAATTTTACTGTGTTATAATTACATTAATGTATACAATTTGTACCGTTTTTTATTTGATTTCATGGAGCTCCCTGTCGGCCACCAGGAGGAAACGCAACACCAGTTTTATGTGGCTGCAAATCGGTCAACAGAGGCAGTGGCCAGTAGCCACATTATCCAAGGATTGTGGGTATGTACATCCATCTACTTCTAAAATAATGGATGACAAACGATCACCTACAGTAACAACCTTGAATCCTTAATCCTGATTTGTCAACATCCCTGCAATATAAATTATAACAAACGCATACAAACAGTGCATACTGACGGTCTATAATCGTGTGCACATAGAGGGCAACTGCAATATGACAGGGTCTGACATAGTAAATGCATTCAAACAGTGCATATTGACCACTCTCGATCTGTGGACGTAATTACCCAGCAAACATGATGGCACTGGGCCAGTGCTGGCTTGTTCTGGGCTGATTGCGGCAAACCATTACGGCAAGACAGTAAAGAGCCTGTTCTGGCCCAGTGCTGGGCTGATTGCGGCAAACTATTATGGCAAGAATATACAGAGCCTGTACTGGCCCACTGCTGGACTGATTGCGGCAAACCACAACCGCAAGACAGCTAAGGTAATAGGTGTTCTGTACTTTTTAACTGTCAAAAGTACAACATGTTAAAATATGCACTATAATTGTAAACAACCATAACTAAATAAGCATACGATTGGAGCATTAGTATATATAGGATCCCTGCAACAGTTTAGGAGAGTGGTAAACTGGTCTATGCATGCACACGTGGTTCTCTGGCCCCAATTCCAGGCCAATAGTGGCTCTGTACTGGCCTCTGTGCAAGCCAAAAATGGGCCAGTTCAATTTGCCAGAATTGGCTCAGTGCCGCATTTCTGGCAAATCAGGACTGGGCCAGTTCTGGCCCATTTCTGTAATGTTTGCTGGGTAGTTCAACTTTTGAAATCCCATTACATAATGTTATATATTAAGCTGACATCCATACATTAAATTTGACCATAGTTTTTGCTAAGTCTTCCTGATTCAATCCCTAGTGACGTGCGGTTGTCGGAATGATGGAGTAAAATGACAACTGAAAGTTGTGTCCAATTTGAGTGCCACTTACAAATGTGTACGCGTATGTGTCTATGGGAGATACCAAGTGTATAAGGTTTTAAACAATCAAACATCCATAATAACAAATTTTCCTATTAATGACGTCATAATTATGTCACATTATTAAGGTCATATTCTACCACAGCCATTAAAAAAGAAGTTCAAATCTACCATCTTACTTTCTCAAGATTCCTTTCCTTATACTTGCCTTACAAAATTTGTGTTCAAAGATGGCCCGTTAGGCTCATGTTACATGACACATGATAAAATCATCATGATGTCACTTATTGATTTCCAATTTAGCTATGGTCTATGTCCATGCTATTTTAGTTTGACAACAAAAGTGTTGCCAACAAAATTTATGTACAAAGTCTGTGGGATTTAGGATACATAGAAGTAAGTAAAATAAGAAGAAATAAGTAAACAAAAACAACAAAGGCTTTTCTGGCAACTACGCTGAAAGAAAACAATTGGAATTAAAAACCACAACATGGATGCAAATTGTAATGTTCTTCTTTTACAGAAATAATCATTGATACCAAGTCAATCAAGACATTCAGTGCAAATGCTGAATCTGAATTGAAAGGAGTATAGCAGTGAATTTTATTTTAAACCTCCAATGGTGACGTTTTGCTATCTTCATGTTCACAGCTTTTAGGATTTCTTAACCACTTGGTGCATGTCTTCATATGCATGGTTAGCTATTATTGAAAATAAAAAGTAGCAGTAAATAAATATTTTTAAACAGGGTAATTCAAAATTTGTTTTATTGACAACTAAATTGATTAAAATCAGGACTTTTAAAAAATTAAGGTACCTAATGTTTTAGTTTATTTTATTTCTCTTTCTTTTCAGCAAATAAGATGACATGGGCACACATAATGAGATTGCGTAATCTCATTATAATGAAGATAATGCTAAACCAAGCCCCACGTACAGGTGTTATAACGAATGCCACATTAGGAGAGTTCCTTAACAGCAGGAAAACGGTTCACCCAGAAACATTTGAGGATGTGCATACTTCCCAGGTAATATAAAGACTTGGGTGAGAAGAAATTTTGCAGTTCCACATTCTGCTTAAAATATAAGCACTAAGTGCTCTCTGAATTCTGCATAAAATGATTCACAGGCAACTCAATCCACACCCTCCTGCATGTCTTAACCACTAGATCATCAAGCTTATCCTGTGACCAGAGACAAGTTGGATTCATCAAAGGGCTTAAGCTTTTAGAAAAATATCTCAATTTCATTATACTTTTAAATTGTTTTATTTAGTGTAGTAACAGTGCATAGTTCCCTAAACCAATCTAAACTAATGATAACAGTTACTGAACATGATTGTTTTTTTTTCTCTTCATACCAGTGACAATCACTAAAACAGTTTTACTTCCCTTTATAACTTGACATAGGTCATGAGGCACAAAACATCGCAGAAAGGGCCAGCGACTGTTGTTCTATCAAATACTTCGGAACAACAGCTACTTTGTTTACATTAAGCATGCAAGACCATTATCTTCTGGATGCAAAGGTGAGGTTCCAAGCTATTTTTTCTCAAAACAAAAAACCTCATACATAATTGTTAACATTTAGATTTTTTTGCACTGATCACTAAATGTACAATATTTATTGGTTCCTTCACATAAGGAGTTGACATAAACCACCCTGATTCCCCACTTTTCCTGAGCACCAATGGGAAACCGCTATACAAACTTGCTCAAGTGGTGCAGCGCACATGGACCTCCATGGGTCTTGATGGAAAATTTTCATCAACAACAGTAAGAAAAACTGCAGCAACCAAGGTATGATAGTGCATAACAGTATTTAGGTCGTAATGACCCATGACACTGGTCTGCACTATAATTTACAGTGAGATATACATTAGGCTTGGGCGATATCGATTTTTTTTCATCCACGATATATCGCATAATCGTCAAACATATATCGCAATATTCGATAATATTGCGATTATTTATATTTTTAAATATTGTCATTGTCATTGAAGCATTTGTCTATTATTGATCATTTTCGGTATAGGGTTGGTTTTCGAGCAATTTACATGTAAAACAGTGACTTGTTAAGCATACACTGTATTCTCTTTATGTTCATCTTCCTTAGGCTGTATGGTCTCTGACAAGAAGTGAAGCTGACAGTGTTGCACAGCTTATGTCACACAGCACATCAACACAACAGCAGTATTATGTGGCTGCACAAGAGGAAAGGGAGAAAATTAAAGCATGTTCAATGCTCTCAACAGTTCTCTGTCAAGTGTGAAAACAATCTACCTATTCTACTATTAAATGTGATTGATATTGTAGTTTTGCACCATTTTGCACCCTCCAAACTGTTTTCTTGTTATGACCACACCACCCCCATATCATTCTGATTCAGTGATGTGTATTGAAGTGGATTAGAAATTAATCTGCCCATTTGATTTATTATTTTTGTATTTAGGAAGATGATGTGGTGGTCAACACTCAGGTTAGATCAGATTCACAAGGACAACTCATAAGTTTACCTCTATGTTTATAATTTTAAATATTTTCTTGTAGGTATAGTCGATCTGTATCTCAAGGAAATGATAAAGGGACAGTTCACCTTTGGTGAAGCATTAACTCTTCTAAAAATACATAACATAACTGTTTTTAACCTTAGTAAGTGGAATTCAACATTCAGATAAAACAAAGTAACAATATCAATTGCCATTGCGTGTATGGTGTGCATGACAGAACAATTATAAAATTCGACGAAAATGGTGTTTATGATTATCAACAATCCAAGCTTTGGTTTAGATTTTGTTACAAATGTATAAGTACATACATAGTAAAAACAACAGCACCATGTATCTCATGTATCTCAAGGAGCGACAGATCCCTTTCGGTATGTCCAATAACACCATTTATATACACAGGCTAAAATATAACAGTTATCTGTTGGTCATAATTTTTGATATTTCATTGGATTCTAATGAAGCCGAAAACATCCAAGATCAATCATCTTCACAAGTAGAACCTGTAAGTTATTTTTGATATTTTATTTTTGACATCATGACATCATGAACAAATCCCTTCAATTTTCAAATAATGTCTATACACATGCAAAATTTGAGCCCGATCGGACATGTAATTCTTTAGATATTGCACTTGGAAATAATTAACTTTAAAGGAATGTCACGTGACCACTGACGTCATAATGACAAAAAGTTTCGGGACACAAGTTCAGATGATCAGTAATGAATGTGTCAAGTTTAAAGTTGATCGGATTAATAGAAATTCCCAAAGTGGCGCTCAGAATGAAACACATGTTATTGAAAACAAGAGCTGTTCTCAGTACAATTTAAGGGTACAATGGGGGTATATTATTGTTAATAATAATAATAATGTATAGATTTTATATAGCGCACGTATCCACCAACTAAGTGGCGCTCAAGGCGCATTATATTATTATCCCTGCTCATAAGGCTCATAAGGCTCATAAATCATTCCTGAAACCATCTCAGCTCCCTGGGGAGTATACAGCTCAATTGCTGCCATTTCTAGCGCATATAGAGCAAACCATCTCTGCCTTCACAGGTACCCATTTAACCCCTGGGTGGAGAGAAGCAATTATGGTTAAGTGTCTTGCTCAAGGACACAAGTGTCACGGCCGGGGCTCGAACCCACACTCTGCTGCTGGCAACACCAGAACTTGAGTTCAGTGCGCTAGACCGCACGACAATCCACTTTACGTGCATTATACAACACACGGGACCTACGGCTTTACGTCCCATCCGAAGGACGAAGCAATTATGGTTAAGTACCTTGCTCAAGGACACAAGTGTCACGACCGGGGCTCGAACCCACACCCTGCTGCTGGCAACACCAGAACTTGAGTTCGGTGCGCTAGACCGCTCGGCCACGACACTCCAATATAAAGTAATCATATTGATTGATATAGCAATATTTACAATTTTAAACAGGCATTGAAATTTGTCTTCTACAGTGATGCAAATTGTTTTTTGTTTATTAGGAGGAGAATCGTCTACCTGGAAATTCCTCACTGTCTGTAAGTTTTGTTTATATTATTTTGGTATAATATAATTAAATATTTTTGGCCATGATGACCTACAGGAGTTCATTTTAGATGACAGTTTCAAATCTTTTCATGATTATGGGACTAGTTATTGTTTATTTTATGTTATTTAATAAATTGGCAAAAGTCTTCACTAGTTCAAAACTCCCTGTAGCAATATGTGGTGGTTAGAAAGAATTTGGGAACATTTTCTAACATGCAAAGTAAAGCCTTTCATATGATCAACAAAATTTAAATAATATTTACAAAACTGTCTAGTATAATTATTCCCTTAGATGAACATAATAGTCCACCATCGCTTTAGTTGGTGTTCCTCTAATGAATTAATTAATTGCTTCTGAATTTTGAAACTGGCAAAATATTTCAATGACAAACATTCAATTAATTTTACAGCTGTTGAGGTTTTATGGCAGATCTAAAAGGCCAGGTAAAAAGTTTACAGCGAAGCAGGAAGATGTCATGCTGCAAACCTATGAACAAGTGAAAAAATGGAACCAGGAGCATCAATAATGAGAGTGGTAAGTTTGGTTAACCTCATTAACAGTGTTTTAGTTTTTGATTTATTAGTAATCAATAAATAATTGGTATATCCAGGTCCCAATTTCAGAAAGATAGATTTACAGCAGAAAGTTATACTTTACAAATGTATTTGCTGAGCAGAAAATTTAGGCAAAGCAATGTACAAAAAATGTACTTCCATTGAGCAATTTTGTTTTATTGTCATTAAGTTTTGTTGCTTCGCATGGTGGGAAAGGGAAGTTACCAATGAAAAAAGAACGTTCTTGTTTGGTCTTTTGGGATGTAATTATACATTTAATGTGGCTAAAGATGAAGGTTAATCACATGTATACATAACTGAGACAGTTAAGATGGTCTGATTAGTTAAAACATCATCATGTGTCCATGTCTTAATTGACAGTAAAGGGTGGCAATAATGATCGACCAGTTGGGATTTCATGTTTGAAATAGCATAAAAGTGCTTTTCCATGCAGAAATTTGACAGTCACTGCAGTGTTTAGTTTGTTTGATGCTAATGTTTATGCAGTTTCAAGCCAGTTTACATTGTAAGGCACGCAACTTCTTACAATGTTTTGGAAGAAATTTACGTATGGAGGACAATTTTAATGAGTGTACAGACAACATTTATAGGAATAATGAACTTGTTTTCGATAAAGAAATTCATATGAATAGGAAAAAGTGTGATGAACAAATCTACACCATGTGGTAAATGACTGGATAGGAATTTTATCACTGTTACAATGACCTTGCTGTCAGCTTGGTCATTTTTACTTGCTCTCATGAACTCCTAGCAGTTAATTACCAGTTGGTAATTAGACTGGCTCATTCCAATTTTATCCCTTGAACTATATTAAGCCAAGCCTGTTTTTCACAGTCAAGAGAACTGTGTATTTTGTCATATTAATATCTTTACATCATATTAATATCTTTACATTATCTTTCTAATCATAATGTTTTAGGCTAAAGTGGCAGCAGAGCATACAGAGATGAAAAACAAATTTACTCTGAAGCAAATTTGTGACAAAATTCGTCATACGCTCGACAAATTGATCCAAAATGGTAAATACATATTTTATTTCTTTTAAGCTTGTATGCCACATTAATTACAGGTATATTTTTCCAAGATTTAATATTAAGGAGCACATACCACAGTAGCTAGGAGCCCATAAAGGGTTCCTCTTTTTTTTAGGGGGTGGGGGGTGGGACTTAAATCAATCTTCATAAAGATGAACAATGTTTAGTTGAAAAAGTGTTGCTTAAGTGTATACATTCACAAGCATCCTGATTGGAAAGGCATGGCTTCAGACTCTTTGTCTGGTGCACAAGAATGCTCAATCGCAACAATAAACATATTTATTATCCCCATACTTGTAAATTTGGTCATGATGAGGGGATAGAGATGAAAAACTACTCTCAGTAAAAAAAAATCTATTTATTTATGCATCGCACATGGACATTTTGTGCATTTCGGATTTCGTCAGACTCTTGGATACATATTATTTGTATATTATTTTTATATTTGTAATTGTTTTTATTCGCAGATTATATAGCAAGATCTGTTGCAAGCACAAACAGGTAAATACAATGTCAATATCAGGAGATCACAGCTGTAAGGTTCTGTCATCAAATGGCTATGCATCTGCTGAATAACCTTTTGAAATTAAAAAAAAATCCATGCCAATTCTTTGTTAGTCTCCATAAAAATAATGATTAATAATCAGTTTAAGGTTATTATTTCTGCAAGATGAAGAGTTGGAACAAATGGTCGAAGACAACACCTGGGCAAAAGATATTTTGACAGGGAAGGTAAGGAAAACTAAGAGCCAATAAAGTTAAGACTGACATGTTCGTATCTGTTGCAAGCAGTTTGTGTCTTAAAATTATTTGTAATAGCCCTATACACCTAACAGTACAAGAACAGTAAAGTTCACTGTATTTTCTCTGTTATTTACCTTCAATCGTGTGCTAACATAATTCCTTTTTTTTTTCATTGGTTGTTTTGTTTGTTATTTTCCCTACTTTTGCAGAGGACATGTGAAAGGCACACACAATATAAAAAGGGGGGCATTACAAGAAGTAAGTACATGTATGTTTTAATTGCCAGTACTAATAATTCAGATCGTTATCTGTATTAGGGTGTCAGGAAATATTTAATTGTTGAGTCCACAGCAACCTTTGCACTCCAGATGTAACCCTTCATTAACTTTACACTCCAGGCGAAATCACAGGGATTTTTCAGTTGGGAGTGGTCCAGGGAGTATGTTTTTTTCTTTTTAACTTTTCCCCCCACTTTTCCCCCTTTTTGGGGGCACTACATGTATCAGGATTCATCCATGGGGGGGGGGGGGGAGAGAAATTTGTGGACCCCCTCCGGCAGTGGTTGTTTTCAGTTTTTAAGTACTTATATGAGCAAAGCTTATTTTTCAACCATCCAGGTAAAAGTGGTGAAAACATCAGTTTAAGTTCTACAATTCCAAGTTAAGTGAAATATGTTACCTATACTCTGTTTAGGTTACAATGCGGGGGAGAAAACGACAGCCTCCACGCGGCCTCCCCTGCTAGTAGTGAGAAATGGTGCAAGACCAACTCATGAAACTAATGTCGCCGAAGAATCATCGAGCTGGCAGACCAAGGTACAAGCCAAGGTCAAGACCAAGGCAGAGAACGCCCTCTTCAGGATGGGCGGACACCCCCACCGTCGAAAACCAAGGTCTGTCAGTGCTCCAACTTAACGTCGAGGGCCTTACCATCGCCAAGCTCGAAGTCATCAGACATCTTGCCGATTCCAATAAGGTAGCAGCTGTTCTCCTGCAAGAGACTCACTGGGTTTCTGACGATAACCTCAAGCTGCCTGGGTTCCTCCTCGCTGGGTCCATCCACAGCAAGAAGCATGGAATAGCAACCTTTGTCCGGGATGGATTAAGCTGGTCAGCCACCAGCCAATCCCCACCTGGCTGCAACATTGAGTGGCTGGTCACCAAAATCCAGGAAACATCTGTTGTGAATGTATACAAGCCCCCACCAACAGCGCTGACTGTAACATCACTTCCATCTGTGCCTGCTCCCGCCATCTATGCAGGTGACTTCAACTGCCAACATACAGATTGGGGTTACAACCACACATCACAGGATGGTGAAGCGCTGAGTGAGTGGGCTTCTAAAACCGAGGCACTGCTGCTCTTCGACCCAAAAGAGTCCCCAAGCTTCTTTTCTGCACGCTGGAACTCCTACACCAACCCTGACCTGGCCTTCGCCATATGCCGCAGCAACGACCTGAAACCGGAGAGACGTCTTGGACAGGTTCCCCCGTTCACACCACCGGCCATCCATCATCAAAGTACCATCGCTGGTACAGCCGGTAGCTGGCAAACCGGTCAGGAGATGGAACTTCAGGAAGGCGAACTGGCAGTTGTTTATGGCAGAAACGGAAAGAAGAACTGCTGGTCTCCCGGACCCAGAAGCAGCTGATGTGGATGCTGCATACGCCGCCTACTGTAATGTCCTCCTAAGGGCAGCAAAGCACAACATCCCGCGTGGCTATAACAAGAACTACATCCCGGGCTGGGATGAGGAGTGCAGCTGCCTGCTGCGCCAACACCAGCAGGCAAGCTCCAGGGAAGAAATGGACGCAACAGCAACAACCCTACTGCAGAAGCTGGACGACACCCGGAGGACCAGGTGGGCTGAAGTGGTGAAATCTATCGACTTCACCCACTCTAGCCGAAAGGCGTGGCAGACCATCAACCTGCTCTCAGGGAGAAAAACAACACCCCGCAGGTGCCCAGTGACAGCAGATGCCATTGCTTCCCAGCTCCTGAAAAATGGCCGCTTCCCAGATGCAGACAAAAACTTCACAAGACTGACCTCGTGTGAAGTATCCTCTCTCTCCAGGGCAGCCAGTGCCGATGCCAACCTCTCAGGAGACTTCACAGCAGCCGAACTAAGTGCAGCAATCAAGAAACTGAAGTCGGGCAAGTCACCAGGTCGAGACAATATTCATCCAGAGTTTGTCATACACCAAAGCGCAAGAACATCTCGCTGGCTATGCTCGTTCTTCTCATCATGCTTCCGGAGATCCAAGCTCCCAAAGACCTGGCGCCGTGCTTCCGTCATAGCCTTGCCAAAGCCGAACAAACCTGCCGAAGACCCGAAGTCCTACAGGCCCATTTCACTGCTATGTGTCCCATATAAGATCCTGGAGAGGCTGATTTACAGCCGAATCGAGCCAGTGGTGGACCCACAACTCCCACCGGAACAAGCCGGCTTCCGCCGAGGCAGATCAACAGTGGATCAGGTAACGCTACTCACTCAGGACATCGAGGACAGCTTTCAGGGTAACGAGAAAGCTGGAGTAGTATTCCTGGACCTGACAGCAGCCTACGACACCGTCTGGCACCGCGGACTACATCTGAAACTGTTAAGGACAATTCCGGACCGGCACATGGTGAGGTTCATCATGGAGATGCTATCGAACCGTAGCTTCATCCTACAGACCAGCGATGGCCAGACCAGCAGGCTTCGAAGGCTGAAGAACGGTGTCCCACAAGGCTCCGTCCTCTCACCAATGTTGTTTAACATCTACATTCATGACCTGCCGGATACAACATCTAGCAAGTACGGCTAGCTATGCGGACGACTTGGCCATCATGCTTCGACGGCCAACATGGAAGGCGATGGAGGATGGTCTCAACCGAGACATGGGCATCCTGGCAGACTACCTCCAGAAGTGGCACCTTCAACTCAGCATGGGCAAGACAGTGTCGGCAGCTTACCACCTCAACAATCGGGAAGCAAGAAGGGAATTGGACGTGCATGTTGGCAACAACCGCCTGGAGTTCCAGCAAGCCCCCAAGTACCTCGGCGTACGCTTGGACCGGACACTGTCTTACAAGCAACACCTGGATGAAGTGAAGGCCAAGGTTACAGCAAGGGTCTCGCTCATCCGCCGCCTGGCGGGTTTGACTTGGGGAGCTTCCCCCCAGACCCTACGCATATCCACACAAGCCCTGGTCCTACCCGTAGCCGAATACTGTGCCCCCGCCTGGAGCAGAAGTCCACATGTGAACAAGGTAGATACTGCCATCAACAGCGCCCTCCGGATAGTGACTGGTTGTCTGAAACCCACCCCCCTGTTCCACCTGCCAGTCCTAGCTGGAATTGCCCCGGCCAGTCTCCGACGGGACGCGGCTACCCTCGCCCTGGCAAGAAAAGCCCAGAAGTACGACTGGCACATCCTGCACAAAGCCACAGTAACACCAGCGCCACCATGCAGGCTCAAGTCTCGCCATCCCTACAACAAGGCGGCACAAGAGATGCTACAGTCGATTCCTGAGGACTTGTCCAGGGACGCCTGGCTGGCAGCATCCTGGAAACAGACTTGGGAGACGGCAGGGCCCTCCCGCATCCACCGATACATCCAGGACCCAGGAGGCGGTGTAAAAGGAGAAGACCTACCACGCCATCTATGGACATCGCTGAATCGTCTACGCGCTGGGGTTGGCCGCTTCAAGTCATCTTTGAAGAAGTGGGGCCTATCGGACAGTGCGGCATGCGAGTGTGGCGAGCCTGAACAGACTGCCGAGCACATAATCACTGGCTGCCCCCTATACAGCCCACCCTCAGAAGCCGGCCTCTTTGACCTAGGAACGGAGACGAGGGCGTGGCTGCACGACATGGAGTTGGCCATCTGATGATATACGAAAGAAGAAGAAGAAGGTTACAATGCGTTTTTGTTTTGTCAAGTGTACCAGAATCTATTGGCAAGAATGCAACAGGAGAATAAGAGGATTAACAGAGCTAAATAAATGAAGTATGATCATTTTAAATGCATTTATGTTGTGTTGCCCGAAAATAATAATCTTTTACATGATCTAACCGTTGGCCCAAGTGGTAATTTTTTTAAATGGGCACGTTCATAAGCTCTGCTATCAGTCACATCATAAAGTGTGGTTGTAGTTTTGTGTGATGGATGGAGACCTAATTAACTATGACGACAAGTTATTTTGAATAATATTATAACATTAAAGAGGGGCTCTAAGGTCAAATTTAGTTTTGTGATTAATAACTAGAGTCCTTATTAAAGTGTGAAAAAATTTCAAAATAAATTAGTCTCTAACCTCACG
>CM055816.1:95103851-95135426 GCA_029582265.1 Zoroaster sp. YZ-2022 | reverse complement strand
GTGGATTTAGGATACATAGAAGTAAGTAAATATAAGTTAGAAGAAATAAGTAAACAAAAGCAACAAAGGCTTTTCATCTACAACTACATTCATGAAAGAAAACAATTGGAATTAAAAAACCACAACATGGATGCAAATTGTAATGTTCTTCTTTTAAAGAAATAATCATTGATGCCAAGTCAATCAAGACATTCAGAACAAATGCTGAATCTGAATTGAAAGGATTGTTAATGATCCCGGTAAGTTCAAGGAGTATAGCAGTGAATTTTATTTTAAACCTCCAATGGTGACGTTTTGCTATCTTCATGTTCACAGCTTTTTAGGATTTCTTAACCACTTGGTGCATAAGTCTTCATATGCAGGTGTGCATTTGGCAGAATCTCGTTATCTTCCTTGGTTAGCTATTATTGAAAATAAAAAGTAGCAGTAAATAAATATTTTTAAACGTAGGGGTAATTCAAAATTTGTTTATTGACAACTAAATTGATTAAAATCAGGACTTTTAAAAGATTAGGTACCTAATGTTTTGTTTATTTTATTTCTCTTTCTTTTCAGCAAATACAGATGACATGGGCACACATAATGAGATTGTAATCTCATTATAAATAGAAGGTAATGCTAAACCAATCCCCACGTTACAGGTGTTATAATGAATGCCACATTAGGAGAGTTCCTTTAACAGCAGGAAAACGGTTCACCCAGAAACATTTGAGGATGTGCATACTTTTCCAGGTAATATAAAGACTTGCCTGGGTGAGAAGAAAGTTTGCAGTTCCACATTCTTAGCTTAAAATATAAGCACTAAGTGCTCTCTGAATTCTGCATAAAACTGATTCACAGGCAACTCAATCCACACCCTCCTGCCATGTCTTTAACCACTAGATCATCAAGCTTATCCTGTGACCAGAGACAAGTTGGATTCATCAAAGGGCTTAAGCTTTTAGAAAAATATCTCAATTTCATTATACTTTTAAATTGTTTTATTTAGTGTAGTAACAGTGCATAGATCCCTAAACCAATCTAAACTAATGATAACATATCGTTTTGGTTTGCGGTAACACCATGTGTTTATCTCAACTAACGTGAAGCCACCATCCGTGAAATCCTCCGTGAATCGCACCCTACTTCGAAGAAGGGGCTACAACTATCAGTGCGATAAAGAGGCACTTGCCATCCGAGGGTTGAAAACATCTTAACGCCGGTGTTGGGAGACAATGGGTACAGAACCTGATAAGCTTAAGTTCCTCCAGAATAGAAACGCTCCACGATCCTCTGACGCAACCGAAAAACCCATTGCCGTGCTACCGTACATCGGGCCACACTTCAATAACAAGATTCAGCGTATCCTGAGGGAAGCTGACATTGAAGGTCTACCACCGGACCTCGAAACAAGTTGGAAACGAAGTTACACACCCACAAGGACAGTTGGTGACATGAGTCCCAGCCGTCAAGCTGGGATCTACCAGAATTCCTTGTTACTTGTGGAGGAAAGTGTACATTGGCATGAGACCGGCAGAGAGACCTTACGACCAGGCCTCAAGGAACGCACAAGGCCCACGGCCGCAGAGGGAATGTCGACAAATCTGCGATCATCAAACACTCCACCGATTTGGACCATATCATTGACTGGCAGAATGCAAAGATCATATAGCCGGAAAAGCACTGGTACACCTGTCGTATCAGAGAGGCTATTGAGATTCATAAACATGACACTGTCCCCAGGACATCGGCTATTTCATCAGCAAACATTTGGCATGGCCCAATCCTACCATCCACCAACACCCACACCCACTGTCAACTGATACGCCTCAGCGAGCTCTGAGCAACTCACACACAGCAGGCGGAAACACACACAACAAGAACAATGCCACGGTGGCAACCAATCACAACACATCCTCACACAACAGTAGCACCTAATCGGAACACTTCCATTCTGCACACATAATCCCAGCAAATACTACTTAAGGAGTTGCATCGGCAAACCTCTTCATTTCTCCTGAAGAAAGATTAGAGCGAGGCTTAATCGAGAACGTAGAGAATAACCTGTGAAGTCCCTATGGTTCTCCCTGAACCATATTAACCCGTGAAGTCCCCATGGTTCTCCCTGAACCATATTTCTCACTTAGCGACAGTAGAGAAAACGAGTTGCCCGAAATTGGTTCTCCCTTGAACCTTTCTCACTTAACGAAGGTTGAGATACGAGTTGTGCGATACGGTTCTTTTCAGAACCTGTATCTCAGCTTCACGTTAGTTGAGATAAACACATGGTGTTACCGCAAACCAAAACGATATCGATATTCCACCATGCAAAGCCTCAAAACTAATGATAACAGTTACTGATTCAGAACATGATTGTTTTTTTTTCTCTTCATACCAGTGACAATCACTAAAACAGTTTTACTTCCCTTTATAACTTGACATAGGTCATGATGCACAAAACATCGCAGAAAGGGCCAGCGACTGTTGTTCTATCAAATTCTTCGGAACAACAGCTACTTTTTTACATTAAGCATGCAAGACCATTATCTTCTGGATGCAAAGGTGAGGTTCCAATATACTAAGCTATTTTTTCTCAAAACAACAAACCTCATACATAATTGTTAACATTTAGATTTGTTTGCACTGATCACTAAATGTACAATATTTATTGGTTCCTTCACATAAGGAGTTGACATAAACCACCCTGATTCCCCACTTTTCCTGAGCACCAATGGGAAACCGCTGTACAAACTTGCTCAAGTGGTGCAGCGCACATGGACTCCATGGGTCTTAATGGAAAATTGTCATCAACAACAGTAAGAAAAACTGCAGCAACCAAGGTATGATAGTGCATAACAGTATTTAGGCCGTAATGACCCATGACACTGGTCTGCACTATAATTTACAGTGAGATATACATTAGGCTTGGGCGATGTCGATTTTTTATATCGCATAATCGTCAAACATATATCGCAATATTCGATAATATTGCGATTATTTATATTTTTAAATATTGTCATTGTCATTGAAGCATTTGTCTATTATTGATCATTTTCGGTATAGGGTTGGTTTTCGAGCAATTTACATGTAAAACAGTGACTTGTTAAGCATACACTGTATTCCCTTTATGTTCATCTTCCTTAGGCTGTATGGTCTCTGACAAGAAGTGAAGCTGACAGTGTTGCACAGCTTATGTCACACAGCACATCAACACAACATCAGTATTATGTGGCTGCACAAGAGGAAAGGGAGAACATTAAAGCATGTTCAATGCTCTCAACAGTTCTTTGTCAGGTGTGAAAACAATCTACCTGTTCTACTATTAACTGTGATTGATATTGTAGTTTTGCACAATTTTGCACCCTCCAAACTGTTTTCTTGTTATGACCACGCCACCCCCATATCATTCTGATATTATTGATTTATTCTTTTTGTATCTAGGAAGATGATGTGGCGGTCAACACTCAGGTTAGATCAGATTCACAAGGACAACTTGTAAGTTTACCTCTATGTTTATAATTTTAAATATTTTCTTGTAGGTATAGTCGATCTGTATCTCAAGGAAATGATAAAGGGACAGTTCACCTTTGGTGAAGCATTAACTCTTCTAAAAATACATAACATAACTGTTTTTAACCTTAGTAAGTGGAATTCAACATTCAGATAAAACAAAGTAACAATATCAATTGCCATTGCGTGTATGGTGTGCATGACAGAAAAAATATAAAATTCGATGAAATGGTGTTTATGATTACCTGTCAACAATCCAAGCTTTGGTTTAGATTTGGTTACAAATGTATAAGTACATGCATAGTAAAAACAACAGCACCATGTATCTCATGTATCTCAAGGAGCGACAGTTATCCCTTTCGGTATGTCCATTAACACCATTTATATACACAGGCTAAATATAAGAGTTATCTGTTGGTCATAATTTTTGATATTTCATAGGATTCTAATGAAGCCGAAAACATCCAAGATCAATCATCTTCACAAGTAGAATCTGTAAGTTATTTATTTATTTTTATTTTTTTACATCATGACATCATGAAGAAATCACTTCAATTTTCAAATATACCTGTCTATACACATGCAAAGTTTGAGCCCGATCGGACATGTAATTCTTTAGATATTGCACTTGGAAATAATGACATTTAAAGGAATGTCACGTGACCACTGATGACGTCATAATGACAACAAGTTTCGGGACACAAGTTCAGATGATCAGTAATGAATGTGTCAAGTTTAAAGTTGATCGGATTAATAGAAATTCCCAAAGTGGCGCTCAAAATGAAACACGTGTTATTGAAAAAGAGCTGTTCTCAGTACAATTTGGGGGTAAAATGGGGGTATATTATTGTTGTTAGAGTGTTTTACATTACACTTTTCCTGTCAATATAAAGTAATCATATTGATTAATATAGCAATATTTACAATTTTAAACAGGCATTGAAATTTGTCTTTTACAGTGATGCAAATTGTTTTTTGTTTATTAGGAGGAGGATCGTCTACCTAGAAATTCCTCACTGTCTGTAAGTTTTGTTTATATTGTTTTGGTATAATATAATTAAATATTGTTGGCCATGATGACCTACAGGAGTTCATTTTAGATGACAGTTTCAAATCTTTTCATGATTATGGGACTAGTTATTGTTTATTTTATGTTATTTAATAAATTAACAAAAGTCTTCACTAGTTCAAAACTCCCTGTAGCAATATGTGGTGGTTAGAAAGAATTTGGGAACATTTTATAACATGCAAAGTAAAACCTTTCATATGTTCAACAAAATTTATATAATATTTACAAAACTGTCTAGTATAATTATTCCCTTAGATGGACATAATAGTCCACCATCGCTTTAGTTGGTGTTTCTCTAATGAGGAAATTAATTTAATTAATTAATTGCTAATGAATTTTGAAACTGGCAAAATCTTTCAATGACAAACATTCAATTAATTTTACAGCTGTTGAGGTTTTATGGCAGATCTAAAAGGCCAGGTAAAAAGTTTACAGCGAAGCAGGAAGATGCCATGCTGCAAACCTATGAACAGGTGAAAAAAATGGAACCAGGAGCATCAATAATGAGAGTGGTAAGTTTGGTTAACCTCATTAACAGTGTTTTTGTTTTTTGATTTATTAGTAATCAATAAATAATTGGTATATCCAGGGCCCAATTTCAGAAAGATAGATTTACAGCAGAAAGTTATACTTTACAAATGTATTTGCTGAGCAGAAATTTAGGCAAAGCAATGTACAAAAAATGTACTTCCATTGAGCAAAATGTTTTATTGTCATTAAGTTTTGTTGCTTCGCATGGTGGGAAAGGGAAGTTACCAATGAAAAAAGAAAGTTCTTGTTTGGTCTTTTGGGATGTAATTATACATTTAATGTGGCTAAAGATGAAAGTTAATCACAGTCATGTATACATAACTGAGACAGTTAAGATGGTCTGATTAGTTAAAACATCATCATGTGTCCATGTCTTAATTGACAGTAAAGGGTGGCAATAATGATCGACCAGTTGGGATTTCATGTTTGAAATAGCATAAAAGTGCTTTTCCATGCAGAAATTTGACAGTCACTGCAGTGTTTAGTTTGTTTGATGCTAATGTTTATGCAGTTTCAAGCCAGTTTACATTGTAAGACACGCAACTTCTTACAATGTTTTGGAAGAAATTTACGTATGGAGGACAATTTTAATGAGTGTACAGACAACATTTATAGGAATAATGAACTTGTTTTCGATAAAGAAATTCATATGAATAGGAAAAATTAACGATGAACAAATCTACACCATGTGGTAAATGACTGGATAGGAATTGTATCACTGTTACAATGACCTTGCTGTCAGCTTGGTCATTTTTACTTGCTCTCATGAACTCCTAGCAGTTAATTATCAGTTGGTAATTAGACTGGCTCATTCCATTTTTATCCCTTGAACTATATTAAGCCAAGCCTGTTTTTCACAGTCAAGATAACTGTGTATTTTGTCATATTAATATCTTTACATCATATTAATATCTTTACATTATCTTTCTAATCATATGTTTTAGGCTAAAGTGGCAGCAGAGCATACAGAGATGAAAAACAAATTTACTCTGAAGCAAATTGTAGTGACAAAAATTCGTCATACGCTTGACAAATTGATCCAAAATGGTAAATACATATTTTATTTCTTTTAAGCTTGTATGCCACATTAATTACAGGTATATTTTTCCAAGATTTAATATTAAGGAGCACATACCACAGTAGCTAGGAGCCCATAAAGGGTTCCTCTTTTTTTTAGGGGGTGGGGGTGGGGGGGGGGGGGGGCTTACATCAATCTTCATAAAGATGAACAATGTTTAGTTGAAAAAGTGTTGCTTAAGTGTATACATTCACAAGCATCCTGATTGGAAAGGCATGGCTTCAGACTCTTTGTCTGGTGCACAAGAACGCTCAGTCGCAACAATAAACATATTTATTATCCCCATACTTGTAAATTTGGTCATGATGAGGAGATATAGCTGCCAACTGTTACGAAAAAATAGTAATTATTACGAATTAATGAAAACAATACGAAAATACGAATTTACTATTGAAAGTTACGATTTTCAAATTTTCCTCCCCAAACTTTGCTTTGACAACCAAATTCACGGAATTCGAATTCAGATCGATTCTTTTTTCCCATGTACTTACGTTGATTTCATTGCAAACAAAACCGGAACAACCAAAATCGGTTAGTAGTATCGATATTATTGCAGGGCACCAGCCAGTTCGTGGATTATATGTGTAAAAAAACGACTGGGAACCAGCGTGTTATCGCTTTTCAAAATGGCGCCCAAAGATTGCCATGTGAATTTCGAAGTTCGTAGTTTTCACAAAACGTTTTTTTCAAACTTAAGTTTTTGTGAGCGATATCATCATGACTTCCAAGGCAACCAAAAAGGGACAGTTTTACAGTGAAAAATACGGAAAGGAATTTGAGTTCATCACAACGTCAAGAAAAGACAAACGGCATGCATTTTGCAAGGTATGTCGGCGAGATCTTTGCATTACACACGGCGGCCGTAATGACATTGTTAAACACAACCAAATCGAAACTCCACATCGATAGCATGAAGAGTGAAGTACAGTCAACAACAAAATTAACATCGTGGGTGTCCACATCACAAGATTTAAATGTCACACGAGCTGAGTGTTTGTTTACATCATTTTATTTGGAACACAATATCCCACTCTCTGCAGCTAGTCATGTCGGGCCTTTGTTGAGAAAAGCCTTTCCAAATTCGGAGGAGGTAAAAAAGTTCTCAAGTGCAAGGACTAAAACTACAGCTTTGGTGCATGAAATGGCTAAAGATGGTCAGAGCAGAATGTTATCGGCTATGAAAGCAAGCCCATTTGCCATTTCCACTGATGGAAGCAATACAAGTAGTAGCAAGTTGTACCCAATCGTCGTCAATTACTATGACAGTGAGGTTAAGCAAATTGTCTGCTCATTGTTTTCAATGGCCGAATTGGAAATTCAGTCAACTGGTGAAAACATTGCAAAACTTCTCATAACAGAAATGCAGAAGCATGATGTGCCATGGCAAAATTGTACAGCATTGGGATCGGACAATGCATCTGTGATGGTTGGCTGTCAGAAAGGAGTTGGGACTTACTTGAAGGAGTGTCAGCACGAGATAATTGTTCTTGGTTGTCCAAATCATCGGATTGATCTTGCTGCAAAATCTGCATCATCTGCAATTCCTTTTTCGGTTGACTCACTTCTTATCGATGTGTTTTACTATCTCGAGGCTAGTGTAAACAGGAAGTTGGAATTGAGAAAGTTCCAAATGCTATGTGGTAATGAGGTTCAAGCAGTTTTGAAGCATGTTTGCACCCGATGGCTATCTCTTGGTCAGTGTTTGCCACGCTTTCTCAATCAGTGGAATGCTCTCCAACTCTTTTTCGAGAAGGAGCAAAAGCCCAAGAGGAAAGGAGCCCAAAAGCAAATCCTTGCAAACCAAAATGTCAAGATTTCGCCAAACATTCAGGCATTTCGTATACCAAAGACAGTATCTGCCAGTGCCAATATGACAAGCAAGTGTGCAGATGGTGTGACCCCAGCATCGTCATTGGCCAGTAAATCTTCATTCTCCAGCACTCCAAGTACATCAAAAGGATCATGCAGTAAAGGCAAGAGCTCAAGTCCACACATGCATGCTGCATCTGAAGGACAAAAAAGACAAGTTGATAGTGTTGCCAAAGTTGAGACTCGTAAAAGACATCGGACTGAAAGTGAAAAGACAAGTGCCAAGACAACCAAGAAAGTGAATGTACGCAGTGTACCTGTAACTGCTGCTAGCAAGATGGGAAATCCATTGGGATCATCTAAGAAAACGAGTACATGTAAGCCTGCTGCAGCTTCAAGTCATGGCCAAGAAACTTCCAAGAATGAAGCGGGGATGGAAGAAACAAGACAGCAAAGAATTGCTACAGCACTACAGTCAAAGTATAAACTTGCTGTAGCACACTTTCTCAGTCAAAGTATATCTGCATTTGACAGAAAAAGTGTCATTCTTCAGACAAGAAGTCCATATGTACATAAACTGAAAAGAGAACTTGAAGGGCTGTTGCTTGATCTCTATTGGAAATTTGTAAGACCACAGGCCATTAAAGCAGTCACTGACTTGACACATCTCGACTACAAGAACCACAATAATCAAAAAGAAGACCGGGAGCTTGTCATTGGAAGTGAAACGAGAGAAGTCTTGGACAAAGAGTTAGATGACACTGACTGCAAGAAGTTTTTGCAATGGTTCGTTTGTATTACACAAAGGCATGTGATTATATTGTTGCAAAATTTCCTTTGAAAGCTGATGTTCTTGGACATGCTGAGGTAGCAGATTATGCTCTCAGAGTGGATGCAAAGTTCTCATCTGTTAAGTTTTTCACAGACAAGTTTCCATGCATGCTGCTTGTTAAAGAAGGTGAAACGAAGTACGAGGCCACAGATGTACTAGAGAATCAGTTTCTTGCTTATCAGCTAGCTGATATTCTAGAGGTAGTGCAGAATGAAACAGATTGTGACAAGCAGTGGGCATTACTGGCTGCAGAGAAGGATCCATCTGGGCAGCTATGTTATGACGGACTTGCAAAGGTCATGCTGGGCATCCTCACTATTCCACACAGCAATGCAGAATGTGAACGAGTATTTAGCCAAGTCAGGAAAAACAAGACAGACTTTCGGGGATCTATGAGCACTGATGTACTGTCCTCTGTGCTTATCACTAAAGCTCAACAGAGAGGTCCTTGCTACTCCAGAGACTTTGATGTCAAGTTTCTCAAGAGAGCAAAATCAGCCACATACAGAGCCCTCAATGAACGTGATGCGCGAGACCTGTAGGTATGATGCATCCCTTTGTTTTGTTCATGGGTATAGTCTGTACATGCAAGTTATTTTTAGTATGTACGCGTACTTGAAAATGACCGCGCGGGTTGATTACTAATTGGAATTGTTAAATGTTGGCAGCTATGGGATAGAGATGAAAAACTGCTCTCAATAAAAAAAAATATATTTTTTTATGCATCGCACATGGACATTTTGTGCATTTCGGATTTCGTCAGACTCTTGGATACATATTATTTGTATATTATTTGTATATTTGTAATTGTTTTTATTCGCAGATTAGATAGCAAGATCTGTTTCAAGCACAAACAGGTAAATACAATGTTAATATCAGGAGATCACAGCTGTAAGGTTCTGTCACCAAATGGCTATGCATCTGCTGAATAACCTTGTGAAAATTTATAAAAATCCATGCCAATTCTTTGTTAGTCTCCATAAAAATAATGATTAATAATCAGTTTAAGGTTATTATTTCTTCAGAGCTATCACAGACCTGCAAGATGAAGAGTTGGAACAAATGGTCGAAGACAACAACACCTGGGCAAAAGATATTTTGACAGGGAAGGTAAGGAAAACTAAGAGCCAATAAAGTTAAGACTGACATGTTCGTATCTGTTGCAAGCAATTTGTGTCTTAAAATTCTTTTTAATAGCCTTATACACCTAACAGTACAAGAACAGTAAAGTTCACTGTATTTTCTCTGTTTACTTTCAATCATGTGCTAACATAATTCCTTTTTTGTTTTCATTGGTTGTTTTGTTTGTTATTTTCCCTACTTTTGCAGAGGACATGTGAAAGGCACACACAATATAAAAAGGGGGGCATTACAAGAAGTAAGTACATGTATGTTTTAGTTGCCAGTACTAATAATTCAGATCGTTATCTGCATTAGGGTGTCAGGAAATATTTAATTGTTGAGTCCACAGCAACCTTTGCACTCCAGATGTAACCCTTCATTAACTTTACACTCCAGGCGAAATCACACGGATTTTTCAGTTGGGGGTGGTCCAGGGAGTATGTTTTTTTCTTTCCCCCCCCCCCCCTCTTTTTCCCCATTTTGGGGCACTACATGTATCAGGATTCATCCATGGGGGCGGGGGGGAGAAATTTGTGGACCCCCTGGTTGTTTTCAGTTTTTAAGTACTTATATGAGCAAGGCTTATTTTTCAACCATCCAGGTAAAAGTGGTGAAAACATCAGTTTAAGTTCTATAATTCCAAGTTAAGTGAAATATGTTACCTATACTCTGTTTAGGTTACAATGCATTTTTGTTTTGTCAAGTGTTCCAGAATCTGTTGGCAAGAATGAAATAGGACAATAAGAGGATTAACAGAGCTGAACAAATGAAGTATGATCATTTTCAATGCATTTATGTTGTGTTGCCCGAAAGTAATAATCTTTTACATGATCTAACCGTTGGCCCAAGTGGTATTTTTTTTTAAATGGGCATGTTCATAACCTCTGCTATCAGTCACATCATAAAGTGTGGTTGTAGTTTTGTGTGATGGATGGGGCCCTAATTAACTATGATGACAAGTTATTTTGAATAACATTAAATTATAACTGGAAAATTTACGTGTTTTTTTAAGGAGACCTTGCCTTGAGTGTACTGAAAGGGCCCTTCACCGAAGAGCAGGAACAGGTCATCTGCCAACAGTTAGTGAAGATGTTTTGTAGCAACAATGATACCACCGTGAGTCTCAATCATATTTGAGATTTTTAAAGTCACATAAAAGTCATATTATAAAATCATATTTAAAAAATAATTCATGTTTTGTGGGAAATGATACACATGGTAATTTGTGAATTTATATTAGAAAATCTACCTCCCTTTATAAAAACCAAGTGACGTGTTGATTTGCCACTCCCATTGTTTTAGACGAACTCATACATTAAACAAGCAGTTTTTAAATTATAAAGTTAGCTCCATAAAGTTCACCATAATGCAGTTTCATACAATACATTTTCATGCTTACTTTATTCCTTTTATGCAGTTGCTAGACTACGTCTTGAAAGTTTTACTTCCTGAGATGATGGTTAAAATCTGCCAAGATTTCAAGGAGGTTAGTTTGGAAGAAGCCCTGCAACTTTTCCAATCCACATAAACGTTTTTCTGCAGTATTTAGGTATTTGAATAATTTTTGACAATCAGACAATCAGAACTGACAAAATGTGAGTGCTGCAGGACATTTGTGTGTGGCGTTGTTAAATGTAATTGGTTTTGAGAAATAATAACTTTTTTATTAAATTTCATTGTTCAACATGTTGATAGATACTGTTGCGACAGTAAAATGATTGTGGGGATCACCATGAATTACAATGAAACATATATCTAAAGCTTGAGAGGAAAAATAAGGAAACCAAGTGTACCTCTAGGTATCATAAGATAGTATACAAATACTGATTGCAAGTGTGGAACAATATACAAATAATATAACATGGTTTGAGGGTGGACAGTCGATATTAGCTCCCCGAGGGAACTAGTTTCTCAACTTCCAATACCGAGGGGAGCTAATATCGACTGTCCACCCGAAATAAACCATGTTATATTTGTTTTACTATACCTCATACATATTCACAATATTCTCTAGTTCGGCATCATTGAGCTCGGGAAAACGCGAATTGACATTTACGTGTGCCGCCATCTTTTCATGTATATATGTAGCTAGGGCGATGTTCGCGCGTGCGTACTACACCTGTGCGACTGTTCCCCTTTGCGACTGTTTTCCTTGTCCTTAAATGTTATGAGGAAGTGTTTAAAAGGTTAAAATTTTACTTAAGTGGTTATAACTGTTATTTGCAAGTAAACAAAATAAATTTGACGTACAGCCCTGTAATCTCTCAGGATGTTTCCAGGGCCTAATTTGATAGATCTGCTTGGCAGAAAATAATGCTTGTTAAATTTACTTGATAAAGTTACCATTGTTAATATTGCTTTTTGCTGTACCTTTTGGAAAGTTTCATGGTACATTGTAGGACGTGTGAAGTTCCGTAGACAGAATATCGGGTGCAATTTAAGGAAAGTACTTTCAATCAAATTTACCAATGGATGCTTGGTCATTCATTTCCATGAAGACTTAATAGGAAAATATGTTGGTCACGGTACAGAATTCAAATTTATCAATGTCGGTATTTTACCTTATCTTACCTATTACCTTACCTTATCGGGTGCCATCTAAGGACAGTACTTTCAATCAAATTTACCAATGGATACTTGGTCATTCATTTCCATGAAGACTTAATAGGAAAATATGTTGGTCACGGTACAGAATTCAAATTTATCAATATCAATGTATTTTACCTTATCTTCTGCATATTTTAAATTAGTGTCATATAATTTTCTATATTGTTTATTTTATGTAATTTTTGCAATATATTGATTGATTTAAAATTAATGAACTCATGAGTGATGTTGAATAAAATTGTTTTCAAAAAGTGCTGAAAGAAGTAGTTAAGACTGTTTTTTGTGCAAAAGACTTGTGATAGTAGTGTTGAATTCAAATTGAAATAATATTCTTGCGATTGGCTCTTCGGGACACACCAAACAGCCCATTGGGGTGGGGGTGTTAATAGTTCCCTCATATGTACAGCATTGTATGCTGCTGCTATTAGTTTTATTTAGTCTGAAAAATAATTTAAAAAAAAAACTGATATGGGCTTAATATTCTGTAAAAATTTTAGCACAAACTCAAATAAATTTAAATAGGACCCTTTTAACAATCAACCCTTGGAGGCAATTTATGCACAAATATTAGTTAACTTGCAGATCAGAAATCCATACAAAATGTTATTCTAATGGATTGGTACTGAAACTCATACTCACTCTGTGGCTTTCGGTAATTGTATATTAAAACTGAAATATTTTTGTCATCTGTCAAAATATGATCAACTTGTTATTCTGTTTATGACTCGTATAACAAAAACAGATTGTAACGGTTATTTAAAAAATGTAAAACCTGTGTATTTGTGAATTCTTTGTATTAAGAGAGCTTTTTATAAGCACCCTTCTAAATTGAACGCCCTTGCCCATCTGGAAATATGTTTTTGCCCAACCACAGATTGATAAGTTAAACCATTTTTTTATGTTTTTAAAATGTATTAAGATATGGACTGTATCTTTTCTAAAATGAAACTTAAAAATACAGAAGTTAACATAAACCATTCGTGCAAGACCAGTTGTTACTAAAACAAAAGTTATGACAGTTTGGAAATGTGAAATTTTTTAAAATTTCTATGCAGTTCAGTGAACTTCGCGATGACCTTACACAAATCCACATTATAGCCACAACCACAGAATGCTAAAAAACCTCAAAATAAGAAAACAAAATTGGCTCAACCACACAATAACCACATTCGTGGTTATTATGTGGTTTATGGTGACTTTGCGCAACCACTAATGAAATAACTTTTGTGTTATACAAAAGGGGAACGCTGAGGACACACTCCCTCCCTCCCTCCCTCCCTCCCTCCCTCCCTCCCTCCCTCCCTCTCTCCGGGTAGGTCGTGTATTTATCGAGCTCCAGGAAACAGTAGATTTTTGTGAGATTTACGCATCTTACGGTTACAAATTTTATATTAATCTCACTCTTATTGTTCATACATCATACAGGGCGAATTTCAACTTGTCAGGTTTAACTGTTTTCGTGTTTTTCTGGGTTCTTTTTTTCCAATTTTTGTCGTTTTTGGTGCTTTGGCTGGTCACCATGGCCAGTCAGGCGCAACGGCCTATTGAAAATCAGCCAAGTGTGAGCAAGGGTGGTGAACGCGTTTCTATTGTTCCTGGTAATAGCCCACTTACCAGGGACAATGGAATCGTGTTCAAAGCGCTGGACACAGTCTCCGTACGCCAATATCTCATTTCACTGGTTAACCAAATTTCAAATGCACAAGTGTTATCAGCTTCCAGGATTTACAACGGTCGAATAGCAGCATATCTGAGCTCGAGGGAGGCTGTCGTCGAGGCTGTCCAAAACGGACTGACCCACGATGGCAGCTTCATCGAGCTCAACCCACTGGTCCAGCCAACCACCCGGTTCACGCTTTCTAATGTTTATCCAGAGATACCGAACACAGTACTGATACACAACCTGTCATCTTTCTGCAAAGTGGTGTCTCAGGTAAGATCCATTCCCCTGGGTTTCAAGGAAAAACATTTGTCACATATCATGTCGTTCAGGCGGCAAGTGCATGTTCTTCTTAAACCGAACGTCACTCCGCCTGAGCACATAAATTTCTTGTATTTAGGCACACATTATCGCGTGTTTCTGTCGACGGAGTCGGTACGTTGCTTTTCATGCGGTGAGTACGGCCACATTAGCCGTGCTTGTAAGAAACAGGGAACCGATGACATTGACAAAAACGAGACCAATCCCTTAAACCCACCACCCACCTTCGTCCATAACCCCACTAACCAAAAAAATCCGATCCTAAACACCCACCTAAAGTCTCCAAAAAACCTGGTCCGCTGGATTCCGTAGGGGATGCGGATCGTGCGAACCCTCGGGTGTTCGGACCGCTGCGGGTTCTGGGGGGCCCTCGGGCCCTGTCGGGGCCGCCTGTGCGAAGGCTGGACATGCCGCGCCGGTGTCGGGGGGTGCTTCAACTGGAAGTGCCTCACGTGCTGGTGCGGGGTCCAGCGCGTCGGCCTCTCGTTCCGGCGGGAGCCCAACAGGGGTTGGGCGCTCGTCCGGGGCGGGAGGCTCGGCTCGTGAGGGCGGCTCGGCGGGTCTGTGGGCCTTCTTTGCCCGCGGTTTCTCCGGCGTCTGAGGCTCCTGCGCCGTCCGTGGCCCCTGCGTCATCCGGCCCCATCCTCCCTTCCCCTCCCACCACTCACCACTCCTTTCCCCTCCCAACCTTCTTCCGCCCTTCAACCTATCCACACCCATCCAAACCGGTTGCTCTGTCTGGGGATCGCCACCTCCACCATCTAGACTTTTTCTGATGTCGTCTCAAAAGGAAATCTTCCACTCAATCCTCCTACAAATACTTCAGTTCTCACTCCTCTAAAGACACCCTCTCCTCCACGTAAACTTGTGAAGAAGGTGGCGATGCCCATGACAGTCGACTCCCCTTCTATCACCCAAGTCCTTAACCAAGTCCTTAATTCACAATCCTCCCTTGTCTCCACCCCGGCCTCGTCGACGAACGACCAAGATGACATGTGGGAAGACAGTCAGACTACCGAAGACGAGGCGGTGCCTGATTGCCTTTCCAACACAAAAGGTCCTCAGTCTTCTAAAGAGCTCATGAATTTCTTGGCCTCCATAAAAAATCGAAAAAAACCTATCGAGGTGGCCAAGAGATTCACTGCTAATGTGCCCGGACTTGTGAAACAACTTAAACCGCTACGCAGCAACCCACTCCTCAACAGAGGCCTACAACAACGCGTAACCAAGCTGATCAAGACTTTAGATAAATGATTTTCTTTTGCTTTTCTTTTATGAGAGTCTTGATTAGTTTGGTCGCAATGACACTGTCACTGATTTCCCTGAACACAGGCGGCTGTTCAATGCCAACCAAAAATGCCGCCATACATGCTTATTTTGAAAATTTCTTTCCCTTTTCCGACATAGTGCTCCTGCAGGAGACTTATAACCTTACGGAAATAAGCTCCTGCTGGAGCCTATGGCCCTTTACTCCTATCTCTTCCCCTTCCAACTCTTATGGCTCTGGGGTAACTACACTCGTTAATAATAAAAATTTAGAAATTATTTCAAATCTTAACATTTTTCCAGGACATCTTCTTTATACAAAAACTAAATCCAATGAAACTCTTTTCCACATTTATAATTTTTTAGTACCCCAGAGCGACTCTCTTGCTTTTAAAGTCTTTAATTCTTTCTCTAAACATTTATCCTCTTGTGACAGTGACGGTGTCGTTGTGGTCGGAGGTGACTTTAACTGCACGGAAAATCCTGCATTGGACCGTCTGCATGCGCCCACCGAGCGTAGATCCAGAGTCGCAGCAGCTCTCAAGGAAACTGTTGGTGCACTCTCTCTGTGTGATGTTTGGCGTAGACTGAATCCCCAGAAACAACAATTTACCTGGCTGCGGAATAACCCTTCCAGGGATTGTGGTGTTTCCAAAGCCAGGTTAGATCGTTTGTATCTTCATCCTGATATGTTATCCTCTATTCATTCGTGCAAAATAACACCCTGTTCTCTTTCTGATCACTCCGCTATTTCTTTAAAAATTCAACTACCCTCGGCTAATTTCCGGGTAGCGCCTACTGGCATTTTAATAATTCACTTCTTCAGGATGAAGCATACAAACAAATTATAACTTGTTTCTGGGGAGAATGGCGTCAAAAACAGTCCGATTTCCCCAATTTAAATTCTTGGTGGGACTTTGGCAAGTCCCACATCAAAATAATTAATCAAACATTTTCTAAAAAAATTGCTTCCGAGAAACGCGAAGCTCTTTTAAAATAAATCGGACTATTGACGACCTTCAGTCTGCGCCGGAAATCACACCGGAGACCAGGCAGGTCCTCTTAGAACAAAAAGAAAAACTTAATTCTATCTTAAAAAATCGAGCGCAGGGCGCCCTCATCAGGTCGAGATTCAAGCATGTCAGCGAGGTCGATACCTCCTCTTCTGACTTTTTTAATCTTGAAAAATCTAAATCCCGTTCTAAAACTATCTCCAGAATCCGTTTGGATTCTGGAGAAATTACTCAAAATATTTCTGTCATAAAAAATCATGTATCTAATTTCTACAAAAACCTCTATTCTAAAACTCGACCGATGAGGGCGCCCATGAAAACATTTTAAGGGACCTGCCTCGTCTTGATCCTGTAGAGGCAGAGGACCTGGAGCGTCCTCTGTCTCTAGAGGAATTAGAAATAGCTGTTGGCCAACTTAGCAAGGATAAAACGCCTGGCCTGGACGGCCTGTCCGGTGAATTCTATCAAACTTTTGGAATATTCTAAAAACGACATACTTTCTGTTTTAAATTATTCTTTTCTCACCGGCGGGCTTCCTCGTTCGTTCAGGAGGGCGGTAATTACTCTTTACCAAGAAGGAGATCTGGCCGACATAGCCAATTGGCGGCCAATCTCCCTTCTAAACAATGATTACAAAATCCTTGCAAGGTTGCTCGCTAACAGACTGAAAGAGTGCATCAGCAGCGTCGTAGGTGAGGATCAGACCTACTGCGTCCCTGGACGTTCAATCCATGACAACGTAGGTCTGATAAGGGACATCATCGAATATGCCAATGAAAATGATGTCCCTTTAGCCGTCAGTCAACCTCGATCAGCAAAAAGCGTTAGATAAAGTTGATCGCGACTACCTCTTCGACACCATGAGAGCTATGGGCTTCGGAGACCGTTTCCTCGACTACATAAAAATCCTGTACAGCGGTTCCGAGAGTTTGGTCAAAATCTGCGGTTCTCTGACGGCCCCCTTCTCCGTTGAGAAGGGCATCCGTCAGGGCTGCCCACTCTCGGGACTGCTGTACTCGATTGCTATTGAACCTTTTCTAAATCGCCTAAGGGGCGAAGTCGGGGACGACGGTTTCCGAATACCCGGCGCTGACGTCTCTTGCTCGGTGTCTGCGTATGCAGATGATGTCTCCGTTTTTGTCACCTCCGATCTCTTTGCTCGCGCCTCTGCCGCGCGCCTAAATACGAGAAAATCCCAGGGGTTGTGGGCGGGATCTTGGATCGGACGAGGCGACCGGCCGCTTAATTTTTCGTGGAATGACGATGGCCTGTCTTTCCTCGGAGTTCACTTAGGAAACACCAAAACATACACTGACAAAAACTGGACTATTTGTAAAAACCGATTATCCGAAACCCTCGCTAGCTGGTCTGGCATCTCGACCTCCCTTTCTTTTAAAGGGAGAGTCTTGATTGCCAACCAGCTAGCCGCATCAAAAACCTTTCATTGTCTGGCGGCACTCGCTCCGCCAGACGATTTCCTAAGTGAACTCCAACGGCGGCTGGTTGATTTCGTCTGGTCCAACAAGAGACACCGCCTTAAAGAGCAAATTGTGTATCAGAAACCTGACAAAGGGGGGTTCGGCCTTGTTAACCTCCAGGCACGAGTTCTCACCTTTAGATTAACGCGTCTCTTTCGTTACCTTAAAGGTAATTCTCATTCCTCTTTTGTTTTTCTTCAAAATCACCTCCGTCGCTACAAAAAACTAAATTATGACTTCCATCTCTTCTATTTGAAGACAGACCCCCTTTTTGACATTGGATTACCTTCTTTTTATGGTGAGATCATGCGTGCCTGGAGGTTGTCTGGAGCTCGGTTAAAAATAATACACGACTCAGTCAGCCATGTCATTAATTTACCCATAAATATTCCTTTAATTCAAAATGCTACTGACGATGGCGTATCCCTCTCTGAGCGGCTCTCGACACGTGGGGTCGGCCTGGTGAGGGATCTTCTCAACTTCACTTCCGGATCGTGGCACCAGCCCAATGACATCATCTCCTCTTCTAGTACATCTCGTCCTCCATCTTCTCGACTTCTTCAAAACCAGCTTTCTTCGATGCACACGATACTCATCAGACTGTTCCCCTCTCTATTCGAAGAGAGGTGTTTTCTCCTACCTGTCTCTGCGCTTCAAAATGTTCAATCTAAACCAGATAGTCCCCTCAACTTCATCATCAACAACTTGGACAATGCCATCTCCGCACCATCCAAAGCGATCTTCAATGTCATCAACACAAATCTCAACTCGCATCCTTCAACAGAAACATCACACTGGCATCAAAACGAGGTCCTGGACAGCAACACAAACATACAATGGAATAGCATCTACAGTCCCCCAACTTCCAAAAAGAGGGACCTACAATATAAACTACTACACAACATCCTACCGTCACTCCAAGTTCTACATCATCTCAACCCGGCCATCTCTTCAACATGTGGATGGTGCGGAGACAAGGGACGATCTGCCATCTATTCATCACGTGTCCCTCTGTTCAACCTCTTCTCAACTGTCTCCACAGTCTTCTTCACCGGCTTCTTCCTGACCTACTTCTGAACTTTGACCTCTACTGGGCCTTGATCCCATGTGCTAAGGGCCGCAATAGAGAGGCGGTGCGCCTGTCAAACTACCTTATCGTCAGTTGCAAATTTGTCATTTACAATCTTTATAGAACATCTAATTTCGTCGACCCCCTGTTAATTTTCGTACATCGCATCAAAAACAAAATTATTTTTGAATACAACTACTTTAAGCTTGTCAATAATGATGGTGAATTTCTTAAAAAATGGAATATAAATAACACAATGTTCACCATCATTAATGACAAGCTGACATGGCTGATTTAAACCCGGTTAAAATTTACTCTTTTTGCTCCTTTCTTATTTCCTCTCTTTTCTTCATTTCTAACTCTTATCTTTGGAAGCCACTGGAGTGGGATATAAGGCCCACACCAGTAACGCCAGTGGTTTCCCCACCCCAGGGGAACCACGGAGGGTTCGGCTCACGCCAAAAAACGTGTTGCCGCACCCTCCGCACTGGAACCCCTTTCCTCTTTTTCTCATGGGGTGTCGTGGCCGAGCGGTCTAGCTTACCGGATTCAAGTTCTGGTGTTAGCAACATAATGTGGGTTCGAATCACGGCCGTGACACTTGTGTCCTTGAGCAAGACACTTAATCATAATTGCTTCTCTCCACCCAGGGGTTAAATGGGTACCTGTGAAGGCAGAGTTGGTTTGCTCTATATGCGCTAGAAATGGCAGCAATTGAGCTGTATACTCCCCAGGGAGCTGAGATGGTTTCAGGAATGATTTATGAGCCTTATGAGCAGGGATAATAATATAATGCGGCTTGAGCACCACTTAGTTGGTGGATACGTGCGCTATATAAATCCACACATTATTATTATTATTATTATTATTATTATTATTATTATTATTATTATTATTATCTTCTTTGAACTTTTTCTTTTTCTGAGGAGTTTTATACCTATTGGTTTAAGTATTCGTATGAATAATTCTTGTTATAAATGTGTTTCTCTATACAAAATATTAGTACTGTTTTATTGTTTCAATAAAATGTACCCAATTTTTGCTCTTCTTGTTTACTTATATATGTATTATTGTCTACCAAATTTGTTAAATGCTCTGTATTTATTCACTATTCTTTTATTGCATATTTTGACTGTTTTTAAATTTGTAAATGAAATAAAGTTTCTCTTTGAAAAGTCAAAAAAGTCTCTCTCTCTCTCTCTCTCTCTCTCTCTCTCTCTCTCTCTCTCTCTCTCTCTCTCTCTCTCTCTCTCTCTCTCTCTCTCTCTCTATCTCTCTCTCTCTCTCTCTCTCTCTCTCTCTCTCTCTCTCTCTCTCTCTCTCTCTCTCTCTCTCTCTCTCTCTCTCTCTCTCTCTCTCTCTCTCTCTCTCTCTCTCTCTCTCTCTCTCTCTCTCTCTCTCTCTCTCTCTCTCTCTCTCTCTCTCTCTCTCTCTCTCTCTCTCTCTCTCTCTCTCTCTCTCTCTCTCTCTCGTGTGTCATTTTGTTGACTCTGAGCCTCCAATTGAGTAATTTCAGACCTGTGTCATTCTGTTGGTTCTTGAAATTGTCTGAGTAATTAATATCCTGTCAGTATTTCAACTATATGAATCTAACATGCGTTACTACCGATGGTTTGTATTCCAGTCTTTATTACCTTTTCAAACCCTATGCAGGTATACCTCTGTATTTTACTTTATTTTCCACGTAAAATATCTACACACCCCTCCCTCCAACAAAAATAACTTAAAACTAAATCACTCATTTTCATTGATTCTAATTAGCTTTGCAATACTGTTAGTTTTCAATTTACTATAAGTTATACATGCATCGTAAATTTTGCATTTCACCATGTGAAAGTCGCACTGTGTGTCTTACAGGCAAACAGTACCTAATGAATAAAACTACCTACTGAATAAAACATATTACTGCTTCAAAAGATATTGCTTTGTTGGTTGTTGTTTATTGCATATTGCATATTGTTATACCTATTTAATTGCCAACCATTGAGAGGGCGAGTAACTAAGCGGCGGGGGCGGAACGGGCACGGGTCGACGATGTTGACATTGCTATTCAATGAGGCCGTGTATAAACAAACTGACAGGGAGAGCATGAGCCAAAATGTTGTCAGTTTGTGGTTTGGTCTCTAAAAATGTTTAGAACTGTGACTTTTTGGCTTAAAACTGAAAAAGGAGGGGAGAATTGAATATATATATTTATTCCCCGGGTTAAAGTTTGGAATTTCCACTATGGTTGAAAAGTTATGACCTCCAAAAAGTCCAGTTCAAGTACAATACTTCATACCCATTAGTTAGCGTACGACTTTCTGAAGTCGCTATGCCAATGTACGTAAAATATGAGCGTGAAATATTTTACAAGAAAATAGAAAGAAATACCAAACATAGCCATAGAAAGTTAAACAAAATGTTACTCCGTTAAATATCACAATAATCATACAGTTTGCTTGATTTTGTTTCAAGTTATAAAAGTTTTCTAGAGGTCCCTGCTTTTACCAAATTTCAATAAATATGGTGTCATTTTGTGGCTCCATGAAATGTCTTTTTACATTAATTTACAAATTAAATATATTTTCCCAATGATTAGCATATAAATTTAAAGAGCAGAAACATACATTGTGTCTGTTTTTGGAACTTTGCGAACAGCTCTTTTCAGTATTTTTTTTATTAATCTAATCCTACCCAAAAACCCGTCATTCTGTGTCTGGCTGCGATTTATCCTCTTTGTTCCAAGGCAATTTGTGTCAATTTATCTTGCATTTTTGTGTATTTTCTTGATACCTGTCTTGATATGTAACAAATTGATGCGTGAAACCTACAAAAATATGGTGCTTTGGTAAAAAGGGAAAAACTGGTCAAAATAAAAGTTCTTGCTACTGGGCAGTACTTGGTCAATAGAGGGCCCTCTTTTTGGCAGTTTGTGGTCAGAGGAATTCCCACCTCGAACAAAAACTTCATTTCTAAAAATTATTGAGGGGAAAATTATCTTTTTCAATGTTTTGTATATTATTTATTAAAGCTTTAGCAATGGAAATGTAATTAACATAATTTTTTCAAGGTGATTATTGGTACATTTACTTTACATGAGTAATTACTTAAAATTATTACTGAGAAATGCAGTGCAAATTTCTGTCCTCATTTGCTCAAAACTTGAAATGTACTAGTGTGATTAAAAGTTTAGAATACCTACAAGCGATCAACAGGTCTACGACTATAATAGGCGGGTTCAGGAAAAGGCCTAGCCTGGCCCATCGACACCTCTGAGCCGGGTCTCAGCCAAGTAACTGATGAACTGTCCAAAGACTAGTCCTTTGATTCCAGGCCCTCTATAAATCAGGATCCATCCATTAAAAACTGAGCAACTTTAAGAACAAACAAACATTAAAAGAAACAAGACATGAAAACCAACAAGACCGAATAAAACTGATAATTAATTATTAGGAGCAAAATCCTATCGGCTTAACTACGGGATCAGGGGTAAGCGGAGGCACATGACCGCCTATCAGAGGCCTATCCCCCTATCCAGTTCGATACTGCAGATGTAGAGTAAAACGTTAGGGGCACAGTTTCCTGAAATACCAGGATTTTGTTGGTTTTAATTTGTTATTCACTAGTAGCCAATAATAGCCTACGTGTACTAAAGTCACGCATAAGTACATTTCGGTCTTCTGTTCAAGCATTTCCATCAGTAAATTCTTAGGCTTACTGTGCCCTTGTACTAGACGGACCCTGTTTTGACGTCAGATGGACAGTCGTTACTTCTCGTGTACTAGTACTGTGGGCGCGCGACCGGCCATGGACAACAAATTTGTCATGGCAAACGCTATTTGCGGCCGGAGGGTGGGCAATTAGTACGGTAACGTCACGGCGGCGCGGTGAAACGTATCGGGCAAAAATAAATAAATAAATTATTTTGCCTACAGTAAGTGCACTTAGTGCGACAACCGTGAACAAAAATTGCAACCTATGTTGCAAAAGATTGTCCCAAAATTAAATGTTTAATCAAATAGTATTTAAGAAGAAAGTACTTGATTATTTCTTGTTGGTGGTTTTCATTCATTTATCAGTGTATTAATTTAAACATATTATGAATACTTTCATTTGTTTTGCATTGATGGCTGGCCATAGAAAATCATGGTTGTGACGTTTAAACGAAACCTTTCGTGGATTGGATAATTAAAAAAAAAAAAATGGGATGTACGAGACCGCCATAATAATGTGCATGCAATTGTACACGTAGGATGTACCTACTATATATAATGTACATACATATTCGCGCGCTTTGCGCACGTGTCTAGTATGTGTGTAGGCGCGGCATGGCCCCAGCCCCTGCAGCAGCTAGCTGGCCGGCCTGCCCTACTTAATTGCTGGCCTCTCTTTCGTCGACGTCGTCGTCGACGCAGCACTGTATTGTACTTGTAGCGCAGCTGGAAAGGCATATAATTTCTAATGTTTGCGGCGCTTGTTGTAAGTAAGTATACGTTTTATCCAACCTATTCCAATATGTAGCAGAAATGAGAAGTCACAAACATATCTGAAATGACACTAATATATTTGATTTGGATTGTACTAAGACATAAAGTGAAAAATAAAAAAATAAATAACGTTAACGTTAGACCTTAACGTTCACGTTAGACTAGAGCTAACAACACTGTACTCTGTAGTGTAGGTTAACTTAACAGAGCTAGACTAAAATACAGAGCTAACTTAAGTTATATCCTACGTAACGTTAGAGCCTGACCTGGGGAGGCCTAACGTTAATCCTAGGTAGGACTCGGGAGAATAACGTTAGGGCTACGTTATATACGTTAGCCTAGGCTATCATCGTTTATTATATTTATAAACAGCGCGATCAAATTAAAAACTAAGTAGAACTAGAACTAGAACTAAGTCAGTGGTTGCTGAATTAATAATGTTATTGTTTATGTTAGGCCTTTTTAACTGAGTGTTGGACAGTGGATACACTCCATAACAACATTAGGGCCAACACACTGGACTCCCTCTGACCATGGAGGAAGAAAACAATTCTTCCTCCATGTCCTAACCATGGAGGAAAAACTTCCTCCGAGTCCATGTCCTACAATACATCATGTCCTAATGTTAACCCCACATTTTATTTGGCAACTTTTGATCAACTAACATGAACATGTTATAACCTAAAATGTGTGATGCTTGAATGAGGAATAAACACAAATTTCCAAGCGAATTTGTACAAGATTTGCAAACATTATTGAACCCCCATGAACCAACACGTATCACTGCAAATCTGTACCTACACAATTCCCTTTGTCTGTAGGCCTAATTATATCTAAATTGATTTTAAGATACATGTTTATAGGCCTACCTGCTCTAGCTGTGTCATTTTATTATAGGCCTACATTGAAAGATATCTTTACATATTTTTGTATTTGTTTTGTAAATACAGGAGTTTGAAAGATAAAGATGGAAAAAGATGTAAGTAGAAACAAAATCCCATCAACATATCTGCTTTCTTTGTGTCTTAACATACAATTACAAGGTATGTTTAGGGTTGTTAGAATAGAAAACATGCACATCAGTACAATCAACCAAATGGCACAGCACAAAAGAAATACATGTAAGTGGAACAGTTATTTATTGTTGGAACATTCCAAAACTGACTAAGACTAAACAGAGGACAAATAAACCAGTGAATTAATACAAGAAAATTACAGAAAATTAAATATTCATATTTATTCAATCTCAACAATATATTAAAACTAAATTTGTTAAGGTACATGTAATTGTGTGCAGTGCTAGTGTGTCATCTGAAAACAAAAATAATGCCTTGCTGGAAATAGTGCACACAATGGTGTTATCTCCATTAAATGCCATATACATGCATACTATATTGTAAAAAAAAAAGGAAATTATAAATATCTGGATCATTAGTGCGGATGGTCAACAGGTGATTACATGATGGGGATGTTTAAATGACCATTCAAGACTGATCACACATGGGCACACACAAATTTAAACAGGCAGCACAGTTTTGCATGAATTTATGCATTTTATTCCGCACCGTCACACATTCAGAGCCTTATTTTACTAAAGTGTGTGGCTTAAATGTTCGGTCAAACATTTCAAAAGTGGTTTACGGGTAATTGGATGCCAAATATCGGTCGGGTATCCGGGAATGCGGATACACGGCATATCTTTAAGTAGTATATCTTCCATTGGGTCATTCCGTGTCAAATCACCCCCCAAAAATGGAAATTTAAACCCGACCCCCTTCAAATTGATTCATTTTTGGTTTATGGGGTATTTTTGGCTGAAAAAGCTGAAATTTCAAGTTTTAGCCCTGTCGGACCAACGGTTTTCGTGCTACAGCCCACCATTTTTGTGCAATTTTGGCCAAAATGGGTATGACCGCCATTTTTCAAATGATCCTATCTCCCTAACCAGTGAGTAAAATTTGTTGATATTGGTATCTTTGGAAAGGTAATTGTGTAAGGAATCCAGATTTGCCATTATGTTTTATGTAGGAGCAATTTGAAGTTTGATAACCGTTTGACGTTTACTTTGACCTTGTGGATCACGTGACCTTGAATTGAACTTGGGTGAAAATTATAACCCAACATGTTCTCTGCAAAATATAAAAAAATTGGAGGTATAATATTTTTCGTTTGCTTTCCAGCTCTTTTCAAAGTTTGCATACTTGATGCAAAAATTTACGGAGCCCCTAAAGGGACATGATAATATAAAACAATTCGAGAGTGAAAAAAAAATTTTTCGAGAGGAAAAACCAAAATTTGAGACGAAAAAAAAAAGGCTTTCCCGAAAGCTGGTGTGGGTTCAAGTTGAGTGCGGCTACAAGCCAGGCACTTTTTGTCTGACGTGACTGTGTTTGATCTGGTATTGCGCGGCGCCCAGTTGAGGACCCATTTGCAAACACATAAACAATATGCACACGTGTGCGTACTTATATCGAGTCACAGTGCTTGCAGTAATTCACTCATAATTGTAGGTAGGTATAAAACATCAGTTTGCCACAAAAAATGCCTGTTTATTGTTTGAATTTTATTAACCTCTTCGTAAGTTCATTTTTTGACGAATTGAGAATTCGTAAATGGGCCTCATGTGATGAGCCTGGACTTGGAGACGTCATACACAAAGTGCCTGGCTTATAGCCGCACTCAACTTGAACCCACACCAGCTTTCGGGAAAACCTCAGCCTTTTTTTTCGTCTCAATTTTTTTTTTTTCACTCTCAAAATTCTTTTTTTTCACTCTCGAATTTTTTTTTATCATGTCCCTTTAGGGGCTCCGTAAAAATGTACGAATCCTATACAATGTAAATGTACTAAAAGATTAAGTTCCAGCCAGTATGTTGTCTTTGTTGCAGTATGCCAACTTTGAGAAGAGCTGGAAAGCAAACAAAAAATATTATACCTCCAATTTTTTGATATTTTGCAGAGAACATGTTGGGTTATAATTTTCATCCAAATTCAACTCAAGGTCACGTGATCCACAAGGTCAAAAGGTTATCAAACTTCAAATTGCTCCTGCATAAAACATAATGGCAAATTTGGATTCCTTACACAATTACCTTTCTAAAGATACCAATATCAACAAATTTGGCTCACTGGTTAGGGAGATCGGGTCATTTGAAAAATGGCGGTCATACCCATTTCGGCCAAAATCGCACAAAAATGGTGGGCCATAGCAAGAAAACCGTTGGTCCGACAGGGCTAAAACTTGAAATTTCAGCTTTTTCAGCCAAAAATACCCCATAAACCAAAAATGAACTAATTTGAAGGGGTTGGGGTTTAACCCATTGTGATCTGATACGGAATGACCCCATTAATAATTTTGTTCATATGTTTTTAGGCCACTTGGTTTTTCAACCGGATTGAAGCTGGTGTTGAAGACATCGTAGAGGAGAATGACGGCGACATAGAGGACATCAACAAAGACAATGACATAGAGGACATCAACAACAATGACATAGAGGACAATGAGGTCGAGGATGACAATGAGGTAGAGGATGACAGTGACGTACATGACGTTGATGTACAGGAGAACGACAACAAAGTGTCAATGAGATCAAAGTACCTCCCTGTAAGTTTTCATGTTCATTATTGTAAATAAATTATTTTTCTCCATCTGTACTAGAAAAAATAAGCAGTTAATGTAGCATGCAGTTTATATTTCTTTTATGCCTTCTACTTAAGCTCCATGTACATTTGTACCCAGCTTGAATTTCAGGTATAGCAAATACAGACCACAGAATTACTAGCTAGAAACAAACAATTACTAGAACGGGAATGTTTTTCCAAGAACAGTGCAGATATGAAATATTGATTTGCAGTAATGAAAATTACTTACTAGGGACTTCATTGCATTTCAATTAACAAAGCTATGCAGAACATAGAACTTAAATATCATGACCAGTGTCAGGGCTCAAAGGCCCCACTGGGTCAGAGTCCAGTGATTTAAGCATCGGTTTAGTGTTGTTGGTCTAGTTTTAATTCAATTCAATTCAATTTAATTTGATACACATTTATTTCCCAACTATACAAAATATAAAGAAACCGCAAAGAATCAATTATAAACATGAAGTAAAATGATAAAATACTACAGGGGTATGGAGACATTTAGTTTTTTGTTTTAAGTAATTTATCATGCATGTATATTGTCCCACCTTGGACTGACACCCATTTTTTTTTTTTTTTTTTTTTTTAAATAGGGTATTCGGAAATCAGAAGTCAGAAGTCAGTTGTCCGGAGGTATGGAATGAGTCGTAAACGTCAAACAGTTGCCCTTTTATGAGTTTCAGACACCAGCAGTCAAATTGACAGCGTAAATTATTTCGGGTTAACCTTTATTATCCAATAAAAACGCAGCACGATTGACCATTCATAGCACAATACAATGGTTACGTGACGACTTGCCCAGACTTGCCCGTGACGTCACACAGACAACTTCATTCATCACGGCAACTTCATTCATCACGAGGTCAACGCGTCTTAGCTCGCCCTTACATGTCCGGTGACGAAACACTAATACACAATATCTAGTACCTTGTTCACACAAACATACTCATCATACACCAGAGTTAATTATTAATTAAAATATAATCATATAATATAAATGATTAAAACTATTATATAGACATGTTTTTTTCCCACAGCAGCAGCGCGCACCGTTGCGTGGTAATGCATTCTGTCACTTGGTGACTGTCAGAAGGGCTGTCACCAAACGTTCCTTAGAAAACCGTCGTCAGCAATAACGGCTTCCTCCAGTTTTTGTTACTTTCGCGATAAGTAAATCACTTGTTTTCAACTTGAAATTATTGTAGCGCAAGTCAGGCTAATTAATCGTAGCAGACAGAGGGCGCGCGACTAGCGGCGCGGGTTGCTGCGGCTGCGTGCGTGTAGTAGTGCATGAGATTTGGATCATGTGCGTAAGTGCGCGCAGCTGGCGATTGAGATCGCAAGCGGCAGTGTGAGCCAGGCCCTTGGATAGGAAGGTACGTCGTGCGAGCGCATCGGGCATGCGAAGTTTAGCTAACGAAGCTGAGCTGGGGCCTGTATACGGAACATAACTAAGGAGGCGCAGCCACGGGGACTACGGCGGAACGTGCATAGCGTGGATAAGCCTTGGGACGCCCGCGTCACAGCCACCGAGGAACAGTCGGGATAGCCGGTACTGTTGCAGTGGGAGGTGGACGCGTGGATCAAGGAGGCGGTCGCGTTGGTCACTGGAGAGGCGGATGGCCTAGTGTAGCGTAGTAGGGATCGCGGTGGATATATAGGACCCCCAGCAAGGCCTAGTTAGTGACGCCTTCGCGTGCGGCGCTATATTTCAAGGATTTGAGGGTACACATTAAGGTTATTGAAGGATACACATCATACATTACAGTCACTTGGGGTCCGATTATACTACTCCCTTTGTGTTTGCATTTCTATTCATCGTACGTTGACCAGTACAGACATGTCCGTGAGTAAACACCATTGCCCGTATTGCGCGCTGGCTATTCCAACCCTATCATAGCGCCCTCTGTCGGTCAATTTCACCTCTCACAGCCGGAGGGGGAGGGTCTGGGAAGTTGCGGCAATATTTGGGAGGGAGTAGGTGCAGAGGGTGAACCTCCGCCTGCCTCCGCTTGCCCCCGCACTCCGCAAAAAGGTGCAGGATGCTCCTCTTATACTACTAATGTCGTATCCAGCCGCCACTTTTTAAGTAGGGTTTTCAGGTGAAAAGTTATTCCTAAACCAGCAATATGCTCAATATTTATATCAAATTAAAGGTCTTGATGAAAGAAATACAATGGTTTTTAAATCAAGAAAATCGGACGAGTAGTTTTGAGGAATCCTGTTTTATTTAATCAAATATACAGCATTCGATGAAGCGCGACTGTCCACACACTGTGTACATCCCTAATGACACCAAAACCATTGAATCAGCCTACACACACCGCGATACACACGCACAGCGTTCGTGCTCGTTTCCCTCATAAGAGCTTTTGAAAGGGTGTAAAAAATACACTCTCCGCTCAAAACTAAACAAATTTACGGCTCAAAACTTTCACATATGATAGAAAAGAGGTGTAAAATTCATTCAGACACCGCTCTTACCTTTCAACTTGAAGATTTCACCTCGAAAAAACGGTGTTTACTTTTTATCTCTTCGTAACTTCGGTTGTAGAATAGTTATGGAGATCGAGCAAGCATGTGTATGTAAAGGAGCCCTTTGACTCAATAGGTAAACCCGTTTTCATGTCAATCACAATGTACTCAGGCGCGGAGACAGCTCCGAAGTGGATGCCCTCAGCAGAGCGCGGCAAATTATATGCGCCGAATGCGCCCGATCTCGGAACACTTCGCGAAAGGCTGGGCGGGACGAGAGTGGTTCATTCATAAAACCTAGGCTTTCGCACGTACTTCCGATTGCTATTTTATGTACATTGTTGGATAGCTGAAACTATAAGCTTTCCAATGAGCTATTACATGTAAGATTTTGACAGGTAAAAGTAGTAAAATCTTTTGATTTAAAATTTTGATGTTTTTGTTGCGGGCGATGCGCTGTACGTGTGGCGGGCTTCGGTCAAGCATGTACAAACTGAAAACCCTATGTTAAGGGCTTTTTTGATTTTTTTTGGCAACCACTACCCCGTTAAAAAATCATTCTATCGATTTTTGGTGGTACAGAAAGCGAAAACTATCTTTAAATCCGCACTTTTATGATGGTTTTCGGACTTGATTCCTTCTAAAAATCCTCCCTTCAGAAAATAGAAGGATCCTATTATAGTTGCCACTACGGCATGTACAATGACTGTGTTGGTCACTAATTGTGGAGTTTACAAGATCAGACTGACATGACTGAGGAAGTCATCGTATACCAAAAATGCCTGATTTTTCATGAAATAAATATCCTGGAATAATTTGAAGTATATGTCCATCATCATCCATATGTTCTCCACCTTACCAGGTAGGTAAGATTACATTATTGGTTATATTTAATGAAAAATAGTGGCGGCCAGATACGACATTCTACCCTAATAATGCACCTTACTCAGGATTTCCTGGCCGTAAACACGTTTGTTTCACATTCGGTCAGTAGTCTATTGCATGTTTTACGGTCAGGAACCTTTATGCTGAACAAAATCGAAGTCGAACGAAATATTCAGTGTCCAAATTTCTTTTTAATTAGCAATAAAAAATAATTTTCTTTGTGAGTTGTCGTCAGTTGTTTTGAGTTGTCGTCAGTTGTTGTGAGTTGTCGTCAGTTGTCTTGAGTTGTCTATTTTTAGTAGGACCCAAGAATGTTGTATCCGATCGATCTCCACTTTTTAAGGGGATTTTTGGAATTTGTTTGCAACCACTAACCAGTTAAAAAATTATATTGATTTTTAGGGGTACAGAAAGCAAAAACTATCTTTAAAATGCACTTTTAACAGCAAATATTCTCAAAGTGAACTAAATCAGTTCACACTTTATTCATAATTTGATACATTTTGTTATAGTTCAGCTAAAACATAACATATCTAGTATCCAGTGGAGGCTTTGTAATTACTTGAAATATTAAACGCGTTTGATTACTGTACATTATGAAAACAAAATAATTATTTGCTCAGGGTTGACTTTCCAACTCCAACTCCAACTAATTTAAGGTGGCCGAAGACGCAGACCCAATTTCAGAGCACGGTATTTTGGATAATATTATCTCCCATGACAAGCAAGCGACCACCAGTTTCAAAGCCCGGTATTTTGGATAA
>CM055816.1:95077659-95103351 GCA_029582265.1 Zoroaster sp. YZ-2022 | reverse complement strand
CTAGGTAACTCATTCAGTGGATAATACAAGTACATATAATCCTCTGTTCTTCCATGTCTTTACCAATTGAATTTATTTTTTAAAATAGAATCAATCACTTTAAGATAAATTTCTCTCTCAACCTCCATTCTCACAGTCAAATTACAGATACTAACTTCTCAATTTCCAGTTTTGAGGACCGGTGATGGAGAATGCCCATCATTGGGCATTGAGTAATATTAAGTAATATAATGCAGACACTGCATGTAAATGACATCCATACAGTGTTCGATTTACTGCATGCACACAGGCATGCAGGTTCAGCTCTGTGCATGTACCTTTCACAAACTACCTGCAATCGTGCATGTAATATTTTAGCTACTATAAGCTTAATGTTGAAATATAATGCCAGTAAAATGATCCTAATTCTCTCTATTTCCTTGAAAATAACAGAGAATTTGCATCCATTCTACGCCGGATTAGCATTATGTATTAAATTAGCATTATGTGCATGCAACATCCACTTTGTTCATGGAGGTTTAGTTTAGTTTCATGCACAGACGCATGAAGGAGTTTTTGGTAAATCGGACACTGAACAGTATGAATATGAACAGTATGAGGAAAAACAAATTATACACAGTACAGATGAATGCAGACATAGTGTTAAAAACCTATTTTAAAAAAGAAAGATCATTTAGAGTAAGATGGGGCCTGTAAAATTTACTAATTTCAAGACAAGGCAAATGTAGAGAAAAGCCAGAAAACAATCAATTTACATGTAACTCGCAGCATATGGAGAGCCAATATATCAGCTTGAAATGTCTCAGAATGTATAATCTTCAACCCTCCTATTCTCAAACCCATTCATTTTTCATTGGGTTTTGAAAGATCAAAGTATACAAGGAGTGCAATTTTTTCTAAGGCATCCCAATATCTGTCAATTTTGGCATGTTTGCTAAAGTAATAAATCTCTCATATCAAGGCATTCATTAAGTACATGTACAAAGATTTAATGTTGCTTAACATGTACAATGCGATTAGCCCCATACAAATCCCTTGTAAGTTTTTGTAACGTGAGTGTGCTTATCTTCCAAGTACAAAACAAAGAAACATTTTAAGGTATTGACTTTTTTGTAAGGTCAAAATGTGTACTATCAGATCAGTGCATAAAGTTTTGTAAGCCACACACATTATCAATGTGTATTGCACTGGTACACAAAATTTGTTAGGTTCTGTAAGAGCAAAATGTACAAGGGTTAAAATAGAAAGAAATATGTGCAGGCTGCTATGATGGGGCAAACTGTGTATTTATTTACCATTTATTTTTTCCCCCGTCCTTGTAGAAAAACATGAAGTTGCCTTCCTTATCCGAGTATGACTTCTCACGCCGTAATGCTTCTCTGTGGGTTATGTGGTCTCCCATGTACTCCAGCAAAAAATCACCTCGAGCAAATGTTTTTGTGGTAAAAACACCTCGCCCTTAAAAAGAAATAGAAAATTAAGTTAAGTTGTACATGCATCAAAATAATAATTGTTTCACGCTTTAAATGTGAAAATGATGTAGATGTAATATGTATGTACTGTACATGTACATGTACTGTGCATAACATTATTGGACATTTGATTGGCCTTAGGACTAATCAATTTAAAATAGAGAAAAATTACGACGAAATACACGTGGAAGATCAAACAAAGTACTCTTAGAGCTACAGAGTTCGTAACAAATTTTCCTGTAGGCTTAATTGTTTCTTCAATGTCCATGATGCAACTTCAACTTATCAAGCTGCAGATCGGATACGTTGCCACCCCATGTTAATATTCTACCATGAAGAACCGTGGTATTTTGGTATTAGGCATGTGCACCTATTTCTTACCAACATATTTGCTGATGTTCAGGCATTGAAATCCGGGCCTGTCTGCATATCAATTTGTTTATGGCCAAAACCGCTCCTATTTATTTTACTCAATTTACTCAATTTTGCGCGTCGCACGATTGTAACAAAATGTAATACATTGCACGTACGTGAACGCAGACTGTGTGTGTAGAAGGGAGCGTGTACCATTGTGTGCTCAGGGGTGCAAATTCGCGGTGTAGTGCAGAGTGCATTCGATCATGGAGGAATAAGTCGATGATGGGGCTTCGGTGATCGTAAAATATGGCTTCAGAACAGTCTCGTTTTCGTGCCAATAAACACCACAACAATACAACTACAGCTATTTTAGGAATGCATGCACCGTACCTATCAAGGTATGGACTTTAATGGATTTCAATTTTTTTTACTGGCAAAGTCGATCAACATGATGAAATTTCTGTTTCTGTCGAGGACGTCTCCTACATGGACATCAGTGAAAGACTGATTTTTTTCTTAACAAAATATCGTGTATGCGAAATCAGAGTGTCACATAAGAAAGCCATATTTATATCCATGATGTTTCCGAGCACCAGTTGTGTTTTCACAACAGGGAAGCAAGAATCTGGTTATACCACTGTCACAAACTAGAAATAGTATGCAGATCACAGAGTGAGGAAAACAAGACAACTTGACAGCTAAAAAGCACACAACTGAGAAATGGAATTCTTTTTCAGGAATTTATTTTGCAACTTATGAAATATTCAACTGTAAATATTAACAACTGCACAAATTCCCAAAAAATCTTCTCAAAAACTCCAAGTTACTCAAACCATCAACAACTTCTCAAATACATGTACTTCAAATTACTCAAAACATCAAACTTTTCAAATACAATGTATTGCGCAGGAATCATTATTTTAAAAATTATCACTGTCATTAGTTTTAAAGGTATAATACATCATTGGTTTTGGGATGAAAGATACATTTTCAAACTAACCTGTGAAAATTTCCTAAAATCATTCTAGTATCAACTTTATAAAGCTTTCAGACTGGAACAGAATTTTGTTCATCCTTACCAATAAGTGTAATATAGCTTTAAATTAGCAAACAAATGTGAAGCAAATTCCAATTAACAAAATTCAAAATACTCACAAAATGCAGGGAAAAGAGATGTGGTTCCTTACATGCATGTGATAAAACAATGAAAAATGCTGTTTTATTTTTGTTTTTGTTAATGTTTTACACTACACATCCAGAGAGGTTTCTATGGGGTCGGAATTTTAAATAACAGGTACGTTTATTATGTCCGGTCTCACCACACATACCACAATGGATCTGAAAGGCAGGTTTTCCTTGTATCTCTCACTGAGCATTGATATTCTGTTTTGTTTCTTGATAACTTGGACAATGGCCTCTGAGTTGCGGTGATTTGTTGAACGAAAAAAGAGTATCGTGATAGTGTCATTTAGTTTTTCCAACGCTTGCTGGCTGAAATGGTTGATGTTGGGATGAATTTGAAGGATTCGGGCAGATGATTCATAAAGACATGCATGTAAGGAGTCACATCCTTTGCCTGGAAGGTAGTTGCATACTTGGTAACCCATGCACGAGCTCGACATTCTATTAATTGAGGATCACTACCAACATATTTTACAAGAGACAAAATCTTACCAAATTCATTCCAAAGGAATTCAATGTCTCGAACTTTTGGTGATTTGGAATGAGTTGCTCGAGTTTAATGTGGTGTTGTATCTTCTTATGCTCTGGTCCAGTGAAATCACGGTATTGAAGTTGACCAGTGTTCTTATCTGTGAATATGGACCATGGAATCGCCAGTGTTTGTAGAAACTTCTCAAATGCCACCAGGTTTTTGCATTTGTTTTTATCCACATTTTTTCCATTCTTCTCAATATTATCTGCACGCTTTAATATCTGAATCAACTGAATGACCAATTGATCCGAAATTCTGAGGAAAAGGTGCAAAGGATCTGGCATTACACGGTGTACTGGAATGAAGGGCAGAATAGGTTTTGCCACACAGCTTGTATTCTTGCCTTTTTTAAGTTTGGACATTCTTTGTATTTCAGATACTGTGCGTGCACCTTTTGCTGGATCTACCATAGACCATTTCCTTGAGCTATCATACCTTTCTGAACTAGGACACTTACACCAGGCACATGAGTACTTACTGCTACATGCCCCAATTCCCATAACTTCGTTGATAAATTTCATGTCCCCGCCAAGATAATACTGGAGGTCAAACACATTTTCACCAATGATCATGATATCTCGCCTTGTGTCCAAAATTGTATCAAATGTTTGCTTTAAATATTCATATTTCTCAGGTACTCTTACCATGGCCAATATGTGTTCTTCACTCACATGTTTACCGTATATTACCCTGAAAGCAAAGTTTACACAATGAAGACGCTTACCGATCCAAGTTCCATCCGCACTTAACTTAACACCTATTGTTTTAGGAATGGGGTTTGTACTGTGCTTTTTCATCATTTTATCCATGACATGCATCACTTGCTTGTCCAATGGTTGCCATGCACCTATCATACCTTCAAATCTGCTAATTTCAAAATTTAAATCTAGCATCTTGTTGACATCTTTAACTCTTCCTAAACTTGGAAGACTTTTGCATGTACGCCTCATCCTAGTGTACTGTTTATCAGCCAAAGAAAGAGTGTCTTTCAAAAACACTGCCTTTTCGATCGGTACTGCTTCTTTCTCATGATCTACTGGAAATTTATCAGGGGCCAAAAAGTCAACAATGTTTCCATACAAGTCAGCTACTTGGAATCTAAGGGGTTTGTACCCCTCTTCCTGCAACATGGAAAACTTTTCTTTGATGGATTCCAATAATACCCGTTTTCGCTTTCTACGATATGACTGTGAGTAAGGTTTGTTTCTATTTGCAGGAAATTTTCTGGCACTTTTGATTGATTTTTTTACTAACTTCTTCGCCATTTCACGATTTCGCTTTATCAAGAGGCCATTTTTTTCATTCTCCTTTTTGAGTTCCATTTCACACACTTTTCTCCTCTTAGATTCCCACACTAGGTCACGTTCAAGTTTCCTTTTAACACCACCTAAGCGGAGTTTGTACACAGATTTCTTCCAAGATTCTAACAAGGAGGCTTGTTGTTTTCCCCCCTTACATGTCACCGTTTTCAATGTGCTGAACATGTTTCTAAGGGTGCTTTGAACTCGGCTAATTACACCTTTATCTACTAAATCTGTGCTTAAAGAATCATGGTCAGACTCAAAAATTCTTTCAAGTACAGACACAACATGTTCGGCTTTGTCAACATTACCGTTGTCTTTTGTGACCATTTGATACAATGCATATTTGTTTATTGGAACAACCCAATCGTCACTAGAAATACACCTTACATTTACAACTGCAAGGTATAGTGTAATCAGAACAATGAAAACAGTACCTGTACAACTTTTCATCTTGAAATTCAGTACTTGTATCACAAAGACCTATTTGTACATGTCGAGGTGGTGTAAATCTGCTCGACTTCCAAAATCCTTTACAAATCGAACTGTTAGGTGGAAACCTCTATGAGTAAGTTTAGGCTGCAGATCCCTGGTATATTCTCTCAAAGGTGCTCTTTCAAATTTCCAAAATTGTAACGTGTCTTCCAAAATGTAAGCAAAATCACCTACAATATTATTGATTCTGAAAAACCAGTCTTGAGTGCCTAAAACTGATCCAACACTTCTAATGTCGGATCTAAATATGACCCTTCCCCCTACTCGTTTAGATTCTTGGGCATTGATGCCTGTCAAGAAATGTTCAATTGCTTCCCTCTGTGATGGTACCTTTATAGTTATCTCCGAGTCATACCCTCTGGCAATGTTGAGGCTCTCTTTCACCTGTAATTTAAACAGAAACAAACAAAGTCCAAATTGAAAATAGAACTTACTAACAACTGAAATAAAATTTATTGGTGTATAGTATTGTTCAATGTTTTCTTTTTCGTCTGGTATTGTCTAGTGTAGTGGTAGTATCGCAGTATGGACCCAGTCAGTGTGTGGAAGATGTTTGTCAGTTCAACGATGGCTGCTAGAATAATCCAAAAGTTGCAGTGCAAAGGGTAGAAATGAATTTGCTTTAAATAGCAATCTTGTTGACCACGTGCACAGAGCACATCTTTGAATGAACTGACAGCATATTGTCTTTTGGAATTCTAGAAAATTAATATGGGGTTGGTGATTCTGAAAAAGAAAACAGGTATCACACATTTGATTTGATTTTTCACACAGGCCTCTACAAAATATTTGGGAATTGCATTTTATGTTTTCGAAAAACAGGGTTGGTCGTATGACCCGAAAAGAAGGGATTTCTTAGTTTTCTTAAAATATAAGCAGGGAAAATGGGGAGGGGGCATCCATTGGTGGCACCCCCTCTGGATAAAATATTCCCATTTCATTTGTGTTCTAACAATTTCAAATCAATTTCAAACAGGTTTGATATATTACACAGCTAGCCATAGTGTGCTCTGTTTGTCATCCAAATGAAATTCCTATACAACATTCTCAACAGTTAATTGTTTTCTTGTAAATTACTTTTATATGAAAGCAATATTGTACCTGCCTGAATTTGTATCTGTTGCTTTAGATTTCCATAGGCATCTTCTTGCTCTACTCCATCAGGAATGTCTACAACGTTGTTCTTTGGTAGCCACTCATCATACCGACTGTCCCACCCTATGTAGTGAACCTTGAATTTATCCTCGGTCTCACCTATCACCTATGATTAAGAGGTTACAATGTTTCAGAAAACAAACCTAAATCCACAAAAATCTGCCAGAATGTTTAAATAAAACTTATCATGAAGTGTGATAGATTCTTCACATACATTCGTACCATTGTCCTTATAAGTTAACAAACAGCACAACTGATTTTTTGTTTACAAAAACATTTAAAAAGGAGTTGTTTGACTCAAAAATTCATCTGTGATCGAGCCCCATATTAAATTAAAAAAATTAAAAAAAATCATTTTAAAAACAAGGCTCTCAAAATATTTGCTAAAATAGTTTAAAATCTTTACCTTCAATCTCCAAAGCTTTCGAACAGGCCAAGTTAATTTTTTGGGACCTGCGATGAAATCTAGATCTGCGCCTCTGTCCAACAACTTATAGTTGATTTTGGCTTTTGACCTCAACTCCATATCTGTAGATTAAAAATATGAAAACATAGAATAACTGACTTAAACTTTCTGACTTTCAACCCCTTGTATTAAATTGAAAGGTAAACGACAGTCTTGACAACACAGACCATATCCCCCAATAATAAAAATGGTATGACCCAGCCACAAAGTTGTTCATGGTATGCTTGATAGGAATTGTTGGAAACTTTTTATGATAAAACGTGATAGTTAATTTGTTGTTAAAATAAATCATAAAATGAGCTGAGATTCAGCATCTTAATTATCGGTTATATAAATCATACCAAAGTAATTTTAGTGGGAAAATTGGAATTCGACTTTTCGTTCTAACTTTAAACATGACTTTTTGTGATGTTGACCGCCGTGCAAAGGCCAAGCTTATTGTTTTTAACGTTAGGCTAACGTTAGGCCTCCCCCGCACACAACTCGTCGTGCACACACAGCCACAGACAGCTGAGTGACGAAGGGTAATTTTGGGAGTAGTTTTATGGAAAGCAGATCACCAGATAAACTAAATATCATAACAAAAAGAAAGCCTGAAGCAACATCACTATGAAGATGAGACAAATCACAAAACAAAATCAAAATAATAACTTACTTACAATGCCAATGGTACAATAATGCAGTGCAGTCTGCATGCAGCGGCCGGCGTTTACTCGACTAGCTCATCATGCACAGCACGCGCAACGCAATAGCTTGAATGCTCATGTAAGCGGGATTATGATTGGCGATCATGTTCTTCAATCCTAACAGTACGAGCCTTAACAAGGTCCAATCAGAATACTTTTTAGATAACTAGTTACACCAGAACCTTCCTTAACAACACTTTTTTTAAGAAGGTCACACGGTGGCGCTGTTTGTATTTACGGTGAGTTGAAGACATGGAAGAGACTTGGGTTTACTGAAAACCGCGATTTTACACACAAAATGGTGATACATTCTGCTAAAACAACAATAAAAATCCTTAAAAGTACGGGCTTTCTTTTTAATAAAAATTCAATATTTTATATCAGTGTGATGTAGAATTATGTTGTCTTCCTTATATTCTTTTAAGAAGTCAAAGCGTTGCTCCTCTTTTTAAATGGTGTACAAAAAACGACATCGAGGCGCAGTTTTTGATGGCAATTCCCATAGCGGAAAAATCAGTGACTGTGTGGACGCTTGAAAAGGAGCGCTAACAAATTGATATGGTTGCAGCAGCGATGTAATATTCTGCATCCTTCCAAGGGAAAGATGTGGGTGGACAAGTACGTTTACTCCTAGTCCTACATGTACCAAGCATTTGGGACATGGCGTTCTGTAAAAAAAAAATTGTCATGTATTTTTCTCATGTACATGTATCTTAGAAACAAATCCTCAATTGATTCCGAAATTACAAGAGGAAAAGGAAAACAAGAATACCCGAAATAAAGCCAAACAAGTGGGCACTGGTAAATGTTGCTTCAAGCAGCATTGATGATTGTGCCTATCTATAACACTACACTTGTGTCGAAAAAACCCAGGCTTGGCAGCATACATTAATGTTAAATATAGCTGGGTTTAATACATGTAGCATAGGGCTAAATAAAAAATAATAACAGTTGATCGTCCAGCCATCGTGTGTTTTTTGGTGTTTTTTTATTTGTGCGTTTTTTTCCAAGATGGCCGGCAATTTTGAGATTCAAAATGGCTGTTCAAAACAATTCAAAACGGCCCTCGGTGACTTGGTAGAGGTCTAAAATATCACAAAAATTAATCGATTCATAAAATGGTGCAAGAAGTGCGTGAAAATGTAGACTTTGTATGACTAAGTTTGACAGTGGCCACAACAAATAAAAGAAAAAAAGAAAAAGAAAATGGAGGCAGCTTCACAAAATGATGTGACCTAAAATGAAAGAATAAAGCCAAACTTGGACATGTCAAAATAATAACTTTTTGTTCAACAACTTGTGAGGAAATTCAGGATACTAGACAGTTACTAGGGGGCCACCAATTTGTATAAAAACATGTAAACCTAATATACCATGCTCAATACCCAGCAGAGTGCCACCCCCTCCCAAGTGTCCCTATACACTAACACTGTTGGTCTATTGTTAATGGACCTCTCCACCCCCCCCCCCCACATCCTGTAAAGAATTCCTAAGATTCCTGGAACACAATGAAGACACAATGAGAGGAGGGGATGCAACGCTGCCGCATATCGAGCATCAACTGAAACCTGATCATGCACTAGTCCAAGTAACTTGGACCTCAAATCAAGGTTTTTAACATTTTTGTTGGTCATAGACTGGCCAGTTTAGCTGGCCAGTCAATGTTCAAAAAGGATCCATCAAAACCAAAAGGTTATGAGCCTTGCAAATTTGGAAGTAGTGCACACATACATGTTGACAGATCACTGACTGTATTCATCTCGGATCCAGAGTTTCCGTGACAAATTGTCAAATAAAAAGTGCTGATTTTGATGCAATTTTGCTAACTTTTGTTTTCATATTCACAAGTAATAATTATTATTAATGAGAATTCAGTCTTTCATTTTATGATATCAAACCAACCAAAAGCTAACATGGCTAATATTAATATTCCCTGCCAAGCCTAACCCTAAATTAAATTTCACATTTTACAAAACATCTTTATAGCAATCTCACGCATTGTGAGTACAGTCAAAGTTCATAGTTATTTTAAATAATGTAAGTGAAGGTGAGTGTTGAAACTATCCTGCTGTTTCTGTTCAACCTGAACTTCTTGGGGGTCATCTGTAGGATTCTGTTGCACACAGCTCATCAAGCGAATCCATTGTAGGATAACACTAAGCCCAATTCTTTTTTTCGAAACAGCGCACGTGCATACATTTGTATTTGCAAAGCATCATGGATTTGGATTTAAAGCTTCCATCCAAAATTTGTGCACGAACATATGGTGTGTGCTAACCTGCCAAACTTTCATTTGTTTCCCCAAAAATTCTATAAAGTGTTGAGAATTAATATTTGCACACATCATTGTATGGGAAAAATAAATTTTTAAGGGCAATTCCACGGTAACTCTGTTATATTTTTACGAGTTTTGCTTGTTTTCTTAATATCGTAATTTCCTTACTGAAGTGGTTATGTTAGTCTCTTACTGCGACATCACATGGTCGTATAGCACTAATAAAATACAGCAAGTGTATGCACACATAAGACAGCCGTCATAAAATCGTTGCACACGCAATTTGTTTTTCCGTTTACCTCTCTTCAAGATGGCCACCCTCTTTTGAAACCTACGAACTGCCGAGTGCCAACTTTTTCTCATTCAATATAACAATAATGTAATCTTACCTAATGTGGGTTCGAATCCCAACCACGACCATGGTGCTTGTGTCCTTGAGCAAGACACTTTACTATAATTGCTTCTCTCCACCCAGGGGTAAATGGGTACCTGTGAGGGCAGAGTTGGTTGTTGTGTTTGATTAGCCCTATATGCGCTGTAATGGCAGCAATTGAGCTGTATACTCCCCAGGGAGCTGAGATGGTTTCAGGAATGATTTATGAGCCTGATGAGCAGGGTATAATGCGCCTTGAGCACCAGTTTGGTGGATACGTGCGCTATATATGTCCACATTATTATTATTATTATTATTTACCCACTAAAGTGGAGAACATATGGATGATGATGGACATATACTTCAAATTATTCCAGGATATTTATTTCATGAAAAATCAGGCATTTTTGGTATTCGATTACATCCTCAGTCATGTCAGTCTGATCTTGTAAACTCTTCCAACACTGTATATACACAGTGGCAACTATAATAGGGTTGTTCTATTTTTTGAAGGGGAGGATTTTTTTTACAATGAAATCAAGTCCAAAAACCATCATACATAAAAGTGCATTTTAAAGATAGTTTTTGCTTTCTGTACCCTAAAATCAATATAATTTTTAACTGGTTAGTGGTTGCAAACAAATTCCAAAAATCCCTTAAAAGTGGAGATCGATCGGATACAACATTCTTGGGTCCTACTAAAATAGACAACTCAAGACAACTGACGACAACTCACAACAACTGACGACAACTCAAAACAACTGACGACAACTCACAAAGAAAATTATTTTTTATTGCTAATTAAAAAGAAATTTGGACACTGAATATTTCGTTCGACTTCGATTTTGTTCAGCATAAAGGTTCCTGACCGTAAAACATGCAATAGACTACTGACCGAATGTGAAACAAACGTGTTTACGGCCAGGAAATCCTGAGTAAGGTGCATTATTAGGGTAGAATGTCGTATCTGGCCGCCACTATTTTTCATTAAATATAACCAATAATGTAATCTTACCTACCTGGTAAGGTGGAGAACATATGGATGATGATGGACATATACTTCAAATTATTCCAGGATATTTATTTCATGAAAAATCAGGCATTTTTGGTATACGATGACTTCCTCAGTCATGTCAGTCTGATCTTGTAAACTCCACAATTAGTGACCAACACAGTCATTGTACATGCCGTAGTGGCAACTATAATAGGATCCTTCTATTTTCTGAAGGGGAGGATTTTTTTAGAAGGGAAATCAAGTCCGAAAACCATCATAAAAGTGGATTTTAAAGATAGTTTTCGCTTTCTGTACCACCAAAAATCGATAGAATGATTTTTTAACGGGGTAGTGGTTGCCAAAAAAAATCAAAAAAGCCCTTAACATAGGGTTTTCAGTTTGTACATGCTTGACCGAAGCCCGCCACACGTACAGCGCATCGCCCGCAACAAAAACATCAAAATTTTAAATCAAAAGATTTTACTACTTTTACCTGTCAAAATCTTACATGTAATAGCTCATTGGAAAGCTTATAGTTTCAGCTATCCAACAATGTACATAAAATAGCAATCGGAAGTACGTGCGAAAGCCTAGGTTTTATGAATGAACCACTCTCGTCCCGCCCAGCCTTTCGCGAAGTGTTCCGAGATCGGGCGCATTCGGCGCATAAAATTTGCCGCGCTCTGCTGAGGGCATCCACTTCGGAGCTGTCTCCGCGCCTGAGTACATTGTGATTGACATGAAAACGGGTTTCCCTATTGAGTCAAAGGGCTCCTTTACATACCCATGCTTGCTCGATCTCCATAACTACTCTACAACCGAAGTTACGAAGAGATAAAAAGTAAACACCGTTTTTTCGAGGTGAAATCTTCAAGTTGAAAGGTAAGAGCGGTGTCTGAATGAATTTTACACCTCTTTTCTATCATATGTGAAAGTTTTGAGCCGTAATTTTGTTTAGTTTTGAGCGGAGAGTGTATTTTTTACACCCTTTCAAAAGCTCTTATGAGGGAAACGAGCACGAACGCTGTGCGTGTGTATCGCGGTGTGTGTAGGCTGATTCAATGGTTTTGGTGTCATTAGGGATGTACACAGTGTGTGGACAGTCGCGCTTCATCGAATGCTGTATATTTGATTAAATAAAACAGGATTCCTCAAAAACTACTCGTCCGATTTTCTTGATTTAAAAACCATTGTATTTCTTTCATCAAGACCTTTAATTTGATATAAATATTGAGCATATTGCTGGTTTAGGAATAACTTTTCACCTGAAAACCCTACTTAAAAAGTGGCGGCTGGATACGACATTAGTAGTATAAGAGGAGCATCCTGCACCTTTTTGCGGAGTGCGGGGGCAAGCGGAGGCAAGCGGAGGCAGGCGGAGGTTCACCCTCTGCACCTACTCCCTCCCAAATATTGCCGCAACTTCCCAGACCCTCCCCCTCCGGCTGTGAGAGGTGAAATTGACCGACAGAGGGCGCTATGATAGGGTTGGAATAGCCAGCGCGCAATACGCGCAATACGGGCAATGGTGTTTACTCACGGACATGTCTGTACTGGTCAACGTACGATGAATAGAAATGCAAACACAAAGGGAGTAGTATAATCGGACCCCAAGTGACTGTAATGTATGATGTGTATCCTTCAATAACCTTAATGTGTACCCTCAAATCCTTGAAATATAGCGCCGCACGCGAAGGCGTCACTAACTAGGCCTTGCTGGGGGTCCTATATATCCACCGCGATCCCTACTACGCTACACTAGGCCATCCGCCTCTCCAGTGACCAACGCGACCGCCTCCTTGATCCACGCGTCCACCTCCCACTGCAACAGTACCGGCTATCCCGACTGTTCCTCGGTGGCTGTGACGCGGGCGTCCCAAGGCTTATCCACGCTATGCACGTTCCGCCGTAGTCCCCGTGGCTGCGCCTCCTTAGTTATGTTCCGTATACAGGCCCCAGCTCAGCTTCGTTAGCTAAACTTCGCATGCCCGATGCGCTCGCACGACGTACCTTCCTATCCAAGGGCCTGGCTCACACTGCCGCTTGCGATCTCAATCGCCAGCTGCGCGCACTTACGCACATGATCCAAATCTCATGCACTACTACACGCACGCAGCCGCAGCAACCCGCGCCGCTAGTCGCGCGCCCTCTGTCTGCTACGATTAATTAGCCTGACTTGCGCTACAATAATTTCAAGTTGAAAACAAGTGATTTACTTATCGCGAAAGTAACAAAAACTGGAGGAAGCCGTTATTGCTGACGACGGTTTTCTAAGGAACGTTTGGTGACAGCCCTTCTGACAGTCACCAAGTGACAGAATGCATTACCACGCAACGGTGCGCGCTGCTGCTGTGGGAAAAAAACATGTCTATATAATAGTTTTAATCATTTATATTATATGATTATATTTTAATTAATAATTAACTCTGGTGTATGATGAGTATGTTTGTGTGAACAAGGTACTAGATATTGTGTATTAGTGTTTCGTCACCGGACATGTAAGGGCGAGCTAAGACGCGTTGACCTCGTGATGAATGAAGTTGCCGTGATGAATGAAGTTGTCTGTGTGACGTCACGGGCAAGTCTGGGCAAGTCGTCACGTAACCATTGTATTGTGCTATGAATGGTCAATCGTGCTGCGTTTTTATTGGATAATAAAGGTTAACCCGAAATAATTTACGCTGTCAATTTGACTGCTGGTGTCTGAAACTCATAAAAGGGCAACTGTTTGACGTTTACGACTCATTCCATACCTCCGGACAACTGACTTCTGACAGAATATACGTTGCTGTATACTGTATTTCTCACAAGATGGCTGAACTTTCCAATCTTAATACAACCTACGATGCTGCATCGATTTCAGTAGCACCACCAACTTCCCCGACGTCTCTGTTGGATGGTGGACCGTTTGACTGTGTGAAAAAACTTACACACGAGCAAGTCAAATCCGGTTGGCGTGAAGCGTACAGTTCGACTGAGGGTAGATGTTACTTTTACAACATATTTACCAGAGAGAGTGTTTGGTCCATCCCTATTACCATGCCGATCCAGCGTGAACAGAGAAGACTGGTCGACTCAACCGGAGTGGACATTCTGGCGGCTGCTGTGAACGAGTTGACCGGTAATTCCTCTCAGGTGCAGGCAGACAACCATGTGGCTTCGGGTTCACCCTACGTGAAGGGAAAGGTCGCCGTCAAGAGAAGCTACAGCCCGGACCCCGAAGAGGTGGACAACCAGAAGAATGCCAAAAGATTCAAGATCGGAGGTGAGCGTTACGCTTATGTAAAACGTTTCAAGGGGCGCCCCTACGTTAATATCAGAGAGTATTATTGGAACATGAACAAGACCCGATTGCTGGCTGGGAAGAAGGGGTTGAATCTTACCACCGAAGAGTGGATGATGCTGGCCGGATAGAGCGCCGACATTACCAAAACCCTGGGAACAGTGTAAACACACATCTCTTCATTAACTTTTCTTTGTTTACTACTCATTCCAGGTGACATTGAATCACCCGCCAGTGTTGATATCGTAGAAAACGCATCACCCACGAGAATGGTTATCAAAAGAATTCTGACCAAGATGGTTACGGATAACATACTAAAGCTCGTGTATGCTGCTCAGGAACAACGAGGCTGTGAAGGATGTGAGGAAAACTGGCCGAGTCAGTTTGATCATGAGTGTGCGTTTTTCGGTATGCATCCGCCATGCCGTCTTTATGACTATGTATCTGATTATTACGAAGAAGCGGTGGAGCTTGTAGACGCGGACAAAGTTATTGACGTTCTTGACGCAGTCAACACCTATCTAAATGTTAGTGAATCAAGCGACGAGGGATTGGACATTGATAAACATTCTATGATTAGGGAAATCCTAAATTAGTGGAGGGCGGACCCTGACGATGTTGCCCGTTCGTTCTACTCTACGTTTTTTAACAATTTAACTGAACTGATTGGTAGGACTATTGAACAGTTGAATGCATAATGTATAATCTCCTTTGAGATAATTATTTCCATTGAACAAGTTTATTGTGTGAAATTTTTTTTTAATTTTTATTTTATTTATACTGCTAATGGATTGATTTGAATTAAAGTGTGATTTTTAATGTAATATTGTAATTGGTTTTGAAAATATCAGTGATGTCCTTTAAATTAATAAATAACATCTTAACATTGTGTGTATTACTTTTGTTGAAATGGTTTAAAAAATAAATGTGAAGAAATGTAACATTGTTTATGTGTGTGTTTTATTTTGGTGTAATTTTATGTAAAGACCCAGATTAGTGTTTGTGTCGGGAATGGATACGGTAGAAGAGGGTAAGGGTTGAATTGGATAGGGTTAACGATAGGAGTTGGACAGTGGTAAATATAAATACACATAATAAAAGACGACAAGAGGTGCCTAAAACCAACCGGAATTCATCAAAATTCCTTTAGTGGTCAACGGGCGATATACAGTTTCAAGTATTTTATTCATCATCAAAACATACAATACAAATTTATCAAATGGTGATTATCAATAACGTTTATAAAGAACAAAATTACAACGCATCAGCTAACTACGATTCTTTAAACAAAACAAACCCTACTTGGTAAAAGATTCTTGATGTAACAAAGCCCTAGATATTTGACGTATAATAAATTGTTCGTCATACACTTCTGTTTTAATACGAGGTAAGTGTTTTCTAATAAAGTTATTTACATCCAAATCATTATCCATTGTATCCGACTTACACACGAGCAAGTCAAATCCGGTTGGCGTGAAGCGTACAGTTCGACTGAGGGTAGATGTTACTTTTACAACATATTTACCAGAGAGAGTGTTTGGTCCATCCCTATTACCATGCCGATCCAGCGTGAACAGAGAAGACTGGTCGACTCAACCGGAGTGGACATTCTGGCGGCTGCTGTGAACGAGTTGACCGGTAATTCCTCTCAGGTGCAGGCAGACAACCATGTGGCCTCGGGTTCACCCTACGTGAAGGGAAAGGTCGCCGTCAAGAGAAGCTACAGCCCGGACCCCGAAGAGGTGGACAACCAGAAGAATGCCAAAAGATTCAAGATCGGAGGTGAGCGTTACGCTTATGTAAAACGTTTCAAGGGGCGCCCCTACGTTAATATCAGAGAGTATTATTGGAACATGAACAAGACCCGATTGCTGGCTGGGAAGAAGGGTTGAATCTTACCACCGAAGAGTGGATGATGCTGGCCGGATAGAGCGCCGACATTACCAAAACCCTGGGAACAGTGTAAACACACATCTCTTCATTAACTTTTCTTTGTTTACTACTCATTCCAGGTGACATTGAATCACCCGCCAGTGTTGATATCGTGAAAACGCATCACCCACGAGAATGGTTATCAAAAGAATTCTGACCAAGATGGTTACGGATAACATACTAAAGCTCGTGTATGCTGCTCAGGAACAACGAGGCTGTGAAGGATGTGAGGAAAACTGGCCGAGTCAGTTTGATCATGAGTGTGCGTTTTTCGGTATGCATCCGCCATGCCGTCTTTATGACTATGTATCTGATTATTACGAAGAAGCGGTGGAGCTTGTAGACGCGGACAAAGTTATTGACGTTCTTGACGCAGTCAACACCTATCTAAATGTTAGTGAATCAAGCGACGAGGGATTGGACATTGATAAACATTCTATGATTAGGGAAATCCTAAATTAGTGGAGGGCGGACCCTGACGATGTTGCCCGTTCGTTCTACTCTACGTTTTTTAACAATTTAACTGAACTGATTGGTAGGACTATTGAACAGTTGAATGCATAATGTATAATCTCCTTTGAGATAATTATTTCCATTGAACAAGTTTATTGTGTGAAATTTTTTTTTAATTTTTTTTTTATTTATACTGCTAATGGATTGATTTGAATTAAAGTGCGATTTTTAATGTAATATTGTAATTGGTTTTGAAAATATCAGTGATGTCCTTTAAATTAATAAATAACATCTTAACATTGTGTGTATTACTTTTGTTGAAATGGTTTAAAAAATAAATGTGAAGAAATGTAACATTGTTTATGTGTGTGTTTTATTTTGGTGTAATTTTATGTAAAGACCCAGATTAGTGTTTGTGTTGGGAATGGATACGGTAGAAGAGGGTAAGGGTTGAATTGGATAGGGTTAACGATAGGAGTTGGACAGTGGTAAATATAAATACACATAATAAAAGACGACAAGAGGTGCCTAAAACCAACCGGAATTCATCAAAATTCCTTTAGTGGTCAACGGGCGATATACAGTTTCAAGTATTTTATTCATCATCAAAACATACAATACAAATTTATCAAATGGTGATTATCAATAACGTTTATAAAGAACAAAATTACAACGCATCAGCTAACTACGATTCTTTAAACAAAACAAACCCTACTTGGTAAAAGATTCTTGATGTAACAAAGCCCTAGATATTTGACGTATAATAAATTGTTCGTCATACACTTCTGTTTTAATACGAGGTAAGTGTTTTCTAATAAAGTTATTTACATCCAAATCATTATCCATTGTATCCGACGAAAACAATTTGCTAATTTTGTTCATGCTCATTTCTCGGCATCGATGTAAAAGGAAGAAGATGACGTACTGTCCACAGACGGTTGACAAAGGTCCCTGAAGACGGCGACTGTTTTAATATGAGGAAAGTGTTTTCTAATAAAGTTATTTACATCCAAACCATTATCCATTGTATCCGACGATTTGCTAATTTTGTTCATGCTCATTTCTCGGCATCGATGTAAAAGGAAGAAGATGACGTACTGTCCACAGAGGGTTGACAAAGTTCCCTGAAGACGGCGAGTGTTATAAATGAAGTCGGATATTAGGGCTCATAATACAGTTGTCTATCTTACATGAAACAACGGCCCGCTTTAGAATGTCAGGCCTGTAGTTCACAATACACTGTCTATTTAAAGATGAATAGAAAGTCACCCAGAAGTTTAGAACCCATGCAGAGGCACTCATTTTCTTCGAAATTAAGTTGTCACTGCCCTTGATGTAACGTAATAGTGTAAACTAACCATAAAGGATTACTGTAAGACTAACAGAGGTGGCTATTTGATAGATTTTTTTTTCTACCAAAAAAACACTATTATAGATGTTTTTTTTTTAATTTTTTTTTAATTACAATAGTCTTTCTGAAACATCTGGTCTTTCATCATCACTCTTCCTCGTTCTCTTCATCCTCATTTAGTTGAAGTAGCCCGTCAAATTTGGTATGGAGTTTAGGCATTACTCTGTTCAGAGCTTTGTTTACTTCCATGCCTTTATTTACTTTTTCTTCGAGATCTTCCGCAATATCCTGATGAGTGCCATTATCTTTCAGATGTAGGTAACTTGACAAAAAATCCTTGTATTTGTTGAAAAAGATTCGCTTGACTGCCCAAAGGGTTTTCCTATTGGCTTTTTCCTTGGCTTGATCTTCACTCATACCCCCGTTGACGTACTTTTTATATTGTTCACACCACATCTCTTCAGTAGCCACTTTAGCCTCTTCCAACCAGTCTCGAAAAGTGGCATTGTCTTCCAATTCAGCACTAGACTCATCCTCTTCCGATGATTCGTCATATTCCACCTCCGTATCGGATTCTGAATCATCTTCCTCGAAATCTTCGTCTTCATCCTGCGTAGATTCAGTTTCACAAGTTTCTATTTCCGAATCTTCAAATCTACCCTTTTTAAAATCGGGTTCAGAATTATCGACGTCAGAATTGTCAGATTGGATAGCTTTAATTTCAGAATCATCGTCAACTTCATCCGTTTTAGATTTCTCTTCATTATGTACATGTTCTGCATGCCTCTGTAGGTTATATCTCCGTCCAAAGCTTTTACCGCACTGGTGACAAGCATGGGGTTTGACAGCAGAAATAACATTCATGTTGAATCTCTGATGCTTAATCTCCGATTGACAAGAAACGGAAGAAATAGTTGATATATAGGCCTATAACTACTCATTTTGCTGCTCATTTGCTCATTTTGGTGCTCATTTGCTCATTTCGCTGCTCATTTGTGATACCCTTTCGTGTTTGTATTTCAGTGAAAAGAGCAAATGAGCAGCGAAATGAGCAAATGAGCAGCGAAATGAGCAAATGAGCAGCGAAATGAGCAAATGAGCAGCGAAATGAGCAAATGAGCAGCGAAATGAGCAAATGAGCAGCGAAATGAGCAAATGAGCAGCAAAATGAGCAAATGAGCAGCAAAATGAGCAAATGAGCAGCGAAATGAGTAGTAATAGGCTTATATATAAACTATTTCTTCCGTTTCTTGTCAATCGGAGATTAAGCATCAGAGATTCAACATGAATGTTATTTCTGCTGTCAAACCGCATGCAGAACATGTACATAATGAAGAGAAATCTAAAACGGATGAAGTTGACGATGATTCTGAAATTAAAGCTATCCAATCTGACAATTCTGACGTCGATAATTCTGAACCCGATGTTAAAAAGCGTAGATTTGAAGATTCGGAAATAGAAACTTGTGAAACTGAATCTACGCAGGATGAAGACGAAGATTTCGAGGAAGATGATTCAGAATCCGATACGGAGGTGGAATATGACGAATCATCGGAAGAGGATGAGTCTAGTTCTGAACTGAAGACAATGCCACTTTCGAGACTGGTTGGAAGAGGCTAAAGTGGCTACTGAAGAGATGTGGTGTGAAAATATAAAAGTACGTCAACGGGGGTATGAGGAAGATCAAGCCATGGAAAAGCCAATAGGAAAACCCTTTGGGCAGTCAAGCTGAATCTTTCAACAAATACAAGGATTTTTGTCAAGTTACCTACATCTGAAAGATAATGGACTCATCAGGATATTGGAAGATCTCGAAGAAAAGTAAATAAAGGCATGAAGTAAACAAAGCTCTGAACAGAGTAATGCCTAAACACCATACCAAATTTGACGGACTACTACTTCAACTAAATGAGGATGAAGAGAACGAGGAAGAGTGATAATGAAAGACCAGATGTTTCAGAAAGACTACTGTAATTATAAAAAAAAAACACATCTATAATAGTGTTTTTTGGTATGAATAAAACAATCTATAAAATAACCACCTCTGTTAGTCTTACAGTAATCCTTTATGGTTATTTTACACTATTACGTTACATCAAGGGCAGTGACAACTTAATTTCGAAGAAAATGAGTGCCTCTGCATGGGTTCTAAACTTCTGGGTGACTTTCTATTCATCTTTAAATAGACAGTGTATTGTGAACTACAGGCCTGACATTCTAAAGCGGGCCTTGTTTCATGTAAGATAGACAACTGTATTATGAGCCCTAATATCCGACTTCAATTTACGGTTTCGTTGACAGTACACGCAACGAAATTCCAAGTTACTGAGCAGTTCATTGAAGCGGAAATATAATCCAAAACACTTCGTCCTATGTGCTCGGTATGAACGAGTGAGATGTGTAAATCTATCGTGTTACATTTATTGCAAGGAGTGTAGACTCTTAATCCCTGTAAAATTCAGTGTGAGTTGACTTTCTTTTAATTCTGTTTTTTTTATATTCCTTATAATTCACTTGACTATCTATTGATTACCCTAGTCCTATACATCCCTCATCATTTCCTCTCCCCAAAATCACCATATAACGTGTACAAAATTGACAAGCTAAGTCCAATAGATATTTGATTTACATTGTTTTTATATAGGGATTCTTGTTTAATGTGCATTTTTCTTGGTAATTATTAATATTTTGAGTTATAATAATTTTGAGTTTTCTTTTATATAGTGATTTGTATCGGTAATCCATTCATTGTTACGTGAATTTAAAAAAAAAGTGAATAAAAAAATAATAAAAAGAGTTGAATGTGTTCTTTTGTGTTTATATTTTTGTGTCATTATGTCTCAACTTGCCCGAAATCATCAATATGCATGCTGCGCTTGCGCACTACTCCCTCCACCACACAAACTACACACCTCCGGCATGCTGCGCTTGCGCACTACTCCCTCCACCACACAAACTGCACACCTCCACCTTTAATTTTGTGTGCAGTTTGTGTGGAGGGAGTAGTGCGCAGTTGTGTGCAGTATTTTGTGTGCAGTATTTTGTGTGCAGTTTGTGTGGAGGGAGTAGTGCACAGTTGTGTGCAGTATTTTGTGTGCAGTATTTTGTGTGCAGTTGTGTGCAGTGGTAAATTGTGGTTGGAAAAAAAAATGAAAAAAACATTTCAATCATGTGTGCCGCAAATCTGTCATGTTTGGGGAGGAGTGTGCAGTTTGTCTGCAGTGGTTTTGTGCAGTTTGTAACGGCATTCCACCTCATTCCACCTCAATTGGAGCAATGTGGAGATTTGCAGTTTGTGGTGGTGCAGTGGTAACACAATTATTATTTTTTTACTTGGCCGAAATGACGTCACAAAAAAAAAAAAAAAAATGGAAGAAGAAAAAAAATTGAAAAAAATAAATAAAATTATGGTGCTCCACCACCACAAAGTGCAATCTCCTCCACAAAGTGCAAATCTCCTCCACATAATTTGTCTGCACTTTATTTTGTGAGGTGGAATGAGGTGGAATGCCGTTACAAACTGCACAAAACCACTGCAGACAAACTGCACACAAATTGCACACTCCTCCCCAAACATGACAGATTTGCGCCACACATTCTACTGCCGTCTCCTATTCTCGGATGCAATCCCGTTACTGCTCCACACGGGGACTTTTGCCTGCTGCGTTTCCGCCCTGGGCTGGTTCGTCCCTCTTCAATCAACCTGGTCGCCCCAACCTCCGCCGAGCTAACCATGTTAATGCCGAGCTTAACGTGGACACCCGATCGTCATAGACGAGTCGACACACCGGGACTCCCGAACTCATGCGATCCATCCAACCCCGGCCTCCAAAGTCACTGGATTAAAGGCGCACGCCACGACGCCCAGCCGCGATGTAAAATAGATTTCAATATCTTGTTCACAAAATTGGCATCCAAATATACAAAATAGCATGAAGATTATCCAAAAATAATCGTCGTGGACAGAATTTGAACCTGTGCGGTTATCCCCATTGGACTTCAAGTCCAACGCCTTAACCACTCGGCCACCACGACTGTGGATGACGTGTATACAAATGGTTGTCTTGCACATATTGTATGTTATGTTTAGCAGGCAAAGCTGCTGTGCATTTCTTACTATTTTTAAAGGTAATGTTAAAAATTGAATACATTAACCAAAACTAAACACCCTGAAAATCCTGGTGACGCGCATACCACTACCAGTGTTTCCTAGAGGATGTGGCTTTTTGTACATCGACCTATGGAAGAAACCGGTATTATTAGTGAAACTGATATGATACACGATTCGAAAGACATAAAATAATGATCACAGCTTTACATGAAACTTACTTGGTGTCAAGTTTATGATGGTATCGAACACCTTTATTTTTGTCTCAGGAGCAATCATTTTATTAAAAAAGGGAAATAATTCCGTAAATTAATTTCGAAGTAATAATTTTTTTTTGAAATGAAGTTTACGTATTTACACAATAATATGCTCGGGACAATAAGAATAGGCGAGTTTTGAACACTGGCGTCCAAATTGCTTCTTTTATTTTGGATCATAACCGCTTATGTCATCGACATATAGAGACAACGGTAATTATGACGGCTTGGCTGAACTGTAGAAGACGATCCATGTTTCTTGATGAATGCAACCACCCGTATTCAATGCATTTGGTCATGGTGGCCGAGTGGTTAAGGGGTTTGATTCGAAATCCAATTGGGTATCCCCGCGCAGGTTCGAATCCTGTCCGTGACATGAGAATTTTTACGACACGCGATATTTTGTTTTTCTCCCGAGTTGACAGAATTGAATTTGCGAAGCAATTAGATAACACAAAATTAGATAAAACGTGAAGACAAGTAAATTCTGAAAGATAAACGAATCGTGATATTTTCCTCCTTAGTTGATAGAACTGAATTTGCGAAGTTTTAGATAACACAAAAACAGTGAAGACAATTAAATTCTGAAAGAGTAACAGCAGGGTGGATTCAATGAGTGACTGAAAGGAGTGGGAGGGGCTGCTAGTACATGTGTGTTTTGTGGGGGGGGGGGGCACAAAGAGGGAAAAAAGAAGAAGAAGAGTTGGGTCTCACCTTATTGTCCGGGCTGTGTGGTGTCACCTATTCTCGGATGTAATCCCGTTACTGCTCCACACGTGGACTTCTGCCTGCTGCGTTTCCGCCCTGGGTCGGTTCGTCCCTCTTCAATCAACCTGGTCGTTCCAACCTCCGCCGAGCTAAACATGTTAATGCCTTGCTTAACGCGGACACTCAATAGTCATAGACGAGTCGACACACCAGGACTCCCAAACTCAGGGGATCCATCCAACCCCGGCTTCCAAAGTCATTGGATTACAAGCGTGCGCCACGACGCTCAGCTGCAATATGAAATAGATTTCAATATCTTGTTCACAAAATTGGCATCCAAATATACAAAATAGTCTTAAGATTATCCAAAAATAATCGTCGTGGACAGCTGTGAACCTGTACAGAAAAATATAAATTTAACATGCAAAATATCACAAGCAAACAACAAGACAATTTTCTATTCAAATTAATTCAAACAAACAGAATTTGCTGATCAGAAGCATCCTATTAATCTAAATATTCCTCTGTTGGAAACCAAAACAAGTGGCTCTAAAACTGAGTCATTTAAACAAAAGATATGTCCATATTGGATTCCTTTCTCAAGCACCACATTAAAATATAAACACATGTAATGGACTCTAGTTTACTAAAGAATTTACCTTCCCAATCAGAGTCTATTGACATTGGTTCATCTTCTGTTTCCAAATCGAGTGACATTGCAGGAGCTGCAAGAAAAGGTATGCCATAATTTTGAAACTAAAAGGAAACAAAACAAAATATAAGATAAATGAAATATTAAATGAAGGAATAACCCACCTTGTCCCATGATTTCCATCCACCCTCTAGGTTGGACAGACGACAACATAACTTCTCCATTTAAAATGACTGCCTCGATGTCGATAGTGACAGGCGGAGATGCGGCTTGAATACAAAAGATAGAAACATATTTTGAATGTGTATGTGCAACAAATGTCATGTAAAAACGTTTCCACTTTGAGAGATAAAGCAACAAAACACTGTTCCACAGTATGAACATTTATTTCATACTAATGAGGTAAATGTTTAAATCTTACACAACAGCTAATGACTGGCTGATTGTAATCAAAATAGTTTGTTTTAAAATGTTGTGAAAAGTTTTTGATAATTCTTACCAAGGACTGCGAGTGGGATGTCATCATCGTCTTCTTCTTCTCTGTGTAGTAAGAATTCTGAAAAAAATTCTGATAAAATGTGAAAAACTGAAAAGGGATTTTAAAAAAATATGCACAACAAACACTTATCTACTGTATGGTAATTACTTACTGTCTTGATATTCATTAAAAAGATTATGTTGCTATACTTTAATCCCATCACCACATCAAGACTAAACTACAAGAGAACATAAAACTGTGCCTAAGACAAATTCAAAGTTGCAATGGACCACCCAATTTTTAGAAACACTTCATACAAATGCGGGGGGGGGGGGCTTGAAAAAGTATAATTTTGTATTTCAAATAATGTATACTGAATCTATGGTTTTAATGTTAAATCATGTGAACTTGGTGTGTATAATAGTCTACCTTCAGTTGGCAAAGAGCTTGATTCTGGAAGAGCTGGTGATCCTAAATCAGGTAGGACAACATGCTGGATGTCAGACTGGATTTTCTGTTGGACGACAGTCTCATGGTCAGGCTGGATTTTCTGTTGGACGACAGTCTCACTCTCTTAATTCCAAAGATTGAAAATATCAATCTTTGAAGCGATTGATTTTTTCCCCGATCTAAAAGATTGAATATTGATTGAAAACGATCGAGGATATAGGCGTTGCGCAGACTTTGTGTCAATCGTGAAAAAGATTGCAAGCTGTTTCAATCAATAACAAGTTTGAAAGCTTGAACCAATCAAAAAGCTGCACGTACATATCCGATTGAGAAGTCGAACCAATGAAACGCCAAATCAATTATCACGTGACTGTGATTTCGCACTTCGCGTACGTGCGGGCGGGAATTTGGCGGCGTCTCTAGCTTCAAGCTTCCCCGGCCGCCGAGCTCGGAGCTTGTTGATTGTATTTTGCTCCGAAGATTGCCATGACGCTTCGCGAGGTTCTTGCATCATTCAGCGATGACACCATTGATATTCTAGAAGGCGAGTAGACTATCAGTACTGATTGTTTTATTGTAACTTTTGCCAATTTTTTCGTCCAAATTGGAGATCTAACGCGGACTATGTATTAAACGTTCGACCCGTGTGTGGCTTAGTATACGTATACCCTATCTATCAAAATGAAGAATGTCCCCCAAGTTTGACTTTTGGAGTTATGCATACCACCTAAC
>CM055816.1:94998541-95077159 GCA_029582265.1 Zoroaster sp. YZ-2022 | reverse complement strand
ATTGTTTAAAACAGTCAAACTAGTCGATTTCCGAATATTTAATGGTAAAGCATTCCATAATTTGGGAGCAGCAAACTCAAATGCCCTATCACCCAGCGTGATTTTAGTCCGACACACCGGGTAACTAAGGAGCATGTCATTGCCATTGCGTGTATGGTGTGCATGACAGAAAAAATAAAAAATTCGACGAAAATGGTGTTTATGATTATCAACAATCCAAGCTTTGGTTTAGATTTTGTTACAAATGTATAAGTACATACATAGTAAAAACAACAGCACCATGTATCTCATGTATCTCAAGGAGCGACAGATCCCTTTCGGTATGTCCAATAACACCATTTATATACACAGGCTAAAATATAACAGTTATCTGTTGGTCATAATTTTTGATATTTCATTGGATTATAATGAAGCCGAAAACATCCAAGATCAATCATCTTCACAAGTAGAACCTGTAAGTTATTTTTGATATTTTATTTTTGACATCATGACATCATGAACAAATCCCTTCAATTTTCAAATAATGTCTATACACATGCAAAGTTTGAGCCCGATCGGATGTAATTCTTTAGATATTGCACTTGGAAATAATGAACTTTAAAGGAATGTCACGTGACCACTGATGACGTCATAATGACAAAAAGTTTCGGGACACAAGTTCAGATAATCAGTAATGAATGTGTCAAGTTTAAAGTTGATCGGATTAACAGAAATTCCCAAAGTGGCGCTCAGAATGAAACACATGTTATTGAAAACAAGAGCTGTTCTCAGTACAATTTAAGGGTACAATGGGGGTATATTATTGTTGTTAGAGTGTTTTACATTACACTTTTCCTGCCAATATAAAGTAATCATATTGATTGATATAGCAATATTTACAATTTTAAACAGGCATTGAAATTTGTCTTCTACAGTGATGCAAATTGTTTTTTGTTTATTAGGAGGAGAATCGTCTACCTGGAAATTCCTCACTGTCTGTAAGTTTTGTTTATATTATTTTGGTATAATATAATTAAATATTTTTGACCATGATGACCTACAGGAGTTCATTTTAGATGACAGTTTCAAATCTTTTCATGATTATGGGACTAGTTATTGTTTATTTTATGTTATTTAATAAATTGGCAAAAGTCTTCACTAGTTCAAAACTCCCTGTAGCAATATGTGGTGGTTAGAAAGAATTTGGGAACATTTTCTAACATGCAAAGTAAAGCCTTTCATATGATCAACAAAATTTAAATAATATTTACAAAACTGTCTAGTATAATTATTCCCTTAGATGAACATAATAGTCCACCATCGCTTTAGTTGGTGTTCCTCTAATAAATTAATTAATTGCTTCTGAATGTTGAAACTGGCAAAATCTTTCAATGACAAACATTCAATTAATTTTACAGCTGTTGAGGTTTTATGGCAGATCTAAAAGGCCAGGTAAAAAGTTTACAGCGAAGCAGGAAGATGTCATGCTGCAAACCTATGAACAAGTGAAAAAATGGAACCAGGAGCATCAATAATGAGAGTGGTAAGTTTGGTTAACCTCATTAACAGTGTTTTTGTTTTTTGATTTATTAGTAATCAATAAATAATTGGTATATCCAGGTCCCAATTTCAGAAAGATAGATTTACAGCAGAAAGTTATACTTTACAAATGTATTTGCTGAGCAGAAAATTTAGGCAAAGCAATGTACAAAAAATGTACTTCCATTGAGCAATTTTTTTTATTGTCATTAAGTTTTGTTGCTTCGCATGGTGGGAAAGGGAAGTTACCAATGAAAAAAGAACGTTCTTGTTTGGTCTTTTGGGGTGTAATTATACATTTAATGTGGCTAAAGATGAAGATTAATCACATGTATACATAACTGAGACAGTTAAGATGGTCTGATTAGTTAAAACATCATCATGTGTCCATGTCTTAATTGACAGTCTTCTTCTTGTCGTGTCCACTAAGACATAAGTTACATAGCTTGGCTAGATGTAGTTCATCCACTGCTGAACACATTGTTGTCCTTTCTCATTAAACTCTGCCAAGTCCGACGCTGTGCAGGGGTGTTCCAGCAGGGGGCATATCAGGAGGTGCTGCATGGTTTGTGGTTCTATACCACAGTCACACACAACGTCTCGATCATTGAGGTATCCCCATTTTGCGAGAGTGGCTTTTGCACGTCCAACGCCAGATCTTAATCTGTTGAGGCATTTCCACACTGCATAGGTTGTGTCTGCTCCAGGGGACAGTGCCTCGCTCGCCTTTAGCTCCATGGTTGTTGCTGGTGGGAGGTTGTTGAGTTTTTCTTCCCACTGTGACTCTCTCACTGCTTGAGCTTGATGTTCCAAGGGGCTTGACGGTCTTTAGGAAACTTTTCCTGGATTTAAGGCGGCTTCTGGCTGGCACATGGCCGAAGAGAGGATGTTTTGAGTCTGTAGACTGTTGTTGACGCTCTTTCTTGCTTGCTGCACTTCGTCGTATGTCTGGTGGAGCTATGCCTGCCAGGATGTACAGACGGTCCGTAGGAGTTGATTTCAGGCAACCTGTGATGAGGCGGCAGCTAGCATTGAGGGCGGGATCTAACTTCTTCGCATGGGCAGCTCGTTCCCATACTGGACAGGCATACTCTGCAGTTGAGTAGCAGAGAGCTAGTGCAGTTGACTTCAGAGTCTGTGGGTTAGCACCCCAGGTTGTTCCAGTGAGCTTGCGAATGATGTTGTTTCTCGCATTCACTTTGCACTTGGTCTTCTCGATGTGGGCCTTGAAAGAGAGACATCTATCCAAGGTTACTCCTAGGTAGACTGGGTGCTCACCGTGTTCAAGGGGGGTTCCTGACCAGCTGACCTTCAGTTGGCGCTTGGCCTCACGATTTCGCAGGTGGAAGGCACACACCTGTGTCTTAGATGGGTTTGCACGTAGGTGGTTCTCTTCGTAGTAAGGTGTTAGCTCTTCCAGAGCGTTGGAGAGTCTGTCTTCCACCACTGTGAAATCCGTGTCTTGTGCACCTATGCCAAGGTCGTCTGCATAGATGAAGCGGCGCGTGTCTGCACTTTTAGGTTGGTCATTGGTGTAGATGTTAAAGAGGAGTGGTGCAAGCACACTCCCCATTGGAAGGCCGTTCTTGAGTCTTCGCCACCTGCTTTTCTTTCCTCCTAGCTCAACATAGAAGTGCCTATTTTCCAGCATGCTTTCGATCAGCTCGGTCAGACAGGTGTCTCTTATGGTCTCCAGGATCTTGCTGAGGAGACGTCTGTGATTGACTGTATCGTAGGCAGCTGAAAGGTCAACAAACACCACACCAGTTACCTTCCCTTCCTCATAGCCATCCTCGATGTGTTGGGTGAGGTTGAGTATTTGGCTGGTTGTAGACTTGCCAGGGCGGAAACCTGCTTGTTCAGGGATAAGGTGTTCGTCAACAAAAGGGCCAATTCTGTTAAGGATCAGACGTTCGAAAAGCTTGTAGGTGTGGCTCAACAGTGAGATTGGTCTGAAGTTCTTTGGAGCGGAAGGATCTTTACCAGGTTTCAGAAGTGCTATAATGTTAGGGAGCTTGTATGTTGTTAAGCACTCATTGTAGAGCTGTAGAAGCCACGTCTTTGCCTTGTGGCCGAAGTGCTTGATCTGTTCAGTTGCAATGTTGTCCAGTCCGATTGCCTTTCCTGGTTTTAGCGCAGAGATTCCCGCTTCCAGCTCTTCCATATTGAATGGTCTTGTGAAAGTCGGGTCCTTGATGTATTTCTTGCGGTCTAGCTTAGTTTTCTCCCCTCTCTTTCCACTCTTTCCATTTTCTAGCAATTGGTTGGCAACTTGGTTAGCAGTGACTTTTGTTTGCTGAGGAGCTGCTTTAGGATCACCACGTAGCCAGAATAAATGCCCATGCTTTTTTGCTGTTTTTGGACATGTCCATAGACTCAATAAGAGCATTCCAGATCTTGCTTCGCTCTTGGGCAATGCTTGCCATCACCTTCTCGCCTTGGGTAGTTGTTTCCTCGGAGAAGGGATCTGCTTCAAACATGCTGACATAGTTGTCATAGAGTCCTGCACATTCCTTTGAAAGTCCAGGTATATATTCAACTCTGCAGCCTCGTGGGATATGTTTCCGAGCAGTTTTCAGCACCAGCTTAGCAAACAGGTCGTAGTTCTTGCTTACTGGTGTTATATACTTGATCTTTTCTTCCAGCTCGTTGGTGAAACTCTTCCAGTCTGCTTTCTTGTAGTTAAAACGCCTTTTAAAAGGCACGATGGTTGGGACTACAGCAGCATTGACTAGGATTCCAATGGGACGGTGCTGACTTGATGGAATAGGGTCTACCACAGATTTTTTACACAGTCCAGCGATATTGCTTGTGACCATGGTGAGATCTGGGTTGTAGCCACGTTTCCAGCGAGCACTGAAGAACGAGTGTGGTAGCTTGGGGTCATGGATAAGATTCAATTGATTAGTATCCATCCAGTCCTCCACTGCTTCTCCATCCTTGTTTGTTTCAGGGTAGCCCCACTGGGTACTGTGGCTATTGAAATCACCAATAATGATCTGTGGCTTGCTGTGTACTTTTGGGAGTTGGCTGGGAAAACACAAAGTCTACAGATGGTGGTTTGTAGACAGATGTTACTACTACACTGCTTAGCTCAACAGATAGGACTTCGATGTTATGGTCATCTGACATGTCCGTTTCTTCTATAGCTAAGCCTGTTTTTACAAATATAGCACTGCCGTACTGCCGGTGTGGTCGCTCAGTGGCCAGGACCATTCCAGGTATGGTGGGACGGTTGTTTTCACTCCCTCTGTGCGTCTCTTGCAAGCAGAGAACGTCACAGTGTTGCTTGCTGCATAAATCGGCTAAGATGTTTTGTTTTGCAGAGGAGAACCCTTCAATATTCGTAGATATGACTGTCAATGCTGGTCTTGAGGAAGTCCCTCGTTTCCGGCATCGACCTCTGTGTCTATCTCCAGGCATGATGTTTTCTCTTGGTGTTCCGTAGCTTTGTGGTTTGTAGCTTGCAGCTTGTAGCGTAGCTTGAGGCTGTTTTATAGCTTGTAACTTGCTAGTGGTGGTGATAGGATTAGCAGTATCTTGTCGATCTAGTTGATCTTGTTGATCTCGTCAATCTCGTCGATACTCCCAGGGCCGCGGCGTGGACGCTCCTATCGTGACCCCAGTAAAGGGTGGCAATAATGATCGACCAGTTGGGATTTCATGTTTGAAATAGCATAACAGTGCTTTTCCATGCAGAAATTTGACAGTCACTGCAGTGTTTAGTTTGTTTGATGCTAATGTTTATGCAGTTTCAAGCCAGTTTACATTGTAAGGCACGCAACTTCTTACAATGTTTTGGAAGAAATTTACGTATGGAGGACAATTTTAATGAGTGTACAGACAACATTTATAGGAATAATGAACTTGTTTTCGATAACGAAATTCATATGAATAGGAAAATGACTGGATAGGAATTGTATCACTGTTACAATGACCTTGCTGTCAGCTTGGTCATTTTTACTTGCTCTCATGAACTCCTAGCAGTTAATTATCAGTTGGTAATTAGATTGGCTCATTCCATTTTTATCCCTTGAACTATATTAAGCCAAGCCTGTTTTTCACAGTCAAGAGAACTGTGTATTTTGTCATATTAATATCTTTACATCATATTAATATCTTTACATTATCTTTCTAATCATATGTTTTAGGCTAAAGTGGCAGCAGAGCATACAGAGATGAAAAACAAATTTACTCTGAAGCAAATTTGTCACAAAATTCGTCATACGCTCGACAAATTGATCCAAAATGGTAAATACATATTTTATTTCTTTTAAGCTTGTATGCCACATTAATTACAGGTATATTTTTCCAAGATTTAATATTAAGGAGTACATACCACAGTAGCTAGGAGCCCATAAAGGGTTCCTCTTTTTTTTTAGGGGGTGGGGGGGGGGACTTAAATCAATCTTCATAAAGATGAACAATGTTTAGTTGAAAAAGGGTTGCTTAAGTGTATACATTCACAAGCATCCTGATTGGAAAGGCATGGCTTCAGACTCTTTGTCTGGTGCACAAGAACGCTCAGTCGCAACAATAAACATATTTATTATCCCCATACTTGTAAATTTGGTCATGATGAGGGGATAGAGATGAAAAACTGCTCTCAGTAAAAAATATATATATTTATTTATGCATATATATTTATTTATTTATTTATTTATGACGGTTTCGTCAGACTCTTGGATACATATTATTTGTATATTATTTTTATATTTGTAATTGTTTTTATTCGCAGATTATATAGCAAGATCTGTTGCAAGCACAAACAGGTAAATACAATGTTAATATCAGGAGATCACAGCTGTAAGGTTCTGTCACCAAATGGCTATGCATCTGCTGAATAACCTGATGAAATTTAAAATAAATCCATGCCAATTCTTTGTTAGTCTCCATAAAAATAATGATTAATAATCAGTTTAAGGTTATTATTTCTTCAGAGCTATCACAGACCTGCAAGATGAAGAGTTGGAACAAATGGTCGAAGACAACACCTGGGCAAAAGATATTTTGACAGGGAAGGTAAGGAAAACTAAGAGCCAATAAAGTTAAGACTGACATGTTCGTATCTGTTGCAAGCAGTTTGTGTCTTAAAATTCTTTTTAATAGCCCTATACACCTAACAGTACAAGAACAGTAAAGTTCACTGTATTTTCTCTGTTATTTACCTTCAATCATGTGCTAACATAATTCCTTTTTTTTTTTCATTGGTTGTTTTGTTTGTTATTTTCCCTACTTTTGCAGAGGACATGTGAAAGGCACACACAATATAAAAAGGGGGGCATTACAAGAAGTAAGTACATGTATGTTTTAGTTGCCAGTACTAATAATTCAGATCGTTATCTGTATTAGGGTGTCAGGAAATATTTAATTGTTGAGTCCACAGCAACCTTTGCACTCCAGATGTAACCCTTCATTAACTTTACACTCCAGGCGAAATCACAGGGATTTTTCAGTTGGGGGTGGACCAGGGAGTATGGTTTTTTCTTTTTTCTTTTCCCCCCTTTTTGGGGGCACTACATGTATCAGGATTCATCCATGGGGAAATTTGGACCCCTCCAGCAGTGGTTGTTTTCAGTTTTTAAGTACTTATATGAGCAAAGCTTATTTTTCAACCATCCAGGTAAAAGTGGTGAAAACATCAGTTTAAGTTCTATAATTCCAAGTTAAGTGAAATATGTTACCTATACTCTGTTTAGGTTACAATGCGTTTTTGTTTTGTCAAGTGTTCCAGAATCTATTGGCAAGAATGCAACAGGACAATAAGAGGATTAACAGAGCTAAATAAATGAAGTATGATCATTTTAAATGCATTCATGTTGTGTTGCCCGAAAATAATAATCTTTTACATGATCTAACCGTTAGCCCAAGTGGTAATTTTTTTTAATGGGCACGTTCATAAGCTCTGCTATCAGTCACATCATAAAGTGTGGTTGTAGTTTTGTGTGATGGATGGAGACCTAATTAACTATGACGACAAGTTATTTTGAATAATATTATAACATTAAAGAGGGGCTCTAAGGTCAAATTTAGTTTTGTGATTAATTCTAGAGTCCTATTAAAGTGTGAAAAAATTACAAAATAAATTAGTCTCTAACCTCACGTTAAAGTGATGTAAAATGTCATTTTATTTGATAACCTTCCTGTGTGAAATTTGTTAACATCCAGAGACAACAGTGACGTCACATTTCAAATAAATGGATCTGTACATTTTTGTACGGTGAATTTGCAGTTCATTCCTGAATCTCCACAATATTTGATCAAATCGGCGTTGAAATTGACTTTTTGACAAACAACAAATTCCTGTATGGAATGTTACAGACTCATTTACCGTAAGAAAATAGTGACGTCATGTTTCAAATATCGCTCTGAAAGGGTATCAAATAAAATGATATGTTACACCACTTTAAAGTGAAGTTAGAGACTTGTAATTGTTTTCACACTTTAATAAGGACTCTATCTATTGGAAAATGAGTGCATCACAAAACTGAATTTGACCTTAGAGTGCCTCTTTAAATTATAACTGGAAAATTACATATGTTTTTTTGAAGGAGACCTTGCCTTGAGTGTACTGAAAGGGCCCTTCACCGAAGATCAGGAACAGGTCATCTGCCAACAGTTAGTGAAGATGTTTTGTAGCAACAATGATACCACCGTAAGTCTCAATCATATTTTAAAATCATATTTTAAAATAATCCATGTTTTGTGGGAAATGATACACATGGTAATTTGTGAATTATATTAGAAAATCTACCTCCCTTTATAAAAACCAAGTGACGTGTTGATTTACCACTAAAACTCACACATTAAACAAGTAGTATTTAAATTATAAGGTTAGCTCCAAGTTCACTATAATGCAGTTTCATACAAAACATTTTCATGCTTCCTTTATTCCTTTTTATGCAGTTGCTAGACTACGTCTTGAAAGTTTTACTTCCTGAGATGATGATTAAAATGTGCCAAGAGTTAGTTTGGAAGAAGCCCTGCAACTTTTCCAATCCACATAAACGTTTTGTTTCTGCAGTATTAATAAGGCATTTCAAAAAAATTTGCATGGTGCAAATAAATTCTGAGAGGTTTGCAGTCAAGCCATGTAATATATGTTTAGGGCTGTGGTGGTTCTGTTAGAGTTTCAGGAGGAAAAAGGGGCAAAAACAGAAGACAATCAGTACTGACAAAATGATAGTGCTGCAGGACATAAGATAGTCTTCAGTCATGATTTTTGTGTACTTGGACCATAGCGTTGTTAAATGTAATTGGCTTTGAGAAATAATAACTTTTTATTAAATTTCATTGTTCAACATGTTGATGGATAGTGTTGCGACAGTAAAATGATTGTGGGGATCACCATGAATTACAATGAAAAATATATGTAAAGCTTGAGAGGAAAAATAGGGAAACCAAGTGTACCTCTAGGTACCATAAGATAGTATACAAATACTGACTGGTTACAAGTGCATTAATGTATCCTATTGAGGTGATACCTGGAGTGTCCTATTTTCCTGAGGTGAAGCCAAGGAAAAATGTAACACTCCAGGGGATCACTGACAGAGGATAATAGTTTGACTAATCCAAGAGTGAAACCAGTTAATTTTTGTTTAATAACACTCCACACAGATTCTGCACATTTATTAAGAAAGCGTACCTGACTGACTGCAAACGACTGCCACTATTTTTGGATCCCCGTACACGTGCTTATGTACGTTGTGATACAAAGACAAACAACTGTGTTCCAGGATGATCACAATAAAGGTCTTGCAGTGTGGAATACAGATGTTTGGGTACCATGCAGCAGACGGTTGCTAATGTGCTAGGGGATTGCAGTTGCTAAGGCATTATTTATTTCATGAGGAAAATGGTCTTTGCAAATAAATGTGCACAAAACAGTAAAACTAACGTGTACCTAGCATGTGATGCACTTCCAACCAATAGTAAGACAGAATCTATGTGTGGGGTGTTACAATACATCTTAGTCTTGAAAAGAAAAGGTTTGTACAAATATAATGTTTTTCGACATTAACCTTCTTTGAATGGGCTTGTCCATTAAGTCCCGCCGACTGTGCAAATGTGGAACAATAGAACCTATGTGACCATGCCATGCCACACTGAATGTTTTGGTGCTGGTCCACACACGCATCATGTGATGGGGCTTAGTAGATCTTTCATTTATACTCCAAACATTTGTATTCAAATAAAAGGCCAGAAAAAACGCAGCTGCACTATGTGGAAGATCACCAATCTTGTTTTACTTGTCCTTAAATGTTATGTGGAAATGTTTAAAAAGTTAAAATTTTACTTATAAAATAAGTGGTTAGAACGGTTATATGCAAGTAAACAATTGAAATTTGACATACAGGCCTGTGATCTCTCAGGATGTTTCTGGTGCCTAATTTGATAGAGCTGCTTGGCAGAAAATAATGTTTGATAAATTTACTTGATAAAGTTACCAGGACAACAGTGACATGGTATTTTGGCTAGTAACCCATGTTTGCTGTTAAAGCAGCACTTTTCTGTGTGCTAAGCAGATTTCTACTCTTAGCTGTTCTTTGAAATTAGACCCTAAATTTCAGAATTAAAAACAAATTCCAGAGCTTCCAAATTGTTCGTTAAACCATCAAATAGTCTACAGTGCATATCAAAAAAAAGGTAATCCGAATTCAGGGCGTTAATATGCCAAGGTTATTTAGTTTGACAATTTACATGTAGTGTACCAAAGAAGAGGAACTTCTCAGCTTTCCATTGATACCTGTATCGATCCATTGCTGTCACACATGGCCGAGTACATTGTTATTGAAAATGGCAAATTCAAATCGCATTTTTGCAAGTTTGGGTAATCAGTTCAAGGCAGTCTAAAATGGACGCATCACTTGACTGCCTAGATGATTATGTAAGACTTTTAAGCTGGTGCGGTAATCGTCTGTTACGACATCCTTTTCTTCAAGTTGGGTATTTAAGAAGGGCCTGGGTTTAGGGACAGGTAGTTGGAGAGATGGTACAACTAACGACTGAACAGCGAGTTTTCGTGATTACAACATTTCACCAAACTCACAGTTTGCAGCAAACTCGCGATGCTTTCAGGGAACGTTTCCCAGAACGGGAGCACCCAGCAGCCAAAACCATCTGGGCGAATGTTAGAAAATATCAAGAGTATGGCACTAGCCTCAACCGCAACAAGGGGAATTCTGGCAGGAGGCGCACCGGGCGATCAGAAGGGAACATTGCAGCAGTAAGGCAGCAAATTTTTTAGCATCCTAGGGACACCAGCGCAAGGCGAAATGGGCTGAGATTGCCTTCGGCGACATTCAACAGAATCACGAGATTGGACCTCCACCAGCATCCATATCGGATTCACATCCGACATCAACTTACGCCAGGAGATTTTGCTAGAAGGCTGGCGTTTGCCAGATGGTTGATAGCCCGTACCGAGAGAGATGTCAATTTTCTGCGGAATCTCGTAATCGGCGACGAAGCTGCTTTCTCCATGAACGGCAAGGTCAATACGCATAATGTTCTTGAATATGCACCAGCAAGACACCCCCAGAATTCAATTTTGAGGTTAACATGAGTCGACAAAAGTGGACTGTTTGGTTAGGACTTTGTGGAAGTGATCAGCTGATCGGACCGTTTTTCTTCAAAGGAATGTCAATGGTAACATGTATCTGCAGATGCTCAATGATAACGTTTTACCGCAGCTGCAGGAACACTTTGAGCGACAGGTTCGTGGGGTCTTCAGACAACTCTGGTGGGCCCAAGATGGCGCCCCAGCACATCGCCTTATCGCTGTCCGAGATCGTCTGAGGGAACTCTTTGGCGAACGAGTCATCGCCGTCAACCATGAGGTGGAATGGCCACCAAGATCACCTGACCTCACACCATGTGACTATTTCCTTTGGGGACATTTGAAGAACAAGGTGTTTGCAACTCCTCCCCGTGATCTTGATGAATTGCAGGGCCGTATTCGAAATGAAGTGGATGCTTTACGCAATAATCCGGCTATGGTGAGACGAGCAGTGCAGGACATGCTCCGTCGCTGTCAGCTTTGTGTCGAAAGGGGAGGTGGACATGTTGAAGCTGAGGAGTTCCTCTTCTTTGGTACACTACATGTAAATTGTCAAACTAAATAACCTTGGCATATTAACCCCCTGAATTCGGATTACCTTTTTTTTGATACGCACTGTATATCTCCAAACCTGTAGCTTTGTGTATCTGGTTATGCACCGACTCTGTTTCACCTCAACTGCAAAACCCATGAGGGCCCATTTTCAGAATATTTTTTTTAATTACTTATCTCAAATCTCACACCGGTGACTAAATGCTTGTACATGTGGGGAGCTCCAGAAGGTGCCCGCATAACTAAAAACATCATCATTCCATTTTTGAAAGGGCAACAAAAAAGCTGTGGCAAATCGCCCTCTCGTCTAACCATGTTATATGCAAGTAAAACTGTTAAAATTTGACTTTATTCTTGAACAGTTTGTGTGAAGGAAATCGAGTAAAAGTCATTTACATGTTTGAAAGTTTAAACAAAAGTAAATTTCTTTTTATATAAAACTATAAAATGGGAGACTTTTGAGCAATCCTTTTCCATTGTATACTCAACAGTTGCAGGCATCCTCTCACTACTAATTGCGCATGCTCAAAATTGGTGGGGATGTTCAGAAATAGCCAAAAAGACTCTGGTATGCCTGCTGCCACCAGGGGTCTCAAAAGTCTGCCAAAGTTGAACTTTAACTTTGTTGCACTGCTTAAATGCTGATAAGCATGTTAAACATGAGTTTGGAACATTTATACTAACACCAACATTGCACTCTTAGTGACGTTCAGCAAAATATTAATCTGTGTTCACTTAGTATATTCAAATATCATTGTTCAACGTTTTTTCCATGTTTTATATAATTATAACAACGTAGAAATTGGAGTAAGCATTATTATGATTTTGTTTAAAGTTCACAGAATATGGCGAGTGTTGTATCTTTGGCATAAAGCGATACTGATTATGCCATTCACCTCAATTACATGACAGTTGTGCAGATGGGAGATCCCCTAGCAGCAATAAAAATCTCATTTGTTTCCCGTTTCGTTAATGTAAATATAGTTAAAAAGTGCAATTGCATAATAGGTTCTTTATTTTAAGGTGATGAAGGTGCAATATATAATATAATATATTGCTTTTGCTCTACCTTTAGAAAGTTTCATGGTAATAGGAAAATTAGTAGGTCACGGTACAGAATTCAAATTTAGCAATGTCGGTATTTTAATTTATCTTCTGCATATTTTAAATTAGTGTCATACAATTTCTTATATTGTTTAGTTTATGTAATTTTTGCAATTGATTGATTTAAAATTAATGAACTCATTACTGAGTGATGTTGAATAAAATTGTTTTAAAAAAGTGCTGAAAGAAGTAGTTGTGACTGTATTTTGTGAAAAAGACTTGTGATAGTAGCGTTGAATTCAAGTTTAAATACATATACTAAAAACAGTGTTAAGAAGCATTTGTAGACGTACGGAGCTAGCACTTAGTGTCATTGCATTGTAACTGCACAAGACCTTGTTCCAAAACATAATGACCTATGGATACACGGTATACTGACATTCAAAATATTGAGAGTTGACGTTCAAATAATATTCTTGCAATTGGCTTTTCACTTGGCATTATATGCTGCTGTTATTAGTTTTATTTAGTCTGAAAAATAAATTTAAAAAAAAATAAAAAAAATGACATGGGCTAAATATTGGGTAAAAATTTAAGCACAAAAATATTAAACTCAAATAAATTTAAATAGGACCCTTTTAACAATCAACCCTTGGAGGCAATTTATTCCAGGTATTAGTTTACTTGCAGATTAGAAATCCATACAAAATGTTATTCTAATGGATTGATACTGAAACTCATACTCACTCTGTGGCTTTCGGTAATTGTACATTAAATACTGAAATGTTTTTGTCTGCTTTCAAAATATGAACAACTTGTTATTCTGTTTATTACTCGTATAACAAAAACAGATTATAACGGTTATTTTAAAACTGTAAAACCTGTGTATTTGTGAATTATTTGTATTAAGAGAGCTTTTTAAAAGCACCCTTCTAAATTGAACGCCCTTGTCCATCTGGAAATATGTTTTGGCCCAACCACAGATTGATAAGTTAAAAATTGATGTTTTTCAAATGTATTAAAAAATGGACTGTATCTTTTCTAAAATGAAACTTAAAAATACACAAGTTAACATAAACCATTCATGCTAGTCCAGTTGTTACTAAAATAAAAGTTATGGCAATTTGGAAATTTGAAACTTTTTAACATTTCTATGCAGTTCATTGAACTTCGCGATGACCTTACAACAATCCACATTATAACCACAACCACAGAATGCTAAAAATCCTCAAAATGAGAAAACAAAATTGGCTCAACCGCACAATAACCACATTCGTGGTTATTATGTGGTTTATGGTGATTTTGCTCAACCACTAATGAAATCACTTTTGTGTTATACAAATGGGAAAACTGAGGACTCTCTCTCTCTCTTCGATATTGTACTGTACAATTCGATATTGTACTGTATCCCCTAGAATTTTCCGAGCAAAGAAAAAAGGAGCAATTTACAAAATGAAAGAAACACTAATAGCAATATTTACACAGTAATTGTACATGTACATGTACCACACAGTTCATATTAATAAGACGTACGACTCAAATAACTGGGCCACTTGCACATTACTAATGCATGAGAAATGCTGTGAAATTATTTCTGGATAACTGAAATGTGCTATTGGGTATCAGACAAATGTATTTTAATTCTTCAAGTCCCTATAACTGAGCCTGAGTGATTAGTGAATATTACTACTCAAGTACTAGCGCAGAAAATAATTGCGAGAATCACGATTAGTTGGCATCATTTGTAGATAATCTTTGAAAATATTAAACAAGTTGAAGACAATTTTATGTACATTGTAGCATTGCCTGTTTTTAACAATTAAATCATGCCATTCCTGTGACAGTGTTCGGATAAAATTTGAAAAAAACAATTTTATTGATCATCCAACTGCCAGCCAACATGGCCAACCAAATTTGCACCGTAGTATTGGCATCGATTGTTCAATGGCATCAATGAACAAGCTGTAAGCAATTAGGGCGGACAAAACAAAAGTAAACGTGTGGCAGTAATGTTGAAAAATTTCTGACATACATTCAGATAACAGGGATGGATCCAGGATTTTGACATGGGGGGGGGGGGGTCGCAAACTTTGAGGGCTAATTTCCAAGTTGAACATTTTCAGAAATCCCAAAGTATAAATACAGGTGACCTAATTTATTTTGAATGATAATCTATGGATGAGGTGTTATACTGAGAGGCAACGAGAACAAGTCTGTATAGGAAGCTCCAAATCATTGGTCAGTCCCATCTCAGAAGCGCATACAGGATTTATCACCAAATTCCTCCTATAGTAAATGCGAAATACGAAGCCCTTATGGCGTGGGGTCCGGGGCTCGCTTCAGGGCCCTGGGAAACATTTGAATCTATATGCTCTGTGGTGCAATCTGAGGCGATTCCTGGCCACTTTCCCCTCGATTTTGAGCAAAAGATTTAAAAAGTATAAAGAGAATTCCATTTTATAGGTTTACAGTCTTGCGGTCTTATAACGTTTCTTATGTACGCATATTTTCATCTCAAAAATAGGGGCTCTATCTGGACATTTACTGCAGGACATGATTGGTTGCTTGGGGACACTATTTAACATCTTCTAATTAAGGCCACTTCATTCACTTTTAACTTCAGGGAATTTGTGGAGGGCCCAAGCAAAAGTCAGAGATGCAACTTGTGAAATTTCAGTAGGCCTACATTACAAGTATGAAAAAACGTACAAACTGTATACATGTTTATCAAAATGTTTATCAAGGCCGATCCGAGGTATGGTAAAGGAGCGGACACGCATAACAGGAGAAAATTAGGGAACCCCCAACAAACACGTGTATCTTAAATCAGGTCCGGGACCACTAAGGTGGTCCCGTATGCTTTGTGCATACACAAAAACGACTGCACATACAATAGCCTAAAACACATGAACCGACTTGGACAAAGGCTAGCATGCTACATGTAGACGCCGCGAGGTAGTTTCGCGATGGTGGGTCATCGATTTTCAGCCTACTTTGACGGCATTTTACACGAAAACTGCAGGATTTATTTTGGAGAACTTTTCGGAATATCAAGCTCTGGTAATTTATGTGTCTAGAACTGTTAAAAAAAAATCAAATTCCCATGATTGCCAGAGCGAAACTCATTTTCCGGAGGCTTTTTGAGATTCAGCTGACGGCCTATCGTATTATATTGTAGCGCAAATGGGGCTATGGCTTGTGCAAGGCGAGCGCAAGCGGGCGCAGTTGCTAACCATTTGTGAACAAAGGAGGTACCTTAACCGATTAGTCCAGTCAACATAGTGGTTGACCCATCATAGGTTATTTTCCCCATTACTTGTGCTCAAAACTGACTATTCTTGATAATCTTAGCATTGGGGGTGGATGGAGATCAAACATTCCTCCATTTCCCCATCGTAAGTAAACCAATGTTAATGTAAAATGGCACAATCAATTGTTGTTCTGTTAAATAACATCAAGATGACATCATAAGATGTCATGGAAACAACCACTAGTGGTGCTATACATTAACACCGGTTTTTATTATAATAGAGAAATGGAGGAGTGTTTGATCTCCATCCACCCCCAGTGCATTATAGGAAAAATAAACTATGCAAATTATGTTGAGCCCTAAAATGGGCTAGATTGACTGGACTAGATGTGATATCAGCAATTACACAGGTTCAGTCCACCATCATAGATTTCTGCTACATATAATTCTGAAATGCAAGAAAATTTCAGGTTAAACTGTAAACCGTTTTATTAGAACAAACTTCAACAAGAACAAAACTATATAAAACCAGATGAAAATAGAATATACTTTGAAGATATACAGTGTGTCTAAAAAAAAAATGCAATCAAAATTCGTTTGATGTCTCATGTTAAAGTCGAAAAGTGTATCTTTCAAACTATAACTATATTATTTATGTTGGTGGCACATTCTGCATCTGGCATTCCGTTGAATTTTCATTGCATTTTGTTTAAACACACTATATTGTTTATAATACGTCTGCTTCCAATTTTCTTCTAAAGCCCCCCCCCCCCCGCAAAAAAAAGAATTTACGGCAACAAGCTGGAATAAAAATAGGTCAGTATTTGACAGTGTAACTGGACACCCACAAATATTGCTAAATATTTGCTAAATCTTCATCGTTTTATGTACATGTATAAAAATATTTGGTCAGCCATCTGATCAAATACACAGGTAACTTTCTTAAGCAAATATCTGTTTTCACCTTGACTTAAATATCTGCAAATGAAAAAATATAATAAAATATCCAAGAGATTAAACTGGAAAATCCTTTGGAGATATATTCTCTGCAACACATCTGCTTCCAATTTTCTGCTGAAGCCAAAAAAACAACAACGACTATTGAATGAATGGTGAAACTGCATACCCGCCATTACTAAACAAAAAGTCAAATAAAATGGTATGTTTCTCTCGAGATCTAATGTTCATGAGTCGTTCATATTTCCAGCAGATTGGACAAAGTTCTTACTTATTTTAAAAGATGCCGCCTTAGCCAGGTATTTTTAAATTATTTTTATTTTTATTTTATTTTTTTTGTCCATTAGGATTTTCCCAAATTCTTCCCATGCGATTTCCTATGAGCTACTTCTTGCCTGAGTGCTACCAGGCAAGGAGTTTTATACATGGAAATGGAAAACCTTTGTCGTCTTAGAAAATGGTAAAAAGGTAGCTTTTTTAAGGCAAATATTATGTGTATCTTCTATAACTTAAAGTCTACAAATAAAAAACTAAAAAGAGCTGAAAATGTAATAATGTAATATATGTGACCAGTTCTATCGAAATGAGGCATTGTCTCCACATTTGACTTTTTGAGATATTCATATTTCAAATGATTCAAAAATTATGATCAAGTGGCCTTCCTTTCCAAAATTATTTGGAAATTACGACGACCATGACACACATTTTTCACTACGTTTTGAAAAATGTTTCATGAGAAAAAGCCATTTTAAAATCACAACTTGTGAGCAATCAGCACATAAATTCGGTTCAGAAATTGTCTTATTTTCAACTTTACTCATCTTTTGACCATAAGGTAAGGCCGCAGCAATAAAAATCAAGATTTAGGCAACCCCAAAATATATAAATCCAATGCCTCATTTAGATGGAGCGGGTCACATATTCTCTGCAATACATGCTTCCAATTTTCTTCTGAAGACAAATCTAAAAAAAAAAAAAAAAAAAAAAAAAAACTATTAAATTAATGGGTACCCCGCATTATTAAATAAAAAGTCAAATAAAATGGTCTGTTTTTCTAAAGATCTGATGTTCGTGAGTCATTCCTATAAATTGGACAAAACTTCTTACTTATTTTGAAGGATGAAGCCTTAGCCAGGAAATTTTCTTTTTGATCTTGTCCATGGGGAGTTTCCAAATCCTTCCCCCATGGGATTTGCTCTGAGCTACTCCTGCCTTGAGAGCTTTCAGGCCAGGAGTCTTATCCGCTTCAAAAAATGTTGCAAAGACTTTCATGAGTTCGTCCAGTTCAGACTGGTCGCCAAGCATGGCGGTTGGCAGTGGGTTTCTTCTTCGTCTTCTTCTGTCCTTGTGTGGATGTGGCTGCAATATAAATAATAACCAATATTCTTCTAATTTTAATGTGCATTCTCTTGCAATGCCATAGTTGAGAATTGTAACTCAGTATACTGAGACTTTGCGATTACTGCTCTTAAGTCTACATCTGCCACTGTGGGGCAAGTTCAGTGGTTGGTCTGCAGTGGTTGAAAAATATACAATCTAATTTTATAATACACCTTTTGCTGGTTCTTTATCCTTATTGGCTGAAACGTGGTCATGTGGGGTTCACTATTATAGGCTAGTGCATAAAAAAGTGCATGAAAAGTATTACGCAGGTAGGCCAAAAATGATGTATGGTGTGTTATAAACATTTTGATCGACTGGCATAATTCGGTCACTAGTACTTTTATGCCCCTCGGGCCTGTGACCAGAAGAGTCTTATAGGACTCTTTTCTGGTCACTCACAGTCCCTCGGGGTGCATAGACATGTACTAGTGACCTCATTGCCAGTCCATATGTGTATAATAGTACCCGATTATTTTTGTTGTTTGCAGCGGGCAACCTCGGTTTCAAAATGTCAATGAATTTTAAGTATGGGAAAATTTGCATCCATTTCGTCCTTTCTTATGCCAAGAATGAAACTTTGCAGTGACACTCTCAGGCTGTTGTTCTTTATGCTGGTGCGTGGAACATTTAAGCTACAGCGTGCAGTTGTTAGAATTATAGCCTCACTTTAATTTTTCTTGCGAATAAGGCAAATAGATAGGCACTGATTTGATGTTCGAATTAAAAAGACTTTCATGGGAACAAGTCTAAATTGCTTGTGGAAAAATAGAAAAAATAACAAAACTTCTTAGTACACTTACAAAGTTCAACCTCAAAATCCTCTTCTTGTGGAAGATTTGGGATGAAGTCATCAGAGTCACCAGTGTGCAGCACTTCTTCATTCTCTGGTTGAACACTGTTCACTGGTTGAACATTGTCCTCTGCTGAACCTCCGTCATCACTGACATGAACAAGTTTTGAAAAAATAAATAGAAATTAATTGAAATATTGTCTGCAATAACAAAAGAAAAATCAATCCGCAAAAACTGTTAAATATATCAACTGAACCGATATGGACAAAGGAAGCACTTTCCAGTTGGAGATTACAGAATAATCTGCCTGATATAAGGCTACTGGTTGTATTGACTTATCTTAGAATTAGTAGCTTTCATTGAACAAAATTTACAGCCACACAGTTGATTACAGAATGAAGTCTTTTTGTTGACACAAATATACTTTTAGAATGAGTTTTAGTGAAGAAACTTTCAGAGGCTCGCTGGGGGGAGAATTGAACTCCTGACTCGTTCATTTATGAGAAGATATCTTAACCACTCATCCACAGAGCACGTCTGCCAAGTGGCAAGTAAAATTTGTTAGTGGTGGGTACTGTGACTAATAAGCGGGTTTGCTGACATTTTAGCCCGGTTAATACTTCGTGCAAATGCAAAGCCAAACGGGACATCAAAATTGGAGATTGGCAGCGAACTACTGCGAATAATTCAAACAAATTTATGACATCACGATACGCTTCGCAATCGCAAGAAGTATGAACAGGGCTTTAGTGTCGTGCTTTACCTTTTTGTCCCTAAAACCCAATGTCACCCTGTGATTACCTTCTAGCTGAATGTCTTGTAGATTCTTGCCGTGATACTTCGTCACTAGATTGTTGTCCTGGATTAGGAGAATCTTTGCAATCTGAACCCTCTCTAACACGTCAGACATAGATCTGTAATATTGGCGGTGAACATCGAGGTTAGACCAGATGGTCACAGACCCATTGCATTTCGTGTCCATTGATGTTCAGACACTGCAAAGAAAATAAGAAACAAAGGATTTCTACATTATAACATTTATGAACTATTGGCACAATTTCACAACAGTAACATTACAGAGAATGTATATCAAGTGCATTTGTTGGTTTTAAAATAAAAATGTTAGCAACTATATTTAGGTTTGCAGTGATGTAATTCTTGCATCGAGGATATTGAACAATGAATGAAATGTTGCCCTTACACAGACGTTGTTATAAACACTGTATACTCAGTGCTTTCCAAGTTTGGGGGGAAAATTATCTTTAGGTTTTTAAATCGTTATGCTGTCACTTTTTTGAAAATTTAAGTTCATAGAAAATTAACTTCCAAGATGTTACAGAAAGATAAGAATGCTCTGATTCACCATGCAAATTAACAATGGTATTAGGAGGATGCATCCGGGCTATGTATGTGCATTTAATTTGACCTTCATCAGAGGCATAAACACTAAGTGCATGTACTACTGATGCCAATTTTCAGCTTTCAATGTCAGTGATCAAGTTTAAATTAATGAGCTATTTGAACATGTTCAATTCACCTGTGTCATGGTTGCCATGTATTTGCGCATATTTGTTGACCTGATGAAGTCTGGACTTGCTAACCCAGCAGAGGATGCCACATTGTAGACTGCGTCATATCCCTGGATCACTCCAGCACCTTGTGTGTAATCAAATACAGTTTTTGAACTTTGCTTCTTATCACAAGCATGAATTCAAGTCTAAACCTTGCGTTGGTCTCTGTTTCCCACTGCTGTTTTAACAACATTATTTTTAATAAAGTTATTTGGCTGGTCCCATTATCTCATTATAACAAGAATCTGCTGTTTACATGTACATGCACATACAATCCTGACTGTACCGGTAAGTGTGGTACTGTCATTCATCTTCCCAAGTACATGATAACTTTACATGTATATTTTTTGGATACTTTCATCTCCTCAAATCATTGTTGAATTTAGGTAAAGAGGAACTGTTTTTAAACTTGTTCATACCTCTTCCTGCAAAAACATAGCAGTTTGAAGGTATGACAGATTCCAGCAATTCTCCTGACTTCGCTGCTTGTCAGATACTCCATTACTGGTTGCACTTCAGCAGGTAGTATCACTGGTACAGGTCTCCCAGTCTGTTGAAAATAAATCATTTGATTCAATATCGATATTTCATTTTATCGCCTTCACGATTGAATGCATTATACTTGGCCATACACATCAATAGGGCGCCCTCCCATCACTTGCGTTCCGTTTGTATCTGGGGGCCGCTTTATGCAAATTACGATTCCAGGTCTTGCGTAAGCTGAACAGGGCTTGCTCTGGCCAGGCTGGGGATTTGGCAAGCTGCCCAATTCGGGTCGCGGGCTCTTTCAGGAGTGGCCAGCGCTTTGCTTTTATCGCTATGGTGGTCAGCTTCAACCAATTAGGCTGCCCAAAAGATGTTCAGGGAAAACTTTGTGATCGGGCGCCAAGTTGTGTATTTCATTTTCGTTGCAGCTTGCCATTAGACGGGATCATCAATTTTCGTTACCGGTTTTCATCACATCAAATACATGACATAATACATGTCATACAATCTTATTTAACATAATTATCATCCTGTGTGTCTTCATAAATTGAGGTCAGCGTCACAGTTTATCTGTGCAGTGGAATTGTCGTATGACTTTGAGGATTTTATCTCGTAACGTTTTAACTTTTGTTCTTCGCCATTGGACTCCGCAAGCAGATTAATTTTTGGTTATTCATCTGATCACGCTGATCTGACTTTTGATTCGTTAGGCCTAGGCCTATTCGGACGTCAAGTTTTCCTCTCTCGGTGGACAGGCCAAACCCCTGTTAACTTTGTACTGCGGGACACGTTAATAATGCCTAAGCGGCAGATTCGTCGTCCAGCTCGGTTCGAGTCGCCGAACGGACCAGCGGTGTTGCAGGTAGTGCCCGGCAGAGGTCGGGGACGAGGGGGCGCCAGAGGTCAAGGTCGGCGGCCCTCAGGGCGGCATTGGCAGCTACGGCATGTACGGTGACGAGGCCTGCAGCACTGAGTGACAACCCGGTCCCGGTTTCTTCTTTCTCCGATGCCGCTGCAGGGGACGCAAGTACTGCGGGACGTCCAGAGCCGGACACTTTGGCAGAGGCAAGGAGCGACACGGGAGGCTTGGGCCTACATGTAGGCCTACAACAATTACCACCGACCATGCCGACACACGGTGGTCCACTACCCATCCCATCCGTTGTGGGTGAGTCCGGCATTCTTGCCACAACCTGTTCTTTTCAGAACATCGATGGCGGGGTAACGTTATGCCACCAGTCAATTCGACTGCATCGGCAGGGACTGTTAATAGGCCTAGTACTAGTGCTAGCGTAGGGCATGTAGGGGTTTTGGGCCCTTGTAATGTCAGTGGGGGTGTTGGGCAGTCTCATAATATTAATAATAATGGGTCGGTTTTTTGTCAAGCCGCACCGGCAGCGCAGGTCACCGCACAGTCGGCCGACCCATCAACGGTCTTATCCCCGTCGGTCAGTTTGGGCGAATCTTGGCCTCAGCGTTCCGTTTTCCACTTCAAGTTCATCTTTCAGTGGGCCATCCCCCCTACCACCAGTGTATGGTTGTAGTACATTGGATGCGCATGTTCCTCTTGCGCTGAAAGAGAAGATTTGGAGTGGGAAATTTATTGATTTTGCGGCTTTGCACCGGGACAATGCTGTGTTTGCATTGACTCACGCGGACTCGGGGTCGGTTTGACTCTGGCAGTTGACGGGGATAAGGTGGTTTTTCGGCCGGCATCTGCGCAAAAGAAGAAAATCGATTCTATCGAAAAATGGATGAGTGCCTTTCATTCATTCATGGCCGTTTATACGGTGCGCCACCCGGGCCGCTGTGCAGAGCTCCTGAAGTATGCTGAAACGGTCAGGATGGCATCTGTGCAATTCCCGGGGCTCGGTTGGCGTTCCTATGACGAGCAGTTTCGTCTGCGCCAAGAAGCCAATCCGGCTCGTTCTTGGGCAGAGTTGGATGTCGAATTGTGGGTGACTATCGCTGCCGCATCGGTTATAGCTCCCGCCAGTGTCAGGCAGGACATGAATGTTGGGGGGGTTTTCTGGTAGGGCTAGTAACCATGGTAACAATTACACTAGTAACACTTCCGGTTATAAATCCCATGTTTGCTTTGCCTATAACACGGAGAAAGGGTGCCGTTGACAATTTTGTAAGTTTGCGCATAGGTGCAAACGATGCGCCCTCCACGGCCATGGATTAACCAATTGTAGGGTTAACACTAACTTTAGACCTAAATCAGAGCAGTCTGCCATGTCTGCTGTGCGTATTTCGCCCCAAGCTCAAGGCGTGTGCAGCCACAAGGCGGTCCAACAGCAATGCAGCCAGTATCCCGGGTTGCAAAGGGCGGCGACCAAGGGGGGGCTGTGCATGCGTAGCAAGTTCACGGTCTTTCGTGGCCCCCACGCCAATTAAGGTCGATGTTCTGCGACGTTGGCTTTTTCAATATCCAGACAAACGGGCTGCTGCTCTTCTCCTTGAGGGTTTTTCGCAGGGTTTTAAAATTGGTTTTGAAGGGCCGCGGGTGGCCCGCATGTCTGTTTGCCTTCCCTCGGCTGCACAGCGTCCTTTGGTGGTGGTGGAGAAGTTAAATAAAGAAATTGGTTTGGGTAGGATGGCAGGGCCTTTCGATGCCCCCCCTTTTCCAAATTTCCAATGTTCACCGATTGGTTTAGTTCCGAAGCATGAACCGAACTCCTTTCGGTTAATTCATCATTTGTCATTTCCATGTGGTGTTTCTATTAATGATTTTATTGATAAGGACAAGTGCATAGTTCATTACGCATCATTTGATAAGGCAGTGGACATGGTTATGGGGGCGGGTCCTGGGGCCTGGATGGCAAAATCGGATATCAAGTCGGCCTTCCGGTTACTTCCAGTTGCCCCTTCTGATTATGAGCTGTTAGGTTTTCAGTTCAATGGAACATTTTATTATGACAAGTGCTTGCCAATGGGTTGTTCTATTTCTTGTTCGCTTTTTGAGTCATTTAGTACGTTTCTTGACTTTAAGGTGCGTCAGGTTGCGCAATCGGAGCTTGTTACTCATTATCTGGATGATTTCTTATTTGTGGGTTCCTCGGCGCCATGCTGCGGTTCCATCCTGCAGTCATTTAAAGGGGTCTGTTCATCTTTGGGGGTGCCGATTGCGGTGGAAAAAACCACAAGTCCCAGTCAATCTTTAGTTTTTCTGGGTTTGGAAATTGACTCAGTTAACGGGCAAGTGCGGGTGCCCCGTGTTAAAGTTCAGGCTCTGCGCAGTCAGATACAATCAACCTTGCACAAAGCAAAGGCAACACTAAAGCGAGATTCAATCATTAATTGGGTCTCTCAATTTTGTTTGCCGGGCCATTGCGCCTGGGCGAGCGTTCACCAGGCGTCTCATCGCACTAACCAGGGAGTGCGGCGGTCGCACTATAAGGTCCGCATTTCGGCCGGGCTAAACTCGACCTGTTAACTTGGTTGGAATTTCTTGACCATTTTAACGGTATTTCTCCATTTCGGCACAATTTGTCATGTGACAATGGAGTTCTCGAGCTTTTCACTGACGCTGCTGCAAGCATAGGTTTCGGGGGTTTCTTTGGTGGTAAATGGTTCCAGGGCAGGTGGCCCTGCACTTTGGGCAACCCCCATCCATTGCTTTTTTGGATTTCTACCCATTAGTTGTTGCCGTGCATTGTTGGGGTAATTTGTTGGCAAACCGGAAAGTTCGTTTTCGAACAGATAACAGTGCTGTGGTTTATATTATCAATAATCAGAGTTCACGTTGTGATCAGATTATGCAGTTGGTTCGGAATTTTGTGTCATTGCCTTATGCACAATATTGTGTTTAAGGCTGTTCATGTTCCAGGGTGCACAATGACATTGCAGATTCACTGTCTCGGTTTCAGGTCGACCGTTTCAGGGCGTTGGCCCCGGGGGCGGATTCCACCATGACGCCAATCCCGGTGCAACTAAGCATGTTTTAACAGGTGAGGTGGAACGGCTCTTATCAGTAGCTTTCACTGCTAATACTCAAAAAACCTACCAAACAGGGTGGAAGGCGTTTTGTCAATTTCGGAAATGGCGGTTTGACTGCAATTTGGGGGCCTCGGTGCATGACATCCGGGAATTCGTGGCTTGGTTGTCATTGAAACGGTTGGCCCGTGCTACGATTGCGACTTATGTTTCTGGTGTGGGTTTTCATTATAAGGTAATGGGTTTCCCTGATCCGACTCAAGATTTCTTGGTTGGTAAATTGTTGGAAGGGTGTCGCAGGGACCGAACTTTGGGGGATGACCGATTGCCTATTTCGGTCTCAGTCTTATCACATATTTTGGGTGTTCTCCCACATGTTTGTATCAGTCAATTTGAAGTGGTTTTGTTTCGGGCGGCTATGTTAGGTGCATTTTTTGGGTTCATGCGTTTAGGCGAATTGGCTGCCAACTCGAGGAACTATTGGCAGGATTCACTTTTGGGGTTTTCGGATGTGCAATTCCATGACAAGGGTACGCCTGCGGCTACGGTTCTTGTTAACTTCCGCTTTACGAAGACGGATAAATCCGGTTCCCCTCAGGCCATTCGTTTAGTGCAGTCCAATAACACTTTTATTTGCCCTGTTAAGGCTTTTTCGGATTTTGTTGCGCTGAGGCCCCCTTGCTTGTCAAGTCCATTTTTCTGTCATTTTGATGGAAGTGCTCTTACTAGATTTCAATTTAATGCAGTGTTGAGGAAGGCATTGGCTTTTTCTGGTGTAGGTGGGGTACGTTTTAGTGCGCATTCATTTCGTATTGGTGCAGCCACAACAGCGTTTAATTTGGGGGTTTCTGGTGATGGCATTAAGAACATGGGCCGCTGGCGTTCGGATGCCGTTCGGACTTATATTCGCCCAGAAGCGCGTTGTTTTTTACCAGGGCTTTAACCTTTTGCTTGCTATTGGCGCATTTTTGGGCCCAGGTTTCCTATTCCCACATCGCTATCGGCGCATTTATTTTTGCGCCCGGAGTCTGTGTTTACTTATGCAAATTTATCCAAGAACTTTTAACCCCTGACCTACATCCCGGTAATTTTGGTTTTATCGTTGTATGGAAGCCATCTTGCACATGCAATCTCCGTAACTTTTCTTACAAAATCTTCAAAAATCATCGTCTTAGCGTCGCGTCGTTGAAATTCTAGTTAGCGTAAAACGAAGGGGTGTGTACCATGAATGCCAAGGTAGCTTTTTGCGATAATTTCGAGGACTCGGATTCGGTAATCCAGCGGGAGGGAATAGTCCATGAGTCAGTGTACTGCGTGCATTGGTAGCATGACTAGCATGCACACAGGGTTAAAGGTAACAATTTGTTTTTGTTTGCTTTAATTTGGGCAGGTGACGTTTGGATTGTAGGGGATTCTATCATTCGCCGTGCTCAGCATTCTCTTCAGTGTTACCCCCTAGTGCGATGGAACGGTAAAGGCGGGGCCCGGCTCAGCGATCTTACTGGTTTGTTGTCGGAGCTTGCCGTTTCTGGGCCTCCCCCTGGGCTTATTATTGTCCATATTGGGACTAATGACCTTGTCCCTCTGGATGCCTTTTGTATCCGGCAAAGTTTGCGCATTTTTATGGAGGAATGCTGTGCTCGGTTTCCGGGGGCTCAATTGGTGTGGTCGGACATCCTTCCTAGGGCGTGTTTTTTCGGTGCTTTTTCACAAGCAAAGATGGAAATGAAACGGCGTTCCATCAACAAATGGGCGCGTAAAGTCGGCCGCCGCATTGGGGTGGCGGTTTTAAACCACCTACAATTTAAGTGGTCCCTTTTTCATTTGTTCAGGTATGATGGGGTGCATCTTTCCCAAGTGGGTTTGGAATTGTTCAGGAAAAATCTTCTGGACTGCATTACTGGTTATTTTGTTAATTAAAGTACTGGGGGTGTTAATTGCATTGGGGGGGGGGGGGCGTGCCGGTCCTTTCTCCCATGGGGCGCGTTTTGGGCGCGTTTGGCGTTATTCATGGGACAAGGACTGCCACTGCCTCATTTTGGTAATTTTTCCTGTAAAATGAAAGCCGAAAATTGTAAGCATAGTTTCAGCTCCCGATAGTCCAACGGGGCTATTCCAGCCGCGGGTACAAGCGGTGGAATCGAACAGTGCATTTACGGCTAAAATGTAATGTTGACTTAATTGTCAATAATTATTCACTGTATTTTATTTGTTGGCAAGCTGCCAGGTTCCGACTTGTTGGCAAGCTGCCATGGGGGTCTGATCAGCCCATTACAAGTCTTAAATTTTGGGGCAAGCGTGCCCGTGTTTGTATAGGGCAAGCATGCCCTATTTGTTTCATGTAAGTGGTCCCGTGGGCAATGGTGCCCGTCTTTTGGCAAACATTTTTGATTCAGGCAGATGCCCAGTTCTTGAAATAAAAGCAGTAGTTAGCTGCGACAAATGTCATCAGTGAGTTCATTGTCGATTGTGTATTTGTCCGAGTATAATTCATTTTATCGCCTTCACGATTGAATGCTTTATACTTGGCCATACACATCAATAGGGCGCCCTCCCATCACTTGCGTTCCGTTTGTATCTGGGGGCCGCTTTATGCAAATTACGATTCCAGGTCTTGCGTAAGCTGAACAGGGCTTGCTCTGGCCAGGCTGGGGATTTGGCAAGCTGCCCAATTCGGGTCGCGGGCCCTTTCAGGAGTGGCCAGCGCTTTGCTTTTATCGCTATGGTGGTCAGCTTCAACCAATTAGGCTGCCCAAAAAATGTTCAGGGAAAACTTCGTGATCGGGCGCCAAGTTGTGTATTTCATTTTCGTTGCAGCTTTCCATTAGACGGGATCATCAACCCGCCTCCACCCCTGCACCAACCCAATTTGAAAGTAGTTCCAACATGGAGGAAGGAAATACAGTGTTTCCTTCCTCCATGGTTCCAAAAACGCTCCAGGCGTTATTCATGGGACAAGGACTGCCGCTGCCTCATTTTGGTAATTTTTCCTGTAAAATGAAAGCCGAAAATTGTAAGCATAGTTTCAGCTCCCGATAGTCCAACGGGGCTATTCCAGCCGCGGGTACAAGCGGTGGAATCGAACAGTGCATTTACGGCTAAAATGTAATGTTGACTTAATTGTCAATAATTATTCACTGTATTTTATTTGTTGGCAAGCTGCCAGGTTCTGACTTGTTGGCAAGCTGCCATGGGGGTCTGATCAGCCCATTACAAGTCTTAAATTTTGGGGCAAGCGTGCCCGTGTTTGTATAGGGCAAGCATGCCCTATTTGTTTCATGTAAGTGGTCCCGTGGGCAATGGTGCCCGTCTTTTGGCAAACATTTTTGATTCAGGCAGATGCCCAGTTCTTGAAATAAAAGCAGTAGTTAGCTGCGACAAATGTCATCAGTGAGTTCATTGTCGATTGTGTATTTGTCCGAGTACAACAGATATTTATGGAGCTGTAGCATATGTTGTATCATATATGTCAAAGGCTGAACATGAGATGGGATTATTGCTAAGTCAAGCTCAAAGTGAGTCACTGAAAACAATTTCATCAAAGGAGAGTATGAAGCAAATTGGACAAGTGTATTTACAAAATAGAGAAGTTTCAGCACAAGAGGCATGTTTTCGAGTGTGTAATTTGCGGTTGAAGGAAGGATCGAGGAAAGTTGAGTTTATACCATTGGGAGAGAATCCTGTCAGGATGAGTTTGCCACTGAGATTGATTCAGAATAAATCAGATGATGACAGTGTATGGATGGTCAGTAAATTAGACAGATATAAAGCAAGGCCCAAATCAGATGACTTTGATGCAATGTGTCTGGCTACATTTTGCTCACAATATAGAATATTGTCATCTACAGAAGCATTAAAGGTTTACAGTGGAAAAACATATAAACATGTTTATCAATTGCAAAATGGTTTAGGACACATACAAAAGCGTACAAGAACGGATGATGCAGTTATAAAGTACCCAAGATTTTCTGTAACAAAATTTCCTGAGAAATACTATCACAGTATACTACAACTGTTCTTGCCACATCGTATTGATGCTCATTTGAAACCTGCGAATTTTGAAACATATGAAGAATGTTATAACACTGCAAGTGTGAAATTGGATAAGTGTAATATAGTATCTGTTAAGTTTGTTGTAGAAAGTAATCGCCAGAAGTTTGAAGCAAATATCGAGTCAATGGATGATGTTGAGGAGTATTTGGCAAAGTTTGGTCCTCAGGAAGATGCATGGGCTTTAATCTGTCCAGAGACTGAAGCAGACAGAGATGAATGTCGAGATGCAAAGAGTGAAATAGTGCATGAGAATGAAGATGATTGTGTTATTCCAGACTTGCAATCAGATAAGAAAGAAGATAGAAGTTATAGCATTGAATATCGTGCAGCCAAAATCTCAAGACAGGAAGCTCACAGCTTAATGAGGTCATTGAATGTGAAGCAGAGTAAAGTATTCTATAAGATTAGGCAATGGTGTCTTGATAAAGTCAATGGCAAGAATCCTGAACCATTTCATATGTTTATAACAGGAGGAGCAGGTACAGGAAAATCACATTTGATTAAATGCATTTATAATGAAGCTGTACGTTTACTTGGAAGAATGAGTCACAATCCTGATGATGTTTGTGTGTTATTGACAGCACCTACTGGTGTAGCTGCATATAATATCAATGGACTAACAATACATAGTGCATTATCAATTACTACTAATATGTCACTTCCTTATACACCCCTTGGTGAAGAGAAAATAAGTACACTGCGTAATAAATTGGATCAATTGCAAATATTGATTATTGACGAGATTTCTATGGTCGATCAAAAAATGCTGTGTTACATTCATGGAAGATTAAGGCAAATTAAGCAAACACGAAGTCAGAGTGCATTTGGTAATGTGAGTGTTATTGCAGTTGGTGATTTTTATCAACTACCGCCTGTAAAGGGAAAATCCTTGCATCATAATTCAATAGAATCTAGTTTATGGCATGACAATTTTAAGAAAGTTGAGTTAAATGAAATTTTAAGGCAAAAAGATGATGTGAAGTTTACAGAAATTTTAAATAAATTGCGAGTCAAAACAAAGGAGGATACTTTGGCAGAAGAAGATACAACTATACTTAAAGGTTGTGAGACGGGAGAAGATTCAGATGATGCTTTACATATTTATCCTACAAACAAACAAGTTGATAAATATAATCTACAAAGAATGCACAAGAAATGTCCAGATTCTCTGTATATTGAAGCTAAAGATTATGAGAGAGATGGTAGTGGTAAATTGAAACAGAGAGAAAAACCCTTACAATCAACACATACATGTTCTTTAAGTAGGTCATTATGGTTAGGTGTTGGTGCCAGAGTTATGTTGACCAAAAATATTGATGTATCTGATGGGCTTGTAAATGGAGTATTTGGAATAGTCAGTGGAATAGAGATGTTGTCTGATCAATCTTGTCCTAAGCATATCAATGTAATATTTGATAATAAGAACGTTGGATCTAAACTAAGAAGAATCTCAGCATCATCACATAATAATAATTCTGTTGCAATTGAGATACAGGAAGAACATATTGGAAAGAAATGTACTCGAAAACAGTTTCCTTTGAAACTTGCATGGGCATGTACTTGTCATAAAGTACAAGGTATGACTACATGTAAAGCAGTTGTTTGTCTAGAACGTACATTTGCAGCAGGTCAGGCATATGTGAGTTTGAGTCGTGTAACATCATTGAATGGTCTTGTTATTGAAGGGTATGATGAGAAATTCATATATTGTGATAAATCAGTTGCAGAGTGGAATTGATGATTCAGTTATACTTGATCAGAATAATGGCAACGGTACAACTATTATATTGCATAATGTGCAAGGCTTGTCAGCTCATGTTCTGGACTTGAAATGTCAAAGTGAAATTATTGAATCAGATTTCATATGTTTGACAGAAACATGGATTGAGGCTGATCACATTGTAAATGTTAGTATGGATAATTTCAAGTGTTTCCATCAAATAAGAGCATTTTCATATAATGATACTATGAAGACACTACAACAGCAAAGTCATGGTGGAGTTGCAGTGTATGGCAAGAGGCTAGGGACAAACAGTTCAGTCGTTTAAATATTGCAGTACAGAATTTAGAGTATGTTGCTTTCCATATAATTTCACATTTATCGGTAGTAGTTGTTGTTATTTATCGGCCACCTTCTTATAAGATTCAAGACTTCATTGATAATCTAATAAAACTGGTAACTGAAATTCATAAGATGAGTAGTAGATGTATAGTTATGGGAGATTTCAATGAGAACATTTATGATAATCATTCACAGATTGAGAAAGTAATGATGGAGCAAGGATATAAGCAATATGTAACAGATGCTACAACTGAGAATGGTACATTAATTGATCATGTATATGCCAGAGGTATAGATAATGTTGTGACTACAGTAAGACAAACGTATTACAGTTACCATGAAGCTATTAGAATTCAGTTTTAACACATGTTAACACATAATATTTACAAAAACATGTTTAGTTTTTGTTGTGTGTGTGATTATTGAATATAGTGTGCTGTTAGCCTACTATGATAGGTTAAACTTATTGACATTAACCCTAACTCCCTAGACAACAAAGCCAGTTGGAGGATTTGAAGGATTTTTATTGTCTTAGTACAATGCCTAGGGAGTTAGCGTTAAAAAGTTAATTTTGATAAAATTCTTTGAAAAAACAAATTACCAGAGAAAGGGTATCTTGAATAACCACAGATCCAGAATGTTGAATAATGAAACAACCGATATTTAATAACCAGGCAAATGGAACTATAAACAGAATCTAGAATATGCTGGAGAAACAGAGTCTATGATAAAAAATATAATATAGAATACACCAGACAAATAGAACAGGTAGGAAATACCATAGTGACAACAATGGGAGAACAAAGAGAAGTCCTAGGTTTACACCATTTACAAACGTGTGTGTGGGGGTGAGGGGGTCAGTGCATAGAATGAGTAACATCAGAAGTCTATTATGTAGACGAAATGTGTCACCTAATTATAGCCCATGTCACTGCATTGTACTCAACTGTGTGTGCACGCAGAACCCCCATGAAGACCGGTTTTGCTACATGTAGGTTGCTGTATCTTTTAGTTCTTATATATGTATGATCTACATGTAATACTTGTGCCAAATCATCAAATGATCCCAATAACGCCATGTACAAACATTGCGTTCTGCGCTAGCTGTATGTTGATAAATGTACGCATTCAGTTCTCAAACACACCAAGACAAGACTCCCAGGCTGCATTGGAACTTTGCACATCAGGTTTGGATATATGTCACGAATGGATAAAAATCCATTATTCTGGAGTACAATGGCGTAGCCAACATTAATACATGACTGACACACTTTGTGTATGTAAAAGACTTCTGATAACACATGTTGTAAAAACCTGATAATGCATAATTTATATGAGGATCAGGGTTTTGGGGAGTTGTTGTTACTACACTACATAAAATGAATACTTGTTAGGAAAACTTGATAACGTAATTTATCTTTGGGGGAGTGGGGTCATGCAGTGAATAGAATGTACATAATGAATACATGATACAGTGTAGTGTATTAAACTCAGGATGCGGGGATAGTTTGTAGAATGAACATTCATGTATTGTGAACACCTGAGTGTACATACTTGACTTAAGAGGGGGTTAGGGGTTTATATAATAAACGTACATGTATGTTCATGTATGTATTGTGTGGTTTTATTACCATGCAGTATTAAGTACAGTACATGTATGTATTATTAAACTTAATAACTAAGAAGACATTCATTTTAATATGTAGTATATTTTTGACTCAAGAATATTGTGCAATAAGTGCAAACCAGTTTATATACAATGGTGGTAATCTTCAAATAATATTCAAATTAAAAGTTAATTCATTTGCCAAATCTACATACATTAAGTACTCAAGTTTTATCAACAGAGCTCTTGAGTTACGTTGTATGTTGGTGAAGGGTAAAAGTCTGAATCACTTATTTATTTGAGTCATGTATTTGTGGGGAATGTCTTATTCAAACACTCAAGTGTTGCAATTGGCTTGGCTGGAATTGAAAACTACATTTTGTTGTCATAACAGAACTTGACTATGCTGCAGTAGACCTTTTACCCATGACAGTTGTGTGACCTTTGAAGCCACAAAAATAAGAGCGGCATTTTGGTTTTTCAATCACAATTTTGTACAAGATGACAGTATAAATAGCATCAGTACCAAAGCAATTTTGTACCAAAGCAATGCCTGGTCGAGCATTGGTTGTTGCACAAATCCTGTAGTTTTCAAGAAACATATAAAACCAATCTCTGAAAATGTCATCAAATAGGTGGTTATGTTTGTGAGAAATAGGCATAACAGACATACACATTATATTGCTCATTGAGTAACCTTTGAAAGCCAGTTTTCAAACACAATTTCCTTGAAGATGTGCATTTACGATAAAAATATTTCTAAGGAGAATTAGTAAGAGTACAAACTTTTGAGCAAATAAGCTTTTAGGTTAATTTTATTAATTGTTTTGTTAATAGTTACAATTCATGTTTTTCAGAATTGTTACTTTTTAGGATAATCACCAAAAGTGTACCTTATATTTGAAGTACATGAAATTAAAATGGTTATTTAATGTAATTGAAGTTGCATGTATATGTATCAATGAGAGATGATAACAGCATGAAGGAAACTATGCACATATGTAACTGAAAGTGGCAATTATGGAGAACATGTGATGCTCAATAGTGCTGTAATAAACTGTATGGACTATAATTATAGCTTAACAGATCTGCTAGAGTTTGCAGTGATATATAGTTCAGACAGATCTGTATTGACATGGAAACTGTGAATGTACTCATGTGTGGAACACCACCAATGAACAAACACAACTAAATTGATAGAAAACTACACCCATGCTTCATTCATTGCCTTCTTTGGGAGATGTGAACTACATGTATCAGTAAAAATACACTTGAATGATGACCACAACCTGCTTTGAGTACAGCACGCATGACTTGGGATGTTGATCACCACTCTTCAGTTCAATAATGTGTATAGGAGGACATTGCTTTCAATGAAATGTGACTACATTTGATGATCCATATTGCTTCAAGTTAGTATAACTGATAACAACAGTTGTGTACTAAATACCATTTATTCTGATGTATTAAGTTTATTGATCATTCAATTAGCATTGAATTGATACATTTTATAGATATGTAAATATTGGTGTTTATGAAATCATTGTTTTTATTTGTCATACAGTTCAAATGTTATTGAAGTCAGATTCCCTCAAGTGTTCACTCCACAATACCAGCTTCATTGTATAAAGCACAGAGTCCATCCAACATACTGTAAACAGATAGTCATCCAGGTGTGTTGAGATTACCATTTCTATCTTCTTTTACTTCAGCTTTACTTTAGCAGATATAATGCAATTTATAAATCCTTATATTTTTGTCTCTACAATAATTGTAAATTGTCCAAAGTCAACATAATTGTAGGACTTGGTGGAAATGCAATGTAGTGAAGTTTGCAGTAGCACCCTGGAAGTACATGTAGTCTATTACTGTTGTGGTGTAACAACTCAGAAATGTTAACCACTACAACTGTAAAAGTTGTTTACAGGTCCTAGTACATGTACATATGTTATTACATGTAGGTTGATGTTAATTTGTGGAAGTTACATGCACATGCACTGTATCTTGTAAGTTTGAAATATTCAAAGATAATTTTAATCATCTGTTCAATGGTTGGTACAGGAACATCTCAAAAGTCAGGAACATCTCAAAAGTCGGGAACATTTTAAAGATTCCCATTGGGAATGCTGTTCCCAGCGTGAACACTAGTACATGTATTCATGTTATATTCTAAAAAGGAACATTCTCAAATGGATCAGGAATGGTCTGAGGTTTGAGACACTCTCTAACATGCTTCTTAAACAACATGCATGACTTAAATATTGCTGTAATGTTATCGGCATTCTCATAGTTGAAATGCCACCACCCATGAGGCTAGTAAGTAATTTTGTTTACACTATTTATATGTGTCTTGTTTTTAATTTTGTTTAATTTCAGAAGATTTATGTTCATTGGTACATCTTCACTACTGAACCAGTGTGTCCACAATCCATCAGTTGTACTATGAGTTGACCTCTGTAGGTGAGCCTAAATTAAACTTCAATGACTTAGAACAAGCGTTGGATACTTCAATGTTACCATGTGGAAGTGGACATTGGTCAAAGTCTTGTAAGCAACTTTGTGACTAACCATGGCACATTATACATTCCTGTCCAGTCTATCACTTCCTGTCATCTTCAAGGTCCGGTTGGCCTCAGTGAACATTGCAACAGAGGAATGGTTGCTGGAAAAAAATTGCTTTAAATATAATGAACATTTCTCAACCCACAAATTAAGTTGTTAGTGATCAACTCAATGTGGTCAAAAATGTAACTTGTTTTCAAAATAAACTACCAGTTCTGTTAATATATCAGATTGTTTGTAAATGTAATGGAACGGATTATTTTTAGTTATGACTACCCCTTTAAGTCTTGCCTATATACTTATCATGGCATGACGTGTCACACTGTATTCCTACAGAAGAAAGTAGGTCAGTAGACCCCTAGAATTTGTGTATAAATCTATATTTTTGTGATCTAACTTGTTATGCCTATTTAATTTAGTTTGTCCTTGAATGGAAGGTGATATTTTTAGTGATTAAACCCTAAATTCATGTTTCCTTTACATTATTTATTGGCGGATGATTTTATAGTGATCCGGCCATAAGGGAAAACAGTATCGGTAGGCCCTTTTTCCGATGAGCCTTCATTGACTAGATGTTGTGTTGCTTTGCAGCTCCAAAAAAAGCCAATAAAATCACTATTTTTGTCACCTTTGCGGAGAGGAACTTTATTTCATAATACCTGACGTGCTTCGGTGAGTCCTTTCATTATGTTTTGGGGGATTTGGACATATTTCATTACATTTATTTGGAGGGTTTTGGAGTTGTGTAGTATCCACGATGCCCCAGTAGTTGTCATATTTTGTACACGTTGTTATGGTCGTTAAGTAAATAGGAATGAAGCAACTGCATACATACTGCATTGTGTTATGTGTGTGGAACACGTTGTTGTGGCCATGTTTGCGGATTGTACATGTATATGTAGTACAGTACTTACACTCACGTATGAGTTTGGCGTGTGATTGCATGGTAGTAAAGGTATGGGGTGTTTCGTTACTGTATTATTTTCATTTAATAGTAAAGACTAGATGTTTTCTTTGATCTCTACTGCTCCAACTATAGATTGTACATCTTGAAGAATATAATTTATTTGATTCCTTTAGGTGATTTAGGCTGGCTTCGCCTATATCTAAGTGTCACTTCGCCTCATAAAGGGAGTATTAACCATTGCCGGGGGTAAGACCTTCCAATTTTCATTTATACACTTTCTAATAGAAAGTTAATTATTATTTGTCACTTATAAATTGTATTTGTACCTGGATAGGGAACATTTAAGACTATTAGAATCTTCTGTCTTGGTTACGGGTTTGTTTATTTCTTGGAATAAACCATATACATGTATGTACCAACAACGACCATCAGCAGTCCAGTCCTCAATCATTTTTTGTAGGGCCCAACTACCATCACCATCTGCAAGACGGTGAGCCGCTACATAAATAATACATTTTATTCAGTAAGATTTGTTAATGAAAAAGTACGAAGACACTCATGGACAGTTCTTAATAACTGTATACATGTACTGACATGAATGTAAAACTGACTGTTGTAATATTATGCATTGCTCCTTATTGATTTGTACAAGTTGGATTGTTTTCAATTAAGAAAAATCCACAAGAATCTAACAGTGGTTACAGTTAAATTTGCACATGCGTTTTTATGAAGATTGAGTTCAATCCTGGAAAGCATGTTGTTTAACATTTTGTTGAAGTAATGATTATTGCAATTTGTTTGTTGTCATCAGTTTAGCATTATTGACATGACTAGTTGTCTGTACTATGGTCATGATGCACGTAATGTTGTGTTGAAGGTACACAGAATACCAGTGGAAAGTACAACAAAATGGCTAGAGTATTTTCCATTCTAGTCTTGGATTGGTAAATAGCAAAACAATTTTGATAGTAGGCCTATGTGTAATATATACATTGAACCACCAACAATCAATTCAAATCTCTATGATCTTTATAAAGTTTACTTTAAATAAATTTTAGAAAACTTTATTGTTTTATCCCATTGTCTATTTATCATTTTTTAACCTGTTTACATGTACTCGTCAGTTTTAGATTATAATTTTGCTTCTTCATAAGTTGATGTGTTCAACAACCTGGATTTGTTTTTTTGTAATTTACAAAATAAACAAAGTAGTTAACTGTTTAATACAAAAATATATTAATCAATAACCAAGGCTCAATTTCATGCCACTGCATACTATGGCATTCTGTCTTACGATCATCATTCACTGCTTACAGGTTTAGCGTTGAATTTCTGCTGTAGCTGTGTAAGTGACAAATTCTTAGTTACGTGAAATACACATGTGTATAGCCAAAATTCACATGCTACCCAACTCTTAAAATACACTTATGCAAGCATGGAATTTTTTGCGCTGATTTATTGCTTATGGTAACCAGCACCATGAAATTGGGCCAAGATATCTTTCTTTCTTGTTACTTATATGATGCAGAAAATAAGGATGTTATTTTGCTATGAAAGTTTGTGAATCTATCAAAATCCAACAACATATAGTAACTCAACACCTAAACCTGAGGACTCTGAAGTCTGGCCTCATGCCAGGCATAGTTCATTTGCCTATAAAATGCCAAGTACATCAAAATCAATCAAGCAAAACATGGCCTTGGATTTTGATGGATTTACGATACTTACGGTTATTGTATAATCTTAAAAACGAAATAAAAACAAGTATAGTTGTCACTTGATTTTGTCCCTGCAAAGTCCTTCCCATCTTTGTGGACTTTCTAGAAAAAAGTCACGAAAAATTACACTTTGCATCCTACATGTATGCTCTTAAAGAGTTGATACAATATTACTAACACTATTTCTAAACTTTAAACTGTTCATAAATTACCTCAAAGACATCTTATACTTTTAAGAATATGAAGGCGAACAACTCGGAGGAAGGCATGCTCTAAACTGAAAGAGAAATTGATATTTTAATTCCCGTCAGTCATGAGTGTGAACATTTAGATTCATTGTCTGCATTTCAGTCTATAAAGATGGAAAGGAATTTGCAGGGACAAGATACATGTGCAAGTGACAACTTACCCTTCGCATACTGTGGGGTGGACTTTGTAAGCACAAAAGGTCACGACAAGTTACACTTTGTATAATGACACTTTTTTATATTACACAACAATGCGATGTGTCCTTATGTATATATCTCTGCACAGCATATATGTCTCACTAGAAAGACAGTTTTGATATCAGTGAAAAGTTTTGTGTTATGTAAAATAAATAAATAATATGTGATTAATAGAATGCTTTGATATGTCATGTGTGTAATTTTTTTAAGTACCTACTTTGACGGAGAACAATCATTTAATTAGCTAATTAGCCAGACCAATTTGATTGCTCTTAATAAACAAAAGATTTCATGTACTTACTTTAAAGATATTTATTTTTTGCAATAATATACAACGATTTTGATTAGACAGACATTTTAAGGCAGTGGGGACGAGTGAAGGTTGATTTTTCAGATCCCTTGATATGATTGTTTTTAATTATTAACTTATGTTTCATCTACGTATTAAGTTCTAAGTATATGCCAAGTTTCAAGTTCATGTGAAGTTTGCAAGTATGTGTTTTTGTAGACAATCGTTTCTGCCGATAGAGGGCGACAATCCATATTAGCGTTCCGCCGGCCGGACTGTTTTCTATGCCCCGCCCACTCGATTGAGTATTGCGGACGTAGTGGAAATAACAGATTGGGCGCGTACATTTTCACAAAAAGTGTCTTTCTTTTTTTACAAAAATGTCGTGTTTTCAGTAAAAATAAATATCAAACTCAAACATATCCTTGTCTCTAATGTCACATATTTCACACTCTTTACACTCATGATAAACTACATATTTTTCCCCGACTAAATCAGGAAATGTATTGATTTTTCAGATCCCTTGATATGATTTTTTTAAATTATTAACTTTGATTTATCGTAATTCGATATCTGATGACCTAATCATGACGTCACAAATTATGTTTCATCTACGTGTTAAGTTCTAAGTATATGCCAAGTTTCAAGTTCATGTGAAGTTTGGAAGTATGTGTTTTTTGTAGACAGTCTATCCGGAGAAGGAGAAGAAGAAAAAAAGAAAACTAGAGCTTAAAGGCACCTGGCACTGGTATTTTGTCCAAATGTAGCTTTTGTCATAAATATATACATTTTTATGAGTGGAATGTGAATAAACAAGTAACTAAGGTTACAGAAATAGTGGTTTTATTGTATTTACGACTTTAGAATAGGCCACCCCTTTACATTGACACATGGTGGCGCTGTTCGTGACGTCATTCGAGGCGGGGATATTTGAAGAGAAAATGTGTAGTCTGGCCCCATACATTACGTCTGGGTACCTGATCGGTACGATGCGTCACCGAATCCGAGTAACCGAATCCGAGAGTACGACAATGAGAAACCTCAATCAAGCCTCAAACCATTTCCATATTTTAAATGAATAAAAAAGCAATATGAAGAATTATATATATGACTACTGTACTACTACTAGTCATGCTAGTGCAAAGAAAGCGAATCAATTAATTATGTAATTAATCTCTGACAAACCTGACAGAATGACACATTGGTCATTGCACTATAGTCTATAGTATACACAACTGTCAAGTCTGTCATGAACTGCCAGCACACATACTTACAAAATGTATGCCTAACCTGTAACCTAGTTTCAGATGAAACGACAACGTAAAACAAGGCCCAAGGGGAAGCATGCAAGTTTTCACGATATAGGTGCAGCAATGCCGCTAGTGCTACGAAAACTGCATAGCGTCACTGCATAGCGCTGAAAACGACGTCGGACAGGACCACTTTGCCCTCGTTATCCTGACTTTCGCTGCCCATAACCGCCTATATTTGGGATCAGCTGGAAACAGATGCAGGCTGACCCCATCTTTAGTTGTTTTGTTGCATCCAGCAGCAATACACCTGGTCGGCATTGCTGGGAAAATGCCGGAAAAATGCCTTTTTTTATAACAAACCAAACCACACGTGTGTAAACACAGGCAATTCTCGAGGGCGTCGAGGGGGGTCGATGTTCCATCAGCGGCGAATCCTTCCTCGAATGACGTCACAAAAAGGGATGGGCGGAGTCACCCTCCAAACAACTTCATATTGTTTTTAAACATATAAATCCTGACAAATAATCACTCAATTTGTTTATTGTTAATACACATATACTTTATTGTTTAAATCAATAAAAAACCTATTGCCAGGTGCCTTTAAGTGTTTGTTTGAACAAACACTAGGTGTTCGGGAGGAGTAAAGGTAACCAAGCATCTCCTTATTGTGACATGCTTATAAACTGTCTTTGTTTTCACCTATACTGCAAATAATTAAAAAATAATTTATAAAATTTGAAAACAAATTCTACATTTACTTTTACATTTTCAAGGTTGTACACATGATTGGCAAAATGTCTGTAGCTGCATCCATATTACAGAATTACAACCTAAATATCAGATGCCATTTTGTACATAAATTGTTAGACATTGAAATAATCAAAGAGTTGTATGGGTGCTTGTAAATTTTAACTGTCTGTTGGGTTTCATGACTTGACTTTTGTGGTTACACAGTCCCACACCCCCACAATCGATTGAAACCACTTTGTTGACCTGTTTAACCTACTTGTAACCAATCTAGAAATTAGTGTACATGGTCTTACACATGTAACAAGTGAAATGACTTCAGTGTAAATGAACCCAACCATGATCCTTTGTTGACAACAAAACAGAATCAATCTGCATTTATAATAAATGTACGCTCTGTATGTACGATTTAGTGACAGTTCAGAATGGGTGACATTCAGAGGTTGTCATTGGAATCGGTAATTTTGGAATAAAATGTCTGCCCCTCCCCCCAAGTTCTTGGTGATGGCATACTGCCACTGTGATGAACCAACACATTTTGTTTTCTAAAATTCTTTGGTCTATCATTGCAGCACTATAGAATCCAAGAACTAGGGAAGGGAGGGCAAACAAACAATAAAAGTATAAAGGGGCCCAAATTACCAATTCCATTGACTGACGACTGGTGCTTCATTATGTCAAAAATCACACCCAGCATCAATTCTGCATATCTGAAGTTGCAAGATGTTGAAAATAGGGGTAAGGGCTTAGATTTAAATAAATGTTTAACTGACATGGATTGGAAAGGTACACCCCTTCTCTTGGACTGAAATGCCAGTACTGCTATAGCAAAAAAAAAAAAAAAATTATACTAAACCTTCATTTTTTTTCTTTTTTATAGATTGGAATTTTTTAATTGGAAAATGAAGACGCATTCATTTAGAAACTACATATTTCATATCTTTTAGCTTGTTTGATTCGTGGGCAATGACAGAAATTTTCAATATAAACGACTTTTTCAGTCCTAAACTACGGGTCGTGTGCTTACGTGAATCTACACAGTGCGCGACTAGTCTGCATCATGTGTGTGCATATTCGTATTATAGCGCGCGTGTACGTATGTACCGTACACACATACATACAAATCGCGCCAATATTGAGCACAGTAATAATCACAGTACATATACAACACACACGTTGAGTACATGTATTTTACATACAATACATTCACGTTAATGAACAGTTCTTCATTGTTACATGAAATATCTTTCATTAGTCATTAGTCAAGTAGTTCAGGGCCTATTTACTTACACTTTGGGGTCCATGATTGATTTATAGGTTTTTAGATTTACCATCGTTGTAACTTCCCTTTACAGCAATTTCATGGTACAGTTTTACACATACAATAAATAAGTCATGGGAGTACTTTGGATTCATGCATCTTCTTACATTTATTTCAATTTTCTTTTCCTAACTTCCAGTTGTTTTGTTTTTACTATCACAAAAATAGTAATTTTTAAAAAGGAATCACAGCCCTATAATAATTTCTCTGGCAATATTGTGACATGTTAATTTTGAAATGTTTGGTAGAGATGAGTATAATCTTTATATTCACATGTCATATCTGTCTTTGTTTACCTCAGTCTAGTCTGCAGTCTTTATGCGAACATAACTTTCAGGTACTGAACAGTGCATAAAAACCCTTTATTTTCAAATAATACATCATAAATTAACCTGGCTATGCAAGTTTAATCACATTAAGTGCTTATGTTTTTGATACCACAAAAGTCGTTTCACCCAGCCCACACAAAACAAGTTCATGGGTATAACTATAAACTAAGCAGCACTGATATTGGGCCTAGGTGAGTACACAGAAAAATATTTTCAAGAATATTTTGAATCATAACAATGATGTACTGATGAACAGTGTTTAGCTCCAAAAGGACGATTAACTTGAATGTCATAGTGCACTGATTTAGGACAGGTTTAGTTCAAATGTTTGCAGATGTACGCGACATCAGATTTATCATTCACAACCTCTTTTTACAGAAATCCCGCGCAATAGTACGGATATTGTTCAGTTTTTCATACACTCAAGATATTACAATTGTTCAACTCCTTGACTCCATGCTGTTTTGGCACAGACATTGTACTCCTGATTTACTGAATTTACTGAATTTACTGAAGTTTCTCTGGAATCAACATTGGCCCAAAGCTACACATGTATGTATAAAGTAGAAATTGGTCTACTGGAGGTGCCATAAGGTGGCAAGCTGGTACATACTGAATTCAACATGGCAGTACATGTACGTGAAGTTCACGGAATGAAAGATCCTCTGCAAAAGTTGTTAAGCATCATGCAGTGCCATCACACCACCACAATACCAGGAATAAGGGCATGCATAAAGATCTGTCAAAAATAAGAAAAAAACATTGTTTTACACATATGTACATGTATGTATACATACACATGGGATGCACTACCTCGTGTATATTTGTGGTTTTTCATTGTTACATCAAATCTCTAGAAAATCTTTCATCGGTCAAATAGTTCAGGGCCTTATTTACTTACATTTTGGGGTCCATGTATCTAAAAATACAATATAAAAATAAAGGGAATGTACAACATTGGTATATGGTACTAACACATCCTTGTAAAAAATATAAACAAAAACTGTTTCATGTTTTTTCCGTTTTTGACAACGATTCCTCTTTTCTCTAACATGAAAACCAAATCATTTCTCAGGATGATTGATTTATAGGTTTTTAGATTTACCGTTGTTGTAACTTCCCTTTACAGCAATTTCATGGTACGGTTTTACACATACAAAGAGTTTGCTACTTAAAACAATAAAAGTATCTGTAAAGTCTGTTCATTTCTAACCCATTGCCGGACTGTTTCCTAATATGACACAACTCTTACCTTTGCAGCTAATCCTACTGTTTGCAATGTTCCCATACAGTGATCAAACCATCGCCACACCAGAATTGAGGGAGTTCCAACTAGGAAGATCAGCTGTGAAAAGAAAATTAAACTCAAATAAGCATGTTTTATTTTGATGTATTCAAAACCATTTCATGATTTCATGTGATCACAAATTCTGAAAAGTATCATAAATGATACTTGTTAAATTTCATGATTAAGCAAGACTAATAACCTGACACCATGTGAAATTCTCTATTGAGTAGTAAATCCTGAGGACAATCAGAGCATACTGATCAAAATATCAAGTTGTAACCTCTACTTCTTTTCAGAACTAATTACTACTCACTAGCGTATTCCACATGGTGTCACTGCAATTAGTCTTACTTATCTTCTTCACCATGCAAAGCTACAAGTTTTCCCTAAATGTCATGATTGTTGTTGTAAATATTATGTGTCAACCAAAATTATTTAAAATGTACCTTTGCTAATAAACTCTTGTCGGAGAATATTGCGACATACATAATTTACAAAGTACCTGCATGTATTAATACATGCATGACATTGGTAGACATGTCCAGCTGTACTAATGTTTTTAATGTTTTCAGCCCTTAAACATTGTTGTTCACTGTTCAGACTATTTATTTGTTTGTTTAAATTAATCAATTATTTAATTTCACAGAGCTAACATCATTAGATTAGATATTATTACACTGAGTACATCCTATTGATAACACATCTAACGTTAGCATAATTTTTTTTTTAATTTAGTAATTGTACTCATGCCTAGGCTTCACTCTCCTAACGTTACAGACTATTTACCACCACTAGGCACTAATCTAAGTATTTCAAGAGTCATGGAGGAAAACCCACGTAATAATTTTAAGCATACTTTGTTTACATAAAACCGGGTACCCGCTAAATTAGTCCCAACGTTTAAAGTACTAGTACCATTCACTGGTGCCCATACCGTACACATTACTGACTGATCAACCTATGCATGCTGTATGCATCAACCGACGCGTTACAACACATCTGACATGTCTGAAGCCGGTTAAAATGCTTATTTTTAAATCAAAGATTCTCGTAAATTTATCATTGCCCAGACTTACCTCCAATTAAGTGTGCATAATAATGTCTGTTTTCAACGATGAAACATCCACTGGTGATAGGAAAAATTCAGAAAATAGTGAAAAACTCGCTTTTGTGGAAGGTTTTCTCCGCAGATCTGCATGCATCCAACTGTTGAAACATGTGGCAGTTAATCGATTCAACGACCTCGAAAAGAGCTATTAATAAAGTGACCTTTTTCAGAATAAATAGATTATGCTGACATAAAAAAAAAACTAAAAAGGATTTTAGTCAATCACATAATACATTATGCGAAACAAATTGATCAGAAACACATTTTTTCAGGGGTCACGATAGCCGAGTCAATTGCATTTCCGAAGCGTAAATGCTCAATTCCTTAAACATGCATACATAATGAGCACGACCAGAGCTGATTTAGATTCACCAACAGAGGTGAAACGTAAGTGAAACGTTTTAGATATTAGTTTGATCTATCGAAAATCGATATTTGATTACCTAATCATGACGTTACAACTCTAGTTTCATCTACGTGTTATGTTCTAAGTATATGCCAAGTTTGAAGTTCATGTGAAGTTTGCAAGTATGTATTTTTTGTAGACAATCTATCCGGAAAAGAAGAAGAAAAAAAAACAAAAAAAACGAACAAAAACAATAGGTGTTTCGGGTACATACCCGAACACCTAAAAAACCGAACAAAAACAATAGGTGCTCGCGCTGTAGCTCGAACACCTAATAAAAATGTGGAAAGGATAAACATTGGGAAGATCGTTTGTAATGTCTATTCCGAGTGTTTCGATACACAACTCTTCATATATATATAGTGTTTTATTATTGTTTTCCCTTTCTTATGGGCATCTAGATTTTTCATAGGAGCTTCATCTATGGCCTCTTAATGTGTTACAATTGAATGAAAAACACACATCAGATTAACAATTATTTTATGGAACTTGGCTTTTATATCTTAACTTTTGGTTTACCCTTCTTCATGAAAAGTTGCATTCCCAAGAAAATTCAAACGAAAACAAAATCAAGTTCAAGTTTTGAATTGGTACTGTATGTGCATTGGTACACATTCGCGTGTAAAAGTAAAATGTTGGACAAGCAATGGGAACGAAACGGCAGTGCACTTCAAGCGCAATTTGTGTCATGTAATTGATATTAGCAAGTTGGTGTCAGCGGAAATCTTCCTAATTACTTTTGGACGACAGATGGCGTATCAGATTTAGCAGTCACTATCACATCAGGGCGAGGTGTACGCTAATTGGGCGGCCCTGCCTAGGTGGATACAGCCACGGTGTGCGCTGATTGGACGTTCGGCCCAGTGCAGTCATTCGTGCAGTTCATGTGTCAACACAGTTCACCGCTGCACGCAGAGCGACAAGCGGTTTGCGCGCATGCGCCTTTTTTCTGCTCTGTATAGCGCCCTCTATTGGTGTTGTTTCACCAACTTTAAACAAGGTCGCGTCTTTTGAAATTTGGCAAGTCGACAGGAGGTTTACGATCAAAGTGAGTGCAAATGCCAAATGACCTCAATGAACAAAGGTCACACATCAATCTACAGTCATGGCTTTACAACATGACACGTTTCTGGGTGAATTCATCGAAACCCGAAGTGTAAAAAGCGTCTTCAATGTGCATCAAATATTGAGCATATTCCGTTAAATTTTACAGATCGAGAGAAGCTAATTATTGGTCCATTTTTGACGTTATTGTACGTCTTTCATGAATTTTTTTCTTGAAAAATCAAGCATAGGAGGGTAGTTAAGCTCACGAAGACCAGTTTCATGGTGATTATACCTGACCAAACCCAAGTACAAAAAAGGTGAAATATTGCTATTGATTACATCTTCGCTGTTTAAATAATGGATTTGGAGTGCATAGAAAGGAAAACAATCCTTAAATTAATTTAAAATGGAAGATTGAACAGAATATATGTATTAAATATTGGTTCACAATGGCTTATAAACTCAAATCATTCCCCGTTTTTTATATTCTAACGTTATTAAAAAATTATTTAACCCCCCTTACAATGAAAACGCCCACAATCTAATCCGTGTGTGTATGCACACGCATACACAATGATGTCATCCCAAAAACCGTAACGGGTTCCACAGAAATCTTTTGTTTAACAACGCTAGAGCCGCAGGGGAATCCCACCGTTTAAAAGTTAGCTACTGGGTTTGCTCAAATAACAAAGTAATAATTAGTTGAAATAAGAGTTCTTTCACCTATCATACTTTTTATGTCTCAAGGAAAATTCATCTGCAGGAAGAAAATCCGCTTTGAAATAATTATTACCTTTTTCAGCGTGCGCGCTCTTGTCAAGGGCCAGAGTTGTGCACAAAAAAACTTCAAGGAAATTCGCGCGTTTGCCCATATTGCTGTAATGTTAGTTCAATATTTGCAGACATATTCTTTCTAATCCTATTGGTTAAAAATTCTCTTTGAAATTAATTTTCAGTATGAAACAGGCGTTTTTATCAATGAACTTCGCGACTGAAAAAAAGTAAAGGTCACGTTATGAATATGCATTTTTGTATGACCGTTCAAAATTCTCGCGCATGCGCCCAAACCGCATGTCGCCTGCAGAGCATTTTGAACAGCGGTGAGTTCTCGGTGACAAATTGTGTTGCGCATGTGGTCACGCTTTATGGATAAGATTCGTGTTCACCTTCACCACAAATTCACACATGTACGGAAGCGTTAAAGGGCCACAACCCAAAAAAATATTTCAAGTTACTATCTCGCCGCGGTGAGTTACTATGTCGGCGCGGCGAGTTAGTAGCGAGGTTTCGGTCGCACACGGTTAGCGGAACAGCGACTTTTAGTAGCTGTGACGACATCACTCTTTGCGCACTAATGACGTTTTACTCAATCTGTCAAAGTGTAAAAGTGTCGTCAACACGGATAACAGCTCCACTACACGTAAGTGAAAAACGGATAGGCCTAGTAAAACTCAGCAATTTCCTAAAAATGTCGAGAGAAAAACATAAATAATCAACCATAGAAATAGTTCATAGTTAGCATAAAGATAGTTCTGGTAGCATGTATGTTTACTTCTGGTCTCGGACTAGCCGCTGTATCTGTGGCAGTATGGGCATGGCCTAGGCTATATGAAAATGAAGAGGACCTCTTATGTTTCTTCACCACCAGAAAATTAAAAATTTGATTCCCCCATCCCATATTTAGTCAGTGCATTTAATAAGGTTTCATCTTTCATTTTCAGAATGGCAAAGATTTTACCCTGGCCTTCTGAGGGAAGTTTTGGCGATTTCAAGTCGAGGCCAAGGAATTTCAAAAATAGCATGGGAGGGAATCAACACTAACATGAATGATGCCATCAAGGCTAAGAACATTTATGTGACACTGAGGGCATGCAAAGATCGCTTTCGACACCTTCAGGATGCTCACCGAAGAAATGAAATGAGTTCTTTAAGGGCGTAAGTAATTTTTTTAACAGAAACAAATATATTTATACGCATACAAATCACCATATAAATTTTAGGAAAATTTCAAAGAGGATATGAAAAAGTGTGAGGCGGATGAAAAAGAGCAGCAGCAATGGAATCCTTGGTTTCTGCCAAGAAGGCCCAAAATGGTGACAGAAAAGGTGCTTTTCTTAGGTCCCTTAGATTTGATTTGAAAGTCATCCACTGTTGCCAGTGTCGTTTTCTATCTGATCCCTGGTTTTTTAACCAAAACAAATTTAAAGAGAAGGGGATTTTCTCACCCAAACTTTTACCCTTTGAGTTTTAAGATTTAATTTGAATATCATTTCCTTGTAAGTGCTTTAATTTTGTTGATTGTTCTTTTTTAAACTGATCATTATTTCAGACACAGAGCTGACCCCACCACAAAGGAAACGCCGAAGCACAGCAGACTTATATGTCAACTATCTTGAAGACAAACTGGAATTTGAGCGTGAAAAGTTTTATTTGGAAAAAAAGAAAGAGAAGCAAGGTTGGAAAAAGACAATGAAATGATGAAAATGATGATGACCCTAATAAAAAAGTAAGGTTAAACATATTTTAGGACTGCACTGCTATGAATACGGTTTGTGAAACTAACACACGTTGGTGATCATAGAATTCCATGATTTGATTCCTCTGGCAATATTTCCCCCGTTGATTTTGAAAACCGTGTTAACGTTTTCAAGTTTTGCAATTTTATTCCTGCATTTCATTGTTTTGTCAGGATTTCCAGAATCTACACATGGACATGCATTTTTAAATTTGTCATTTTGTGATATGTTTCAAGTCCAGAGTTCAATTAAGCTCAAAGTGTGGGTTAGAAGTGAACATTTTAATATACATTGTAAACATTCCTAGATACTTAGAATGTTGAGCAAATTGTGGCTCAACATAAACACAAGTGACTAAATGTAAAAACACATGTGGAGAGTGGCTACTTGCTTCAAGTTTGACTGTTTTCACTGCTTTGCCTCATGTAAAAAGAACACTCAGAGATATAGCCAAAGGGCCCGTCATGAGTTTAAAAAAGTCGATATTTGTTTTATAACACCTGAACCATTTTATAAAGATTCTGCATATTTTTTAGAAGACCTGCTACAATATATCAAACCAAAACACAGGTTCCACAGGTAACATGACAACAATTCACATTGCCAGAATTTGATGTAGTATGGACGACTGGTAGTTTATTGGTTTCTAAGGAATAGTACACATTATTTACAGTCTAGGCACACAGTCTTTACAGGTTCACACGATGCAATAGTACAGATGGTATACATCATATGACTATTTAGTCAGAATTTATGTATAAGGTATTATAAGGTCTTTTTCAGATTTACATTGTGTATGTACCACTTTAAAAATTTAAAAATTTAAATTAAAAAAATTAATACTTTGTATCCCCTTCTTTGTCCTTGGTGTACAGGTTTGTGGTTTTACAACACTGTCTTCTTTTTATCATAAGTTTCATATCATTTATATCATTTTTTAAGTGCAATGACGTGTGCAGTCTTTTGTTACTTCTCGTCTTTTACATGTATAGTAGATCCCTTGTCCAGTTTCTTCCAGTTAAATTATTGTTTTAAAGTTTGATGTATTTCATTTGATTTTAATCATTTATTTATTTAACATTTTTAAAGACTAAAGGGTTAATAAACCCTGAGACAACATTGACATGTGACATTATGTGATAACATTTTCCTGTTAATATTTCTTTATTGGCTTTTGACCAAAAAAATTATTATTTAATGTTCAACGGGTGCCGCCATCTGGGACTCTGTGACGTAGCAGGGTTCCATCAAGCCAGACTGTCGTCACAAAGCGAATTCAAAAAGATGCATGTTGCAGTGTGGCACATACACGTGGCCTCAACAAATCTGAAGCGCATAATTGGACTATTTGAGGCCGCGCGTATGTGCAAAACGTCGTTTAGAACTTGCACTGTGACGATGGTCTGGCTAATGGTACTCTATTACATAACCGGGTCCAAATATGGCGTCACCTGTGGAACACTAAAACACAATCATGTTTTTGGGGGAAAAAAAAAAAGCCAATAAAAAATACTGATATGAACAAGTGTAACTGTCTTAGCCTTAGAAATATCACATCCGTCGACACGTAAAAATGTGTCTTGTGGTTCACTGTCTCTTTAATTTTATTTTCAGTAAAGGTTTTTATATTTTCAGGGTTTGTAATTTTTGCTTGAGTAATCAATCCCCGTTATGTAATTTGCATTTGTTGTTGCTGTGATTAAAACCAATGTTTATAAATATCTTACAAAGCTAGCTTCATTTGTCAATATGAATTATAAGGTTGTTCCCTTCAAAGTGTGGATGTAAGGAAGCATTGCCCAATTTCATGGAATTCCTCATTGTAACAATCGTCTTTCCCTGCTCACCGAGCTACCAACATGAACAGGAAATCAGTGTTAAGTTTCCTTTTAACCAGGGGAACATATTGTTTTGTTTTTCTTACAGAACATGAAATTGGGCACAGGAAACAAATTTATATAAGCCTTTACAGTAAAGAAAAATAAAATAAACTAGAGCTTAAGTGTTTGTTGGAACAAACACACGGTGTTCGAGTCAACTTCCGGTTCAATCAAATTATCAACGATGATGTCAATATCAAATTTTGCAAAGGTGTATCATCTTTTATTACAACAATATCAATTTCATATTCAAAAATATATCAATTTTGCATTAGAATGTGTTGACTTTGGACTTCCTGTTTGGACCGGAAGTAAAGGTCAGAACGGGTGATTTGAATGTCATATGACACAATGAAACTCCTCATGATCATGAAAAAATAACGTTAGTACTTGCTTTTGTTCAATTTCTGAGATTGGAAAATAATACCTTTTAAAAAGTACATGTACATTTGTATACAAGAAATTACTAAAATTAATATCAGCGTAACTTTGTTTTATGATTCAAAAAGAATACTTCCAATATTACTCAAAATAACTGACATCCAAAAACAACATATTGGTGTATGTTTTTACGTTTGTTTTCATATTCCTTGTTATTTTCAACAATTTACATAATAACTCGACAGGTTTTAAATTACTGACATTATTATCAGAAGTGTCCTTAACAGATAATTATCATAAAAATAGTTTTTGGTAAAGGTAAAGGTAATAGCAGGTAATATCGTAAGAACAGGTTTTTTGAACAATAACATTTAATTATCAAGAAAAAAACATTCAATTTTCTCAAGAAAATGTACATAGTAAATAAGAAATTACTGAAATATTATCAGAAGTGTCCTTAATAGATAATTATCTTAAGAATATTTTTTTGTAAAAGTTTAAGGACCTCATGTAAAACAAATAAATGAAAAGTAATATAAAAAATGTTGAATTCTTGTATTTGCCTTGGATGTCTTACCTCATCATTGTCATTTTCTTTTTAATTATGGCTTTATGTCATTCTTCTTTTTATTATTAAATAAACAATTTTCGTTCTGATAATTTGACCGGGACTGCTATATTATATAAACAACAACAATAACTGTCTCTATGAATGTATGACGTGATGCAATTCGGCCTGTTGCTAATGCCGACTACCGTCCAAGTCATTTTGCATTATTGGTATAGTAATCATGCAGGTTTATTTCACACGTGATAGAAAAACAATAATTAAATGGAACCAATGGGGTATTTTAAGATTTATTAGGATTATTAGGAGGCATACTTTTAAGCGGAAGATTTCAATGACAGTCAAAGTCTGCGTTTCTAGAGGGCGCTACAAGGCGTATTTATTGGTGTCATCATGCCCGTGTGCAATTACTTTTCTGCAAACAAGAATTGCCATCCCGCGATATTTCAGCCAATCAGATGTCTTATACATATTCGTCATCTTGAATAACGTGCCATGTGAGTGGCTGAAATATTGTGGGATGGCAATTCTTGTTTGCAGAAAAAAAACCGCTGTCCGTGTAAAAGTTTCAGCGGGTTTCCGTTGTCCTGTCTTTATAATTGGCTAAAGATTGTGATTTTTATGTCGTATCATTTAAAGCAAATAAATTAAGAGCAATAAAAATAAAAAAATTCGGAATAGATTCAATGTTGATCTTTTTCCGGTTGAATTTTCACGCTTATTAAAAGGCACACCAATCAGTAAAGCAGGTGCCCAGATGGACATCTCTCGGTGAAGCCCCCTCTTCCATTCCATTTCCACTATTAAAAAAATCATAACTCCTGAAGTATACAATGGATTTTCACAATCTATACCTCATATGAAAGGTCTTGGAATACTGAACAATTAATGCACAGACATGACCCCAATTTGACTTTGTCTTCCGGTTCAAACCGGAAGTTGGAAATTTCAAAAATTCATATCTTAAAAAGTACTTATCATATAACTACTAATTTGTACAGCATCTTGTAGACCAATAAGTTGGGTAAAACCTTTACACGGACATAACAACCGTTTGATTTTGTCTTCTAGTCAAAAACGGAGGTTAAAGCTCACATACGTAATGACCCACATTCAGTTTATGTTCACCATTGTGCGGTAGCAATTCTAACTATAGAGGGCGCTATACAACTTTAGTGGTCTTTACAATCAGTGCAGAAATGAATTCGTCTTACTCCTGGCTCCTATACTGCCAAGTTTAGCGTGAAGTTTCCCGTTACACTATTCTGATTGCTTAAAACACTTCATGTATTTGAGTCAGTTTCTTAATATGTGTATAATATCAGAGATTGTAAAGTAGTTGACCTTTTGTGCATAAGCATTTAAAAATGTTTTTCTTTATTTGAAAATAAATCAATATATTGATGTAAAAAATAAAACACATTTCCGTAGCATCGTAGTGTTCAGTACGGTCCTAATAATTTGTGGTGTGTGCACACGTGTTGTAAACGCACCATAGCTGAAGTTGTGACGTGATGACATGAAATATTTAACTTAAATACTCAAAATCGAAGTTTCAAAGTTTATATCGTGAAATATGGAAATCGTTGATGATTATGATGTGTTTGAGCAAGTTTCTACTAAATTTTGTGTATGAATGCAAAGAATGGAAAGTACTTGACATTTGGATACAGTAATTTTTTCCGGACTTGATTGATATTTTAAGTTTAAAATCTACATTTATGTTAGAAATAAAACACATTTCCGTTATTGCCTCGTGTAGAGGTTTTACATTTTTTTTACATTTTATAAATTTGAAAACACACGGCCATACAAAATCGTTCATCGTTTGTAAACAAAACAAAGGTCTCTAATTTTCTAACACAGAAAGGAAATCTTTGTTTTTAAGTGATACGGTAAAACAGTAATTTGTTTACATGTATACACAGTGTAGTTACTACTAGATAATTTGAATGCTGTTATTGACATTTTTACAATAAATATTATTACAATGGTATATGACGTCAGACATTTGGACTGAATAATAATAGAGGGCAGTATATCGTTTGGAAGTTTGTTTGGAACATAATGGTCGTAAACCCAGTCTTTTACACTTTGTGTTGTTCGTTATTAGTTGGAGGGGTACTATCTATCCATCGTTTGCTAAACGTATCGGTAGAGTAGAATAGATAAACGAAGGTATGAAACGATTGTGAGTAGATGTTGAGAGTAGTTAACGTTTTTCATGAAAAAAATTACTTTTTTTTGTTTCTAGTGTTATGCATGTCAGTAGGTAAAGTGTTGTGTATTTTATTTTAAATGACTATGTATAAAAACGTTTGAGGGGATACACGATAATATAATTTTTGTTGGGCTCCAAGTTAACTTGATTTAGAGGTAGTAAGTAGTAGTACTAGTACTAGTAGGCTACTACTTGTAATAGTAGTACTAGTAGTAGTACTAGTAGTAGTAGTACTAGTAGTAGTAGTACTAGTAGTAGTAGTACTAGTAGTAGTAGTACTAGTAGGAGACAGGACAGAGACTGTTCGAATCTGACTGTCATTGCTCTATAGCTCTAATCTATGTGTCGTTTGAGTGCATGGTGACATAGTCACACAAGTTACATGTCCGCCTAAAAGAAAATAGTATTGTCATTATTTGTAACTTGCTGCATATCTGACAACCTCGTACTAGGCTAGTACTAGTAGTAATTCGAGTGCTATTTATATATCATAATAATGTTAATATATATGGTATTGGTAAATCAAAATGCATGTAGCTCTGATTGAACCCTTTGTTTTACTTATGTAATTTGACTAATTAGCATCAAAACCGCAGACAGAAGCTGCAATGCATTATGGAGAAGCGTGCGCATGTGTAGATATGTCTTCTGCATCAAAACCTTTGGGAAAACTTTGGATTAAAATAACTTTAGATCACAAATATTTTTCTGCTTGAATTTGTAAAAAACTTTGTCAACAGTAATGCCAGCATCCACCATTTAATTTGCATAAGTTACATGTATGGCAGGCGATTTAAATTCATTTTCAGTGTCAACATTCCAGACATCCTTTTAAAACGTTAATGTAAGCTGAAGCTAGTCAGCGCGATACATTTTTGCTGACGATGTGAAAGCACTGTTTTTGGTATTTGTAACTGATGATTTTGCAGTGCTATAAGACCATTATACTGGCATGCAATCAGAGGCAATGCAGAACTCGCAACTTGTGTGCAACTTGTCATGATCATATGATTGTCCCTTTCTTTTGAGGCTAGCAGCCAACAAAAAATATTATATTGGAGTCCCCATCAAAGTTTACTTAATAGTGATGTATCTTTCATTAAAGAATCAACTACAGGTATGCCATTGAAGTGTGGTGTTAGATCATTCATAGTCATTGAATTTGTAAAAGATGTACAAAATTCATGTGAACCTGCTGGTTAAAGGAATAATACATGATTGGTGTTGTGATGAGTGCATTAATTTTAAGTTGAGTTCAAGTTTAACATGTAAAAAGAAGTATTGAATATTGAATGCAAATTGGATTTAATGTTTTAAGAAATCAATGAAGAGAATGGTTTGTGTTTTGTCATTTATTGTGTGCTTGTTCATATGGAGCTGATTTTAATTGTAATAGCAAACAGTCTTTGTGTTTTTCAGTGTTTTCATATACAAATTTCATATGAGAAAATTTTTACCGCATGATTAGTATGCTTGTAATATCAACTTTTTAACCCTTACCATCCCAAATCCTTCTATTTCCTCTTTGACAAAGTGAAGGATTCAGAAGGACTGAGGCCTGTAGGCCCAAATAACTATTGCTTAGCACTGGGTCAGGCATTCCAATCTTATCTAAGTCCAAACAATTTGGTGTGGAGTGACATAGGAGAGGTGGATATAGGAGGATTGAGGTCACATGTAGGCAAAAATGCCTAGTCTGTTAGGGTTAATTAGTAAGCTTTCAAACTGAAACTAACAAATGTATCTGTAGGTCCACAGTTGGAACAAATCAGTTGTTATGATTACAAAATGGCTGCTTCTAAGTATATAGTTTTCTTGTTTTATAGAGTCATGTTTGGCAAAGTTATAACATGATGGGCACAGAAAATGCATACACATGTTCTCTTGTAACTACACATGACATGGTACATGGAAATGCAATAACAAAGTACAATTAGCAGCAACTTGTTTGTGGACATAGGGGCTGGTTTGTCACAACTCTGGCATTATTCAGTTTTGTGTGCACATAGTCAAAGCATTAGGTTTTTGGTGTGATTTTTTTTTCAGAAGAAAATGCCAAAATATACAGCTGCTTCGAGGGAGGAGGAGGCTATGCGGTTTGTGAGGGGCACTGGAGGGAGGAAGCCGCATGGACTGATGTGCTGCGACAGATGTGTGTTTCTTTCTAACTTTACTACATCTTTTTCCACTTGTGTCTGTTCTTCTGTGATCTGTTCTTTCCTTTCACATACATTGCGTATGACTCAAGTGCCTGTGCTTGAGGACGTCACTGAGAAACTTGCAGATGTGCTTGCTATCAGTGACAGCTATGAGAAGCATAAAAGCCAAAGTCACAGCTATGAAAATCATAAAAGTCAAAGCCATGAAAATCATAAAAGTCAAAGCCATGAGACGTGTCAAAGCCATGTGAAGTGTCAAAGCCATGAGAAGTGTCAAAGCCATGTGAAGTGTCAAAGCCATGAGAAGTGTCAAAGTAAGTGTCAAAGCCATGAGAAGTGTCAAAGTGTCAAAGCCATGAGAAGTTTGAAACTCCTTACAAATGTATATGCCATGAGAAATGTATGAGCTGTAAAAAAAAAAACCATAAGAATACACATGAAGTTCAGCATAAAAGGCAAGAGAAAAGCCATAAAAAGCATAAAAGCCATGACAAAAGTGATGAAAAGCGTAGACAGAAGTATGCATGTCAGATTCATGACACTGTCCTTCAGAAGCATAAGAATCCAAGTAATCAAAAGTGCTATAAAATGAAGAGGCATGGAGATAATCACAGTTTTGAGAAGCATACTGGTAACAAGGATGTGTATAACAGACATGAAAAAGATGGGTAAGAGCAAAAGAATGTGTAAAAGACGAGTGAAAGTGCTCTTTGTCGTACCAGTTAAGCAGAAGTGTCCTCATTCATTGAAGAGGAAAGTGATTGAAACATGTACATGTAAGAATGGCAGAAAACGACGTAGAAAGGACAGAAAGACTCCAACAAGTGGCTACTCAGTACCAAAGCACACAAGATTGACGAAAAAAGCCAGGAAACATATGATGTATAATTATGGCAAAAATGGTAAATCAGTAGAGCAGCGTATGGGAAAGAAAGACAGACAAATACATGAACAGCTTAACAAAACCATATTTGGACATACCAGAAGAACTATTAGCAAAATTATCAGTGTCAAATCTAATAAGAGGTCACAAGAAATGAGCAGAAACAATCAGACTGGCCAGAAAATTTCAAAAGGTGGTGATAGGGAAAAAAAATTGCAAAATAAGAGAAGAGAAAGTCAAGGACTTGCAAAAAGATGACAGTGGCAATGTATGTTGGCTTTGTGATAAAATTGAGGGATGTGGCACAAGGCAAATAAAATGTGATGAATGTTGTGTCTGGTTTCACATTAGTTGCACACGTATTTTGAAGTTGAAGCAACATTTGAATAGTAAGACATTCACTTGGATTTGTTGTAAATGTGGACATGCTAATTACTGTGACACTTTGTTTCATCAGTTTGGTATTTCTAAAGATAAGAATATTTTTGACTCACTGTATACAGGAGTGGACCAATGTATTGCAGATGAGCATGTTGATGAATTGAGAAAACAGACTGGTGGTTATTTTCTCAGAAAAAGAAAATCAAATTCATCTCCTTCTAATAACTCAAGTGTAAGTGGTAATTCAAACATTGAGGGGAAAGCAGCTAATAACCAAACACAGAGTAAAGTGTCATCAAAGAATTGTAAAAAACGTGAAAGCTACAAATCTTTGCCCCGCATTGATAAGACAGAAAATAAGAAAACTCCAACAACATCAGCTAATAAAACTCCAACAACATCAGTTAATAATTTGAAAGAAGAAAAGAAATACAGTAATGGTGCTGAAGAACAACATCGACTTGAAACTTACAAAACGAAGAAGAGATCACTACAGTTGAATGATGAGAAAATAAATAAATATGTAAAATTGACACATGTCAAAAGTTCTTGTGTACAGGGAAATTTTCATCAAGGCCATTTAAAATTTGGTTTAAATACTGGGAAACAGTGCGTTCCAAATAGCTTATGTGCAATGATGTACAGCCATGTTAAAGAATTGATACAGTGGACAAGTTATGATATGGATTTGATTTTGAATACTGGTGATGAATTGTATGGTCACTTATCCAAAAGTTCCACAATGAACAATAACTATTTGTTAATTAATGAACTACCAAATGAATTAGTTGTATACAACAAATGCTACACAATGATTTATCATGAGTCTGTCACTGGAATGTTTGAAGATAATGGTAATTTATCAGAATTTAATATGATGCAGTTAAACAGAGCACTTGAGCAAACATTGCAGAGATATAATGCTTGTTTCATTTGTTTTAATGGGAATACATTTGGTGTTATTGCGCAAGATGGTTTATATTTTATTTTTGATTCTCATTCTAGAGATCTTAATGGTTGGCAAGTGCAAGATGGAAAGAGCCTCTTGAAAATAGCACCAACATGGGAAGATGTTTACAGGTATTGTACTGAATTGCGAACATCTATGAATTTGCATAACAATGAACAGTTTGAAATTACAGGAGTGACTTTGTGCCAAGATGATGATACAGCTGCATGTATAAGTACAGTTGAACTGGTTGATGAGAAAGTTGAGATAAGTGATTTAAACATGTGTGATATGACTAAAGAGGTACCCAGTAAACTGACTGACAATGAAGGTAATGATATCAAAGATTGTAAACCATCATATGAACGTAGTGGCGATTTAACAGATGCATGTACAGGTAGTATGTTGATGTAGATACAAATATTGATGACAATAGTGGTATTGAAATAACAATAGTATCTAAAGCAGGTGGTTTTACATTTGTTCCACTAAGTTTTGAGCATAAGAAGTCTTTGTGTAAGTCCCTTGGAATTGCTAGAGTCTATTCACAGTCTATAATTTTTGAGAAATGTGCTGAGAGCATTGCACATCCTGAACGTGTCAGAAATATTCAAGGTGATGGAAACTGTTTTTTCAGAGCTGTGTCTTTTGGAATATCAGGTACTGAACGTAATCATATGCGATTGAGGCTAGCCACTGTTGATCATCCCTTCATCATAACTACTACAGTGCGTGGAAGTACGTCACCAAAAGTGACCAACAGTATTTACAGTCTACCGGCCATCCCGACCTGACGTCGTCGTTCCCGCCCCCTACAGAGGCAGCCTCCTTAGCTGTTGCTCACGCCCCTCCAACATCGACAACTGCGCATGTTGCCGAAGGCTCCGGCGGCGGCCGAAGTTCTGGTGTCGGTGGTGGCAAACGGAAGCCAAGGCTGACACTGTTCGACGTTTCCCAACTTGTGGTGCAAAAGAATCTACAAACACGTCTACAGTTGTTGACATTTGCAGAGCAACAGAAATGTGCTGGAAAAGATGACCTCGCACGTTTCATCGTCAACAGGGGCTCCCGAGCTGTTGATAAAGCTATCAAGGTTAGCTAATGAGTAATGTGTCCTTTTTGTTTCAAATTATGTGGGTAGATCTTGCACAATGCGGCGAATTGCCAACAGAGGGCGTCATTCGGTACCCGCTGGCATATTGCGTGGTGTCTTGACTCTATTGCTTATGTTTCCCTTGTTAACATGCACGGTACCTGTTGCGTGTACAACGCAACGATTGGGTGAAAGTTTCGTCCGTACACGTACACACGGTTTGGCAATGTGCGACTGGACTCGGCCTACCCACAATGAAGTTCCATTCACATGTGAATTGAAAATAAGGTCAGAAAGTCTTATTTCTCCCAAAATATTATTCAAATTTAGGAAAAAATGGGGTAAACATAATTAAAATACGGTATGACAATTTTTTTTTAAAGAATTTAAGAAAACCCGGGTGCCCTAAACTCCACAATCCCCGTTATCTTTGTATTTTGTGTAAATTAGTACTGTCTTGGCTAATTTGGACAAAGATGATATTGTTTGTATAAATGCGCATTTCGGTATACAAATCTGCTACCTTTGTTTTATTTATTCATCATTTTTTTAGGTGTTTTTGTTCCCGGGGGGGGGGGGGTGCCCTTCAGCTTCATGACAAAAGTTGCATACGGACTATGTTTTTCCGGGTGTCTCTTGTGACGGGAAAGGAAAGTGGGAAAGAATTCCATATATGGACAACACTTGAAACCCTGTGCACAAACCCCATGAGACTGCTCTGAAGAGTGTTTTCTAAGTAAATTTCTATATTTTAACTGCTAAATTTGACTTGTAAGGACGTGTCATTGCTTTTCATGGCTGATAGGTCATAATAGGGAAAAATAAGCATTGTCCGCATATGGAATTCTTTCCGGAAAGTGTTACAATGCTGTATACTACAGTTGATGAAGCAACGTTACATTTTGACTGACGAAAGTAACATTTTGTTTTTATTTACTTTCCCCAGATGGGCTGGGAACTAGCCAACAGTGGTGAGAAGATGAGGCGCTCCATGCTGTCGAGAATTGAGATTCTTCAAGAGGCTCGGGATACTACCTGTGTGTGCAGCGGGCCGGTACATCCAGTGTGCATATGACATTCTCCTGAACAATGGTATTGATATATGTGCATTTGCCACTAGTGTATATGTGTTATTGCAGCAAGGAAGGGGAAAATACCGAAATTTGATGATAGTAGGCCCTGCAAATTGCGGGAAGACACTGCTCATGAATCCACTTAGCAAAATATATGACACATTCTGTAATCCTGCGACTGGCACATTTGCTTGGGTTGGGGCACAGTCTGCAGAGGTCATTTTTTTAAATGATTTTCGGTGGAATCCCAAAGTACTGCCCTGGCATGACATGCTATTGCTACTTGAAGGACACCCGGTGCACTTCCCTGCTCCAAAAACACACTTTTCATGTGACATACTTTTTGAGAAGGACACGCCCATCTTTTGTACGAGCAAACGACCATTGGTGTACATCACTGATGGAAATGTAGATGAGCGAGAAACCGAAATGATGACAGTCCGATGGAAGACATACTCGTCGTATCAAATACCAGCACAAAATCAAATTGATGTACAGTTGTGTGGTCACTGCTTTGCACATTTTGTACTTGACAATCTCGATCTAGGTGTCCCAGAGGATGTCGTGGCATCTAATGTGATGACATCTTAGCATTATTGCAGATTATATTATGCAATAATAGATAGGATGATCCTATCGTTATACGTTACTATAACGATAGGATACAATGTATGCCATAATTTCGTGCAAACATTTATCTACTCGATAAAGTCCACAAATGTCCTCAATTATTCTACATACTGATATGTTATGATGTTGATAGCCTTTTTAAAGCAATGCACTTACAGAACCTCTTCCCAGTCTTTTTGTTGATTTGGGTCTCGGTGCAAATAGAAATGCTGTCCATGATGTGAACATCCGGTCAAAGTTCACTGAAGCAGTTTGGGTCAAATTAGAGCGCCATCTGTTGGTTACTCAGTGACTATTTTAAGTTTGTGCTTTCCCCGAATATCAACGGCTGTTTCAGTTACGTCATGCTCCAATTATTATGTGAATAGTTAGGAAAGGAATGACGTAACAGCCGTTGATATTCGGGAAACCGCAAACTTAAAATATTGATTGAGTAACCAACAGATGGCACTCTGTAGTTTGACCCAAATGTGCTGCTTCAGTGAACTTTCACCGGATGTTCACATCGTGGAGTGTTTCTGTCTGCACCGAGACCCAAATCAACACAAAAGATTGGGAAAAAGGTTGTAAGTACATGACTTTAAAAAAATGACCATCAATATGATAACATATGAGCATGTAGAATAATTGCATACTGGAATTGAGGACATTTGTGGACTTTATCGAGTAGAAAAATGTTTTCTAAAATCATAGTGTATTATGAATTCTGACTAATGCAATAATACTAATAGAGTACCGAAAGGAAATGAATCCTAATACGATATTACCTCAACTCAGTTTGGGGTTTCTTAGGATGTTGTTCTGACATAACAAAGTGAATAATTAGGAGAAATCAAAAAAAAAAAAAATTCATATTCATTTAATGGCATTAAGTATTAAAATCAAAGAGCTATTGTACATGATACTTTGTATATCTTGTACTTCAATTTGAGATGTTTTAGAATACTCTAATGTTACAAATTTGCTCTTCTCTAAAATGTTGTGTTGCATTGCACATCTATGTTCACCCACCAGGAACATTTAGCATTAATGATATGCCGTAAAAAAAAGGTACATAATGTACCTTTTTGGGGGGGGCACACCCCTTTCCGACTGTAATTGATATTATTTAATGCACACGATTGGTCAAAAGTTATCTACAAGGACAGTAACTACAATGCGTTGCAATGCACATCTATGTTCACCCACAATCCTCATTTATGGAGGTGGGGTGGGGCGGGGCGGGGCTGGGGCAGAGGTGGGGGTGGGGCGGGTCGGAGGCGGGGGTGGGGGAGGGTGGCGGTGGTAGTGGTGGTATCTTTGGGTGAACAAAGACGTGCATTGCAACGCATAAGTTTTTGAACCTTGGGTTATCATACTTGACCTCACTGATCCAATTTTACAATGCTTAGTCGCATGTTGCATAATTTTAATATGAACGGGCCACAATGTACATGTACATCGTCTGGACAAACAACAAACCATGAGAATGCCCTATTTAACTTCAATTAAAGCTTTGCATTGTAATCTTTTCAATCGTGTCAGGTACCCAGACATCTGCGCGTCCAAACGGATGTGAATGCTGCAGGCCCGATACACCAGCCACATGACATGGCCACAGTACATGTATGTGTACACTTCAGAAGTTCACATCCGTTTGGAAGCGGAGATCAGTCGTAGTACCTGACAAGGTTTGAATGTTGCGTGCAAAATTAGAATTAATGATATGCCGTAAAAAAAGGTACATAATGTACCATTTGGGGGGGGGGGACACCCCTTTCCGACTGTAATTGATATTTTTAAATTAATGCACACGATTGGTCAAAAGTTATCTACAAGGACAGTAACTACAATGCGTTGCAATGCACATCTATGTTCACCCACAATCCTCATTTATGGAGGTGGGGTGGGGCGGGGCGGGGCGGGGCTGGGTCGGAGGTGGGGGTGGGGCGGGTCGGAGGCGGGGGTGGGGGAGGGTGGCGGTGGTAGTGGTGGTATCTTTGGGTGAACAAAGACGTGCATTGCAACGCACAAGTTTTTGAACCTTGGGTTATCATACTTGACCTCACTGATCCAATTTGCAGATCCTGAATTAACAATCTTATATCGGATGTAACAGGAGAAACAACAAATTGGACCCCAAATATTTTATGGAATGACCCTGATGCGAAATGAACTTCAATATTTTTAAATGAAAATGTCAGTTTAAATGTGAACGAAATAAATGTATTCAATAAAGGTAAACTGAAACCAAGTTAACTGTGTAATAAATTTGTTATTATTTAATATTGCCAAAATAACAAACTACATGTACATGTGAGGGTTCGCAACTACATTTTAGTGTTATACATAGTTGTACTAGCTTTCAAAATCACGTACGTGATGCTAATGAAACGTCTAAAAACAATTTATAACTTGTCAGTTAATTAACGGCAGTGATGCAAATGCGTATTACAACGCGCATGATGAATACCAATAAAATGTACACACATAACTGTCTCCCTATTGTGTGGAATAATACCCTTATTGTTATTGTTGTTAACGGCAGTGATGCAAATGTTACAACGCGCATAATAAATACCAATAAAATGTAGACACATAACTGTCTCCCTATTGTGTGGAATAATACCCTTATTGTTATTGTTGATAACGGCAGTGATGCAAATGTTACAACGCGCGTAATAAATACCAATACAATGTAGACACATAACTGTCTCCCTATTGTGTGAATAATACCCTTATTGTTATTGTTGATAACGGCAGTTATGCAAATTTTACAACACGCATAATAAATACCAATAAAATGTAGACACATAACTGTCTCCCTACTGTGTGGAATAATACCCTTATTGTTATTGTTGTTAACGGCAGTGATGCAAATGCGTATTACAACGCGCATGATGAATACCAATAAAATGTACACACATAACTGTCTCCCTATTGTGTGGAATAATACCCTTATTGTTATTATTGTTAACGGCAGTGATGCAAATGTTACAACACGCGTAATAAATACCAATAAAATGTAAACACATAACTGTCTCCCTATTGTGTGGAATAATACCCTTATTGTTATTGTTGTTAACGGCAGTGATGCAAATGTTACAACGCGCATAATAAATACCAATAAAATGTAGACACATAACTGTCTCCCTATTGTGTGGAATAATACCCTTATTGTTATTGTTGTTAACGGCAGTGATGCAAATGTTACAACGCGCATAATAAATACCAATAAAATGTAGACACATAACTGTCTCCCTATTGTGTGGAATAATACCCTTATTGTTATTGTTGATAACGGCAGTTATGCAAATTTTACAACACGCATAATAAATACCAATAAAATGTAGACACATAACTGTCTCCCTACTGTGTGGAATAATACCCTTATTGTTATTGTTGTTAACGGCAGTGATGCAAATGCGTATTACAACGCGCATGATGAATACCAATAAAATGTACACACATAACTGTCTCCCTATTGTGTGGAATAATACCCTTATTGTTATTGTTGTTAACGGCAGTGATGCAAATGTTACAACTCGCGTAATAAATACCAATAAAATGTAAACACATAACTGTCTCCCTATTGTGTGGAATAATACCCTTATTGTTATTATTGTTAACGGCAGTGATGCAAATGTTACAACACGCGTAATAAATACCAATAAAATGTAAACACATAACTGTCTCCCTATTGTGTGGAATAATACCCTTATTGTTATTATTGTTAACGGCAGTGATGCAAATGTTACAACACGCGTAATAAATACCAATAAAATGTAAACACATAACTGTCTCCCTATTGTGTGGAATAATACCCTTATTGTTATTATTGTTAACGGCAGTGATGCAAATGTTACAACACGCGTAATAAATACCAATAAAATGTAAACACATAACTGTCTCCCTATTGTGTGGAATAATACCCTTATTGTTATTGTTGTTAACGGCAGTGATGCAAATGTTACAACGCGCATAATAAATACCAATAAAATGTAGACACATAACTGTCTCCCTATTGTGTGGAATAATACCCTTATTGTTATTGTTGATAACGGCAGTGATGCAAATGTTACAACGCGCGTAATAAATACCAATAAAATGTAGACACATAACTGTCTCCCTACTCTGTGGAATAAATACCCTTATTGTTATTATTGATAACGGCAATGATGCAAATGTTACAACGAGCGTAATAAATACCAATAAAATGTAGACACATAACTGTCTCCCTATTGTGTGGAATAATACCCTTATTGTTATTGTTGTTAACGGCAGTGATGCAAATGTTACAACGCGCACAATGAATACCAATAAAATGTAGACACATAACTGTCTCCCTACTGTGTGGAATAATACCCTTATTGTTATTGTTGTTAACGGCAGTGATGCAAATGCGTATTACAACGCGCATGATGAATACCAATAAAATGTAGACACATAATTGTCTCCCTACTGTGTGGAATAATACCCTTATTGTTATTGTTGTTAACGGCAGTGATACAAATGTTACAACTCGCATAATAAATACCAATAAAATGTAGACACATAACTGTCTCCCTATTGTGTGGAATAATACCCTTATTGTTATTGTTGATAACGGCAGTGATGCAAATGTTACAACGCGCGTAATAAATACCAATAAAATGTAGACACATAACTGTCTCCCTACTGTGTGGAATAAATACCCTTATTGTTATTATTGATAACGGCAATGATGCAAATGTTACAACGCGCATAATAAATACCAATAAAATGTAGACACATAACTGTCGCCCTACTGTGTGGAATAATACCCTTATTGTTATTGTTGATAACGGCAGTGATGCAAATGTTACAACGCGCGTAATAAATACCAATAAAATGTAGACACATAACTGTCTCCCTATTGTGTGGAATAATACCCTTATTGTTATTGTTGATAACGGCAGTTATGCAAATTTTACAACACGCATAATAAATACCAATAAAATGTAGACACATAACTGTCTCCCTACTGTGTGGAATAATACCCTTATTGTTATTGTTGTTAACGGCAGTGATGCAAATGCGTATTACAACGCGCATGATGAATACCAATAAAATGTACACACATAACTGTCTCCCTATTGTGTGGAATAATACCCTTATTGTTATTGTTGATAACGGCAGTGATGCAAATGTTACAACGCGCGTAATAAATACCAATAAAATGTAGACACATAACTGTCTCCCTACTGTGTGGAATAATACCCTTATTGTTATTGTTGTTAACGGCAGTGATGCAAATGCGTATTACAACGCGCATGATGAATACCAATAAAATGTAGACACATAACTGTCTCCCTATTGTGTGGAATAATACCCTTATTGCTATTGTTGATAACGGCAGTGATGCAAATGTTACAACGCGCATAATAAATACCAATAAAATGTAGACACATAACTGTCTCCCTACTGTGTGGAATAATACCCTTATTGTTATTGTTGTTAACGGCAGTGATGCAAATGCGTATTACAACGCGCATGATGAATACCAATAAAATGTACACACATAACTGTCTCCCTATTGTGTGGAATAATACCCTTATTGTTATTGTTGTTAACGGCAGTGATGCAAATGTTACAACGCGCATAATAAATACCAATAAAATGTAGACACATAACTGTCTCCCTATTGTGTGGAATAATACCCTTATTGTTATTGTTGTTAACGGCAGTGATGCAAATGTTACAACGCGCGTAATAAATACCAAAAAATGTAGACGCATAACTGTCTCCCTATTGTGTGGAATAATACCCTTATTATTGTTAACGGCAGTGATGCAAATGTTACAACACGCATAATAAATACCAATAAAATGTAGACACATAACTGTCTCCCTACTGTGTGGAATAATACCATTATTGTTATTGTTGTTAACGGCAGTGATGCAAATGCGTATTACAACGCGCATGATTAATACCAATAAAATGTACACACATAACTGTCTCCCTATTGTGTGGAATAATACCCTTATTGTTATTGTTGATAACGGCAGTGATGCAAATGTTACAACACGCATAATAAATACCAATAAAATTGCGTGGAATAATACCCTTATTGTTGTTAACGGCAGTGATGCAAATGTTACAACGCGCGTAATAAATACCAATAAAATGTAGACACATAACTGTCTCCCTATTGTGTGGAATAATACCCTTATTGTTATTGTTGATAACGGCAGTGATGCAAATGTTACAACGCGCGTAATAAATACCAATAAAATGTAGACACATAACTGTCTCCCTACTGTGTGGAATAAATACCCTTATTGTTATTATTGATAACGGCAATGATGCAAATGTTACAACGCGCATAATAAATACCAATAAAATGTAGACACATAACTGTCGCCCTACTGTGTGGAATAATACCCTTATTGTTATTGTTGATAACGGCAGTGATGCAAATGTTACAACGCGCGTAATAAATACCAATAAAATGTAGACACATAACTGTCTCCCTATTGTGTGGAATAATACCCTTATTATTGTTAACGGCAGTGATGCAAATGTTACAACGCGCGTAATAAATACCAATAAAATGTAGACACATAACTGTCTCCCTATTGTGTGGAATAATACCCTTATTGTTATTGTTGATAACGGCAGTTATGCAAATTTTACAACACGCATAATAAATACCAATAAAATGTAGACACATAACTGTCTCCCTACTGTGTGGAATAATACCCTTATTGTTATTGTTGTTAACGGCAGTGATGCAAATGCGTATTACAACGCGCATGATTAATACCAATAAAATGTAGACACATAACTGTCTCCCTATTGTGTGGAATAATATCCTTATTGTTATTGTTGATAACGGCAGTGATGCAAATGTTATAACTCGCATAATAAATACCAATAAAATTGCGTGGAATAATACCCTTATTGTTGTTAACGGCAGTGATGCAAATGTTACAACGCGCATAATAAATACCAATAAAATGTAGTCACATAAATGTCTCCCTATTGTGTGGAATAATACCCTTATTGTTATTGTTGATAACGGCAGTGATGCAAATTTTACAACTCGCATAATAAATACCAATAAAATGTAGACACATAACTGTCTCCCTACTGTGTGGAATAATACCCTTATTGTTATTGTTGTTAACGGCAGTGATGCAAATGTTACAACGCGCATAATAAATACCAATAAAATGTAGACACATAACTGTCTCCCTATTGTGTGGAATAATACCCTTATTGTTATTGTTGTTAACGGCAGTGATGCAAATGTTACAACGCGCATAATAAATACCAATAAAATGTAGACACATAACTGTCTCCCTACTGTGTGGAATAATACCCTTATTGTTATTGTTGTTAACGGCAGTGATGCAAATGTTACGACGCGCATAATAAATACCAATAAAATGTAGACACATAACTGTCTCCCTACTGTGTGGAATAATACCCTTATTGTTATTGTTGTTAACGGCAGTGATGCAAATGTTACAACGCGCATAATAAATACCAATAAAATGTAGACACATAACTGTCTCCCTACTGTGTGGAATAATACCCTTATTGTTATTGTTGTTAACGGCAGTGATACAAATGTTACAACTCGCATAATAAATACCAATAAAATGTAGACACATAACTCGGCCCCCTCATGGCAAAATGGTGTAACTCAAAAATTGAAAAAATTAGATAAAATCATTCATGGGGTTATTGAGGGCGCTGTTTCCATATTTGAGATTTTCAGATCCATAGGACCTACCGTTTCAAAGATAGCAGGACGTATCTTGAGCGAAAAAGTACAATTTTGGTTCAGTTTCTTTGCCAAAACGGCGTATATTTAGATGCAACCTTTTGTGTACACGTCGTGAAAAGACAAAAGGATTTATCTATGGTTACATACTTTTCCCAAGTTCTCTGTATGTTTTTCCTTTAAATATTGAAATATCATAATGGTGTATACCAAGATATACTCCTTTACCTTAACATGCTGCAAAATATTTGTTTACATTTTTTTGCCAAAGCGATGTACATCGAAATACATTATTTTGCCATTTAAACTAACTTCTTAGTTTTTTCCAATTTGGGTGCTAAAAGGAGGTACTTTGAGATACATCTATTTGCCATTTAAATTAATAGTTAAATTTACAAATACACCATTTTGCCACACGACGTAACTTTCACCTGGTCGGTGCACGTCAAGATACACCCTTTTGACAAATAATTATACAGTCAACCGAGGGCGCTGTCCATTACATAGTGCCTTTTTAGTGGAATACTTTGCAGCCATTTTGCAGCAGCTGGACTCAGCGCGCGTCTGCATACTGTGCAGTAGTCAAGCAGCTTGATAACTTAGGCATACATACCACGTCTTCAGTAATTTTAATTTTAAATGATTTCTGCTGCAAAATGGCAAGTAGGGGGAAGATTATGCTACAGCTGGCTTTGCAGAAACAACGTAAAGGTAAGGCAATAGCCTACACAGATTCAATGTAAATTAAGTTATATATTATAACTAAGTTATACTAGCCTAGGCCCTGGCCTAGTTAATTATCGTCCATGATCATGTACGTAATTCGCCGCATTCGTGAAATGACGCACTTACCTTTGGCTTAGCATTTCTCGGAAAACTTACAAAACTATGGCGTATTACTGGTTGCATAAACTTATCTACATGTAAGTCATGCTTGTTACAAAAATAACAATCATAGTGAAATTGTATGATTTACTGGAAAGTTAGTGCTTGTGAAAGTGCAAAAAGTTGTTTAACCAATAATGATTATTGATTTTACTAGATATAAATATTAAGGGGTGTACATGACCTCAGTTTTTTTCATGAACATCTGTGATTTTATTGTTCTATGCAGCAGCTGTCAATAAGCTGTTATGTTGTCTGTGGAAACCAAAATTTCTGAATGCTTTGCATTTGCAATGATTTTTTTAAAGAAATACTGATCCGCAAAATGGACACATTCCTTACAGAAGAAGCGAACGAAGACTACTTAATTCATTGGTGTTTACTTCGTCAGTAATAGAAAAGTATTGAGAAAATGAAACATTAATATCATGGTTATGAAAAGAAATCTTTTATTTGACAAAATGCTAACAGCATTTTTATACATTTAAAAGGTTTAAATTACTTTTTGAAAAAGTTTCAACCACCTTCAGTTTTGGTCTTTCAAGAATATTGATTAAAAGTTTTGAGAGCTCCAAATTATGCCATTTTATTTAAACAAACTTAAAAAAGAGAATCCATCAATGAAACAAACTGAAACACCAAACTGCTAATTTCATTTGTAACTTACTGTCCGGTTGATGATATAAGTAACCTTATACATGTAGGTACGTCATTTAGGGTAAATTGAGGATGTGCAAATTGAGAACGTGTACACGCCGGCCACATTGTGGGGTAACGTTAGGTACGCAATCAATAACGTTAGGCCTACGGGGGATTTTGTTAATAATTAATTTCATTTAATTAATAATTGGCCTACACAAGGCCCCTAATTGTTTTTATATTTGATTTATAATGCCCTAATAACTGGTTCTACGTACATGTATGATAGTTGGAGAGTCATTGGGATTGGCAAATACGTTGTTTATGAACCAGTTGAGTAGACCTGGCCTAGGCTAGTAATGTTAATAGTAGTATATAAGCATAGCAATTTGCAATAATTTCAAATTGGGCAACCATCTAAGTAACTAAGTCAAACCAGGCACCATAATTCATAAAGGTATGGTTGGTTCATAGTTAAAAAAAAATCATGGGCTAGTTTTGTGCCATTTTTTTGTGCCATTTGTTTTTCTTGTACACCTGTCCCCACCCATCACCAAACAAAATACAAATGTTGGCCTAGAATACAAATTACGATTCAGTTAAATCCTCTTTGAAGCATGCCAAAAGTCGTTATAATGACGCTATAGTCCAAGGCCAGTTTTAAATGCAATTTTGGTACCAAATCATGTTCCACAGAAATAACACCTCGTCATAATGTCTTGAGTATAAAGTCAACTGGTGCAGGCGTTAATTCAGCTGTCTCTGAAAGTGTTTGGACAGATCACAATGCAGCCACTATTGCATCACGGTCAGCAGGTTCTCCCAGTCTTGATCTTCCAGCTGCCATGGGTCTTCCACCTGTCATTGATGTACCCTTAGCAAGCTTAGCTGAAACTACATGCTCCAGTGCTGCTGCTACTGCATCTCATGATTCTGACATGGAATCCGGTGACCCTATGGCCAACTGCACCATTCCAGAGACTGCAGCGACTAGCTGTTATAGTTCTTCCATACAAAACCATGCCTTGACGTATGATGTGCCAACAACAACTGGTCATTGTAGTGTGTCATCACCCTTTAATTCACATGGTTCAGAGGTACCATTATCTACAAGCATGATTCTTTCAAAAGATCTGGATGATGATATTGACATGCTGAGTAAAAGTGGGGAGGAGGATGTTCTTATTGGTAAGTTATATATCTATGTTATTGCATTCATTTCGAACATGAAAGACAACAATAATTGTTTGTGTTGCATTTATGGATATACATGTAGGTCATTAATGTTTGTATTTTAATGTATTGTTTTACATAAAAATATCACCTTATGCCAGTCAACTGAAACGGCAATCAAGGAGCTGATGAACTGCCTGGAAAGCGACATTAATCTTGGTAAGGTACAATGTAAATTTGCATTTTCCTAATAAACTTATAATTATGTGAGGTAATGAGACCATTTAAAAGTACACAAGTTCATCCACCCTATAAGGTCTTTGAATTAATTTCCCTGGTCATAAGAAAACATGTAAATCCTGTAGGTTAAGAAAATGTGTCGGTGATGTTTTTAAAGGAATGGGCTTGTTATTTGTATGGAGGATGGGTAAATCATCTTACATGTGCAGCCCATAGTGGTTTTAGAGCACCAAATGACATGAACACTGTTTTTAATGTTTTTATTGATGTGGATACAAAGTGTTTAAGGTGCTTATTTCATAAAATAAAGTTGTATGGTGCTGATGCAAATCTGTGTGGTGATGTATGTCACATCTTAAAATTCCAAGGGAAACACAGAGTTAGTTACCTTTGTTACCTGAAAAGGCAGGCTGCATGGTTTTAATTACCATCAATACTCACTTGCGTTCAGTAATCATAAATAAGCACAGGGCTTAAAAAAGACAGGGGATTAAATAGTTTCGAATTTCGACAAAAGTGTTAATGACAAATAACAGATGTCTTGAGAACTATATGTATGAATACTTACACTTTGATTTAACTTTTACAGCTGAAACAGGCACAGCTTCATCTCCTGCTCATTTACAGTTGGCAGCTTCCTGTGCTAGATGTACTCCTGTTAGATGCACATATATATTGCCCAAACCTGCAATTCCACTCTGAATCTTCCAGCTGCCATGGGTCTTCCACCTGTCATTGATGTACCCTTGATGCTCCAGTGCTGCTACTGCATCTCATGATTCTGACATGGAATCCGGTGACCCTATGGCCAACTGCACCATTCCAGAGACTGCAGCGACTAGCTGTTATAGTTCTTCCATACAAGACCATGCCTTGACGTATGATGTGCCAACAACAACTGGTCATTGTAGTGTGTCATCACCCTTTAATTCACATGGTTCAGAGGTACCATTATCTACAAGCATGATTCTTTCAAAAGATCTGGATGATGATATTGACATGCTGAGTGAAAGTGGGGAGGAGGATGCTGTTATTGGTAAGTTATCTGTTATTTCGGTTGTTGTTCTTTGTTCATATTTATTGTTTTCGTTTATTAAAAGGTTCACTTTTGTGGCTTCTAAAGTCAATACATTGTATATAAAATAAGTATAAAATAAATATATCGGTTGCTTCCATGTTCATCCTATTGTATAGGTCCAGATATTCCGATGTTCCTTTCCGCTGAAACAGATATCCAACAGCTTTTGAGGACCGGTATGGCAGGTGACATTAATGAACGTAAGCTCAAAGTGCATTGTTTTTTATCTTGACCCTCTGTGGTAGTCTAGCCAGCTCACGATTTGACAATTATTTTCAGAACCATTAATTATGTTTGTAGCTAGTTCATGAATGATGTTACCAGTTAAAGTATTTATGAACTACCTGTTTTGTTAATTTTACTTTTTATTATATTGTGTAGATGTTGATTATGATGGACAGCAGCTGCAGCAGCAAGAGCAGCAAGAACAAGACGTTCCTGTCATGCCAGTCGTTCCACAAATACTACATTTAAACATTCTCATCACGCTTTCAATCTTGGCATTGATTCTAACCTTTAAACCGCTGTGGCAAACTAGCCTTCTCACGTGTAAAACCATAGCTAATTGTAAACGGTATTAGTAATGTATTTTATTTTGAGATAATTATATGATGTTGGTACAGCACACATCCTGTACAGTGTGAGATTTCCTTGGGATATCTGACAGCTTTGATAAAAAATGTGCTTGCCCAAATAAAAAAAAAGAAATACAGTCAGCTGAATAACAATTTGCTATGATTCTTAATAATGCGAAAAGATGATACCCTATGATACAAATCATTTGGTAATTTTTTCACCCATCCCATCTAATGATCTTGAGTATCTCAAAATAGTGCGCATTACATACAGAAAGGAAATTAATTATTGAATTGCACATAATACGTTTGATTTATCAACAGCCAACAAATGTCGCAGACGAACTGCAACATCAAAAATTATGCAAATCGGCATAAACATCCAATGCTTCCCCCTTGTACCAGTAAGTGTAGGAGGGAATGCACCAAACACATTTCAAAGGCTCAACGAGAATCAGTGTGGAGCCACTACTGGGAGATGGAATACGACAGACAGCGAGACTGGATTGTACAAAATGTTGAACAAAAGCCAAAACTTTCAAGACAAATTTGGCACAAAGATCACGCCGTTCTAATACCATCATTTGGAACCTTGGATCGAACATCGTGTGCAAGACCTTTTTCCTGCATACCCTTGGATACAGGAATGACAAGATGGTTTTCTCAGCTTTGCGTCACATCAAAAAAGATGGTAATATCGTTGTAGGAACATATGGCGATAAACGTGGGTGCCATGAGCCTCATAACAAACTCTCTGCTGAGTATCGGGATACAGTTGTAAGGCACATTGAATCCTTTTAGGCCACAGATTTCCCACTACAAACGGAACATGCACCGAATCGCAGATACCTTCCATCAGAATTGTGTGTCTCATTGATGTACAACAACTTCAGTGAAAGTGTGGAGCATGTGTGTTCATATACATACTACCTTCAAATATTTCAGTCACTCAACATTTCATTCACAACACCCACTAATGACTTATGTAAGAAATGTTTCGTTCATGATAAGTCACACCCCGAAGATGCACATGAGTGTTCTACATGCGAGTGTTCAGAATGTTTAGTTTATCCCAGTCACAGGCTACATGCTGCACAGGCAAGATCAGCCTTACATGATGATATGCAGAGGATGACTACAGATGAGAAGTTGCTAGTTGCAACTGTCGATTTGCAGAAAGCTATAACAATTCCCAAGGTTCCCACGAAAGACCACTTCTTTTCACGCAATGCAACCCCAGGTAAATATGGGCAAACAACATGCGTTCTTTGGCACGAGGCCGAAGCTGGCCGAAGTGCAAGCAACATTTGCAGCTCCTTTGTTGAGTTTATTCGGAAGCATAGAGACAAGGAGGAAATAATTCTCTATGCAGACAATTGCTGCTCACAGAATAAGAACTGGACATTGTTGTCAGCATTGCCAAGGGTGGTGAACAGCCCATCTGTTGCTACTCAAAACATAACAGTGAAGTACCTTGAGCCAGGACACACTTTTATGGCAGCAGATTCAGTCCATGGAAACATCGGCTCAAAGATGAACAGCCAGACGTACATACATGACTTCACAGACATAGTGGAACTCATCAGTTCCTCTCGCAAGAACATAAAGTGTGTGATAATGGATCATACCTCAATGATTCTGTTCACAAACCAAGCAAAGAAAGTGAACGTGGTATTGAAGGATGTCAAGGTGGTAAAGTTCTGTCGTGGGTCTCTTAACATGTTCATTAAGACATGCCATAATGCAAACACCTACAAGGAGGTAAGTATCCTGAAAAGAGCTGAAGTCAGAGAGATAGAGTCCAAAATGGCCGCAAATCAAAACACAGTCAACTGCCTACCACGAATGGAAAAGCCTAGAGGTATACCACCAATTAAGAAGAAAGAATTACTGAAACTTGCTGTCGCAATGCCACCCCACAAGAAGGCATTCTATCAGAACCTTGTTGCTACTGAAGGTATCAATGATCTTGAAGTAGAGGTCTAATGTGGTGTGTAAGTGCCTGAGGTGACGAGTTCTTACAGGTGACAGACCCGAGTTGTTACATTTCTTAAAGCCCTACCTCGAATTGGGAAGGATGTGATTTCGTGGTTGACGAGTTAGTTGTTAAAATACTACTTATTAAAAAATTATAATTGATATAAAACATTTCTGGATGTTTCCCGGCCTGAAATGTTCACATATGAGAGAATGATACGACACGTAAACGTTTAAGGGTTGTATGTGTTGATTTGTATTCTAAATTTATGTTACACTAAAACGTTACAATCTTTCTCAGAGGCAAACTGCTCCAGTTTGCCTTTGCCTCTGAGAAAGATCGTGTCAGTCTAAACGTCAGGCCCTTCTAACTTATAAGTATCATACATTTCAGGTCAATATAGTTGGAAGCAGTTTGCAACAGCCTATTATTTTAATTGCCAATATTTTTGTTGTCATACGCAATTCAGGGAGTAATATAAAATCCGCATTAAAATTACATTACTAATGTAAATGAATTGTGTTTAAATATTTGAATGGTCACAAATTAATTTAACCGAACTACATTATTATTGAAGAAAAAACATGAATTTTCAGTGTTGTTAATTGCCTTACAATAAATCTTCGAGTATTATAATGAAGTTTCAGTTATATAACACAAATGATTTGGTTAGAACCGTTTACTGAATTCAATATTGAAATATATTATTTTTGTCTGCAATGGTAAACGAATGTGTCATGATATTACAGGGTATACTTTATTGAAGATTGTTTGCAATATGAACTGCATTTACCAACCCAGTGTTTGTAATTACTTTGCAATTATTTATGCTGAGGGGAATGCTTTCAATAGAGATCTCTAAATTTTGTGCTAAATAAGAATTCATTTAAATTTTGACCTGGTATCAATATGATTGTTCCAAGGGAAAAACATTTTGAATGATATTATTTGTATCGGGTTGCATTTTTAATTTTAAACTGGAATAAACTTTAAACAATTTATTATTACACATGTATTATTATTATTTTGTTTTATCTCTTTTTAATTTTTTTTTGGCGGGGGGGGGGGTGTGGTAGGGTTGTAGGGTGACTGGTTGTGGATGTGCCAATTCAACTTTTAATGCAATTTCATTTTATGCAAATGTTCTGGACAGGTTTGTGTGTTCCGAATTGGCAATACAATTTTAATTTAATTTAAATATTAATTTTAATTAATCTCGTTTTCAAGTTAAATTACACAATAATTGTTAATTATATGATATTAATGTTTTAATGTTTAATGTTTTTTGGCCTGGTGTGATTGTGACAAGGGAGCGAGAATGGTTTCAGGACTAAGTTCACTACTAACCGTAGTGGATATTTGTAGGGACTGGTTGGGATTGTGCCAAGTAAAGTTTAATGCAATATTCTATAAACGTTTCTTCAAAAATTTACATGCAATAAAATTTGAATTCACCATAAAAATTAATTGTATTTAGACTCATTTCTTGTGTTATGGTAAAATGATATCAAAAACATACGCCCTTTTCCCGTTTCAATTCAGTTATTATAACGAGTTAAATGAAGATACACCTTTTTACCAAATTACTTCTAATTCATTTTCAGACTAACATTAGATACATCATTCTGTTATGAAAACATTGCTTTTTGGCTTGATGATATTTCATGGTAAAAAGGCTCAACTTTTTTAAAATCCATATCATTAAAAAACTAGAAATCACAAGGAAATAAAAACATTTACAAGCCAAGGTAGAAAAATATTTTGCTTTCGAATGTAAAATGAAAAAAATGTAAGACCTTGAACTTTTCAAATGGGTTTTTCTCAAAACATGTTTTTTCAAGTTACACCCTTTTGCCATGAGGGGGCCGTACTGTAGGGGGAAGTAGGGGAATCCACAAATATTGTTTAAAACAATATATTTATGTACGTGATAATAGCCTACTGCTTTAATCTTACCAGTATCTTACCAGCCATATCGCTAGGGTGTTCTAAATTAAGTATGCGCATGCGTAGTATTGCATTCTGGGAAAAAAATACGGGCAACACCCTCCTCAAATTAGCCAGTAGTTTCATATGGAATCGTTTGTCTCATTAATTGCTTCGATAAGTCGATAGATGGCGCTGTTCATGGATAAGCGCTCACTATGGAAACAAAGATTGAGCCAATCACGAATGAGCCCTACCTACACCGCGCGTCCCATGTATGTGTGCATGCATTGCCAGCGAGATCTGGCCGTACGACCAAATATGGTAATGACCTTCCCGCTGCTCGGCCCGTTTTGTGAAACTGTGACCTGTTTTTCAACGATACATGTATAAAGGGGAATTTCCATGATGACCTTTTATTTAAGTTTCTATGAATATTCATGACTTTAACTTGCTTTTCCCGCGTGTACAATATGTATAGCATGCATACCGCTGCACGCAGAGCGACAAGCGGTTTGCGCGCATGCGCCTTTTTTCTGCTCTGTATAGCGCCCTCTATTGGTGTTGTTTCACCAACTTTAAACAAGGTCGCGTCTTTTGAAATTTGGCAATTCGACTGGAGGTGTACGATCAAAGTGAGTGCAAATGCCAAATGACCTCAATGAACAAAGATCACACATCAATCTACAGTCATGGCTTTACAAGATGACACGTTTCTGGGTGAATTCATCGAAACCCGAAGTGTAAAAAGCGTCTTCAATGTGTATCAAATATTGAGCATATTCCGTTAAATTTTACAGATCGAGAGAAGCTAATTATTGGTCAATTTTTTACGTTAATGTACGTCTTTTAGGATTTTGTTTTCTTGAAAAATCAAGCATAGGAGGGTAGTTAAACTCATGAAGAACAGTTTCATGGTGATTATACCTGAGCAAACCCAAGTAACGGCCTCTGGGCAGCAATTCAAAAAAGGTGAAATATTGCTATTGATTACATCTTTGCTGTTTAAATAATGGATTTGGAGTGCATAGAAAGGAAAAAAATCCTTATATTAATTAAAATGGAAGAGTGAACAATATATGTATTAAATATTGGTTCATATTGGCTTATAAACTCAAATCATTCCCCGTTTTTTTGATATTCTAACATTAAACAATTATTTAACCCCCCTTACAATGAAAACGCCCACAATCTAATCCGTGTGTGTATATGCACACGCATACACAATGATGTCATCCCAAAAACCGTAACGGGTTCCCCAGAAATCTTGTTTAACAACGCTAAAGCCGCAGGGGAATCCCACCGTTTAAAAGTTAGCTACTGGGTTTGCTCAAATAACAAAGTAATAATTAGTTAAAATAAGAGTTCTTTCATCTATCATACTTTTTACGTCTCAAGGAAAATTCATCTTCAGGAAGAAAATCCGCTTTGAAATATTACCTTTTTCAGCGTGCGCGTTCTTGTCAAGG
>CM055816.1:94953618-94998041 GCA_029582265.1 Zoroaster sp. YZ-2022 | reverse complement strand
AACACAAGGTTTGATTGTTCACTAACACATGCCCTCCGCTTGATGCGGTTACCATGTCCTCCCATGTGCCTATTATTTTAAAGAGGAGACCATTATCATATAAATTATTAATCGTATATGGCACTTTGGCAGTTAATTCAGGGTGCAATGACCAAAGGATATTGTTCCTATGCTGAGATACATGCGCAATAGAGTATACATTTCGGACGACAAACATGAAGATGCGAGCAAAGGAAGAGAAATTGCTGCGGCGTACAACTGTATAAATAACACGAAGTATAATGAATAATCCAATCCACCGTGACGAAAACGAAGGTCAAAGATCAATCACTTGAGGGCGACGGGCGACGGCGACGGGCGACGGGCGACGGGCGACGTTTAGAAGGGCGACGGCGTTGTTTAGAAGGGACGCGCGACGTTTAGAAGGGCGACGGGCGACGCGCGACGGGCGATGGTCGACGGTCGACGGTCGACGCGCGACGGGCGACGCGCGACGGGCGACGGGCGACGGCGACGCGACGTTTAGAGGGCGACGGGCGACGGGCGACGGCGACGCGCGACGTTTAGAAGGGCGACGGCGACGTTTAGAATGGCAGATATGGAATTCCATAATATCGACGCTGTTTGCGTGTGGTGCCATGGCCCAGACGTCATTTTTAGGCTGAAAAATGGATCGCCAACAGTACACAGTCATAAAAGAGTAAGTATCTTGAAATTACTTTTAAGAGGATTTCCTGTATTTATCTTCGTGTTTTATACAAGAAAACTATTTTTAAGCTGTCCATTCGTCGTTGCATTGTGCCTCTTTAACTAACATGACTAACGTTAGTTAGGCCTACGAACATACTTTGGACAGTAAACAACTAAAAATATGAACAGATGTCATCAAAATGTATTTAGAATATAAATAAGGATAGAAAATTCAGTTGTTAAGGTTATGGCAATTATTCAGTAGAAATGTTATGCCATAATTTTGTAATTTTTGTTTTCTCCAAAACTTCAGTTTGTGCAATAAATTAAATAGTAGCTAAGGATTGTTTACTGCACTTGTCCTCAAGTGTACCCTTCTCAGATACAAATAAACTTACATAGACAATTATTTCACAGGAAAATGCACAATATTCATGACACAATACATGTACTTGTAGGTCCTGCCCTCGAGGCCTCTCTCAGAATCACTCACATCACAATCACATGAAACTATAATTATGAGTATATGAGACTCGGCAATTTCCTAAAATACCTTTCTTTGATGAGAGTTTCGTGAGAAAATTTCGTTAATTATTACATTGTCAAGAATAATTGTGTCACTTGAAAACAAACCAATGCCCTTTCAATTTCAATGGTCCAGCTACTCCAAAAGTATACATTATTTCCCATTCACATAAATTAGAACTTATCTGAATTTTCAAATAATTTATTCTTGGTCCATGTACTTATAAAACCTTCCTATTATTTTTACATCATGTAAACTGTGACATATATTTCAATAAATTAGAACTTCTGAAATTCTCTGCAATGATAGACCAAAGAATTTAAAAAAAAGAATTAAAACAAAAACAAATGTGTTGGTTCATCACCAGTGGCAGTACATGCCATCACCAAGAACTTGGGGAGGGGGAGATATTTTATTCAAAATTACCGATTCCAATGACAACCCCTGAATGTCACCCATTCGAACTGTACTAAATCTACATACAGAGCGTACATTTATTATAAATGCAGATTCATTCTGTTTTCTTGTCAACAAAGGATCATGGTTGTCTATTTACACCGAAGTCATCTCGCTTGTTACATGTGTAAGACCATGTACACTCATTTCTAGATTGGTTACAAGTATAGGTTATAAACAGGTCAACAAAGTGGTTTCAATTGATTGTGGGGAGGGAAGTGGTAACCACAAAAGTCAAGTCATGAACCCAACAGACAGTTAAAATAAATATGTATTTCATTGCTTTATTAGCAATTTACAAGCACCGTACAACCTTTGATTATTTCAATGTTAACAATTTATGTAAAAATGGCATCTGATCTTAGGTTGTAATTCTGTAGTATGGATCAGCTACAGACAGTTTGCCAATCATTTGTACAACCTTGAAAAATGTAAAATCAATATAAATTTGATTTCAAATTGTATACATTATTTTTAATTATTTGCAGTATAGGTGAAAACAAAGACAGTTTATAAGCATGTCACAATAAGGAGATGCTTGATTACAGTGTCACTATGATTGTCAATTTATCATTATATTTTGTTATAAATTAACCTGAAAGTGAAGTATATGATAAATAAAGATTAAAATTATTGTTGTACAAGACTTAATACCAAGAGATAAATACCAATGTTGGCTTATTTAAATCTAAAATTGAAAGGTTTGTCCATAAACAAAGTGAAAAGCAACCAATTATCAGATTTGATCCAGTGGATATAATTACATTTAATTTTGTTTGAATTAGAATTATTTACTTTTTGACAAAAACTCTTCTGCGGAGGGCAGTGGAAGATGGAAAGCACGGATGCAAGCTTTTCTTCCAATTTTATCATGTAGTAGTTATAGCTTGTTTTCTAATGAAAGGCTAATTAGCTGAAGGAAAGAAAGGGAAATATTTATATGGTCTTCCATGCTTCATTGTCTTCAGTAACCCCAACTCCCCAAACAATTTAACCCACACTTCCTGCTCTTGAATTTGCAGCCAAGTTTAATCCAGTTACTATACATGTAGTCCGTTCTATCCTAAATCAACTTTGTGACTTTATGCCCATAATAACGCTGAATAGGTTGATCTGGCTACCTACAACCCTGGCAAACTATTTTCATATGAGTGATTTTAATGTTGATTTATCATCTAACATGGTTTTGAAAAGCATGTGGGTAGTGTCAATATTTAAAATAAAAACATTGTGTTAAGTCACACTACAATTGTAATTTACTGCTTAAATCTCACAACATTTCCAAGTTCAATAGCCAATATCTCAAGAACTAAATGACCTATTAGAAAACAAAACACAATTGAATTCTACATTAATAACTTGTAATTTTGTGAAATGAGTTACATAAATGCTTTGCCAATGGTCCAATTAGTGGTACACGAAGTAACGATTTTTACAAATTTTAAAGGTCATATCTCATAGTCAATTTAATGTATAAGTTGACAAATTTGTTATTTATTAATCATGAGGAGGTCATATATGACCTTCAAACCACCTATCAGGACCTTTACTTCCTGTCAAACAGGAAGTTCAAATTCAACACATTCTAACGCAAATTGATATGTCTTTTTGAATATGAAATTGATATTGTTATTATAAAGATGATAAACCCTTGCATAATATGATATTGACATCATCGATGATAATTTGATTGAACCGGAAGTTGACTGAACACGTGTGTTTGTTCTAACAAACACTTAAGCTCTAGTTTGATTTGTTTTTATGTCATTCCCAGTGACGTCCTAGTCTCGTTTAATATTATAATTAATAAAATTTGTGTACATTATTTGTAAAAGGATCCATGCGTTAATACAATTATCTATGATGTACAGAAACCAACCTGTAAATGTTCTATTCAGTTATAGTTTTGACCAAACACAGAGTTATACATAATTTGATACGTGAATTTTAAGCATGTTATATTCGTTTACTCTTAAAAGGATAATTTAGAGATTGTTAATGTGTAAGGTTATTTGATAAATATTGCTCTCATCAGGGTTTATTTAATACATCATACATTTAATACAATGTAAATTTGTGATATAATATTGTACACAATTAAGACACCCAATATGTGTATATAATACACAAATAGATCATTGTTAATTGTGTTCATAAATTGTGAATAAATAATCGGCTACTCTACTCAGTGTTTGTATGTAAAATAAAAGCTCAACATTGGTTGGTTTAACTGAAATATTGTTTTCTTTTCAAGCACGTAAACATCGCTCTGGCATCGATCAATATTTATCTTCATCGATTCTTGTGTGATTTACAGCCTAAATATTTGAATTGCATTGTATTATGGACGTATGTTCTGTATGACCGTTCTGATGGGGAAAACTGTCCTGCAGATCCAAACATTGACCGATCTCGTCTCCAGTTTCGAGTAATATCGGTTGTCCTCAATCCCACTGCTTTCTCGTGTGGAACCAAATGATTTCATTATTTAAAAAAAATTAAAAAGAAAATTAAAAAATTAAAACAACAAATTATTTAAACTGGTGTTACATTTTATTTTGTAGTCACCAATCGGCATGAAGTGAAACATTAGTCGAGTTTGTAAAGTGATTTTTAGACTGTCCTAAATAGTAAATGTTTATATAAATAGTAAATATTTAGTTTAACAAATTCATCTTTGAAATTTAAGTTAGTACACAAAGTGAAATTTTGTTTACAAAAATGGTCAATCAAAAGACAGAAACATTTTATATGCCAAAAAGTATAAATAATAACTAAAACCCAGTAAAACAAGGGTAGAATAACATGAGAAGTAAGATAGTAAAACAAACAGGTGATAGTTTGTCTTTCATTCGTTAATCAATCATTAGGTTTTAGTCTCAATTCTCCGTATTTACATGTTCTTGTATTCTAATAAAATACATAATTTCCTCACCTTTTATGACAGTTTAGATGTCTTACAGTGTTGAGGTACGGTACTTTAAGGAAGGTACAGCATGGCTTCCCCTTTTGGGAAGTGCCCTTTGCCGTGTGCCTTCTTTTTTGAGACGTTGACGTACACACAACCAGTAGCTAGCACGATTAGAGTCAAAGAGCCAACAAACGGTGCCTGCTTGAATTACATGGCGTCATAGCCGTATAAATTGCCCCTAATGTCCCTGTGCGAATATGTTAAAGAACTAAGGCAGCAGCGCTTTACTTAATACAACTTCAAAACTTTCAAGTTTATTTGTGATGACTTTAATTGCTGCAGCCACCAGAATGTCAGTTGCTCCACCTACCATGATGCCTGCCTCGCTATGGAACAAGGCATATCAAGCAAGTTTATTGTGAGGTTTGAGCAGCTCTAACCCTAACATGAACCAGTTATTCCAGTTTACCAGCCCCTGAATTGAGTAGAATCTGTGAGAAAATTCCGTTAAGTTGCAATGTAAAGATGAACTTAACTCAAAAAACATCCCAGAATCGAAAAAAAACCCATTAAATTTTTCCCACGCTTTCCCCCGAACCAAATGATAATTAAAAAAAAAATATTAGTTAAAAAAAAAAATTTAAGGGGGAATTTATTTGGGCCCCTTTCCCCCAAAAATTTTTCGAGTTTTTTTTTTAGATTCCCAAAATTTGGAAAATGAAAAAAAAATTTTTTAAGTACATAAACAAATTGAAACAAATATGTCAAAATGCAAAAAAAGTTTCCCCACCCATTTCAACCAAACATTGAAAAATAAAAAGCAATTATATTCTGAAAAGGACATTCCAAAACTTATAAAAATCTTCCTGCTTAATCCCTCCTTCGATTTCACCCCTAAGTGTCTCCAAAGAGGGTTTAAAAAAACCCAAAAAAAATGAAACATTAATAAGAGCGGGGGCCCACATATTCCAATTGCATCGGAATTTTTAGAACTGTGTTTCGTTCTTCCAAAAATTAATTGCTACAAGAAGGAGTTGCTATATTTAAAATCTGTTTTGTATACAGTCCAAAAGTTAATCCATTTTGATAATTTGCCCCCCCCATCACAGTCAGTTTGTTTTAAAGGTTGCAATTTTGTTTAAATTGATTTTGATAAATTTTAAATCTAATTGATACAAAAACATTTTGGGGTTCCTTTAAACTTTCGGGACACTTTGATTAAAATTTTTAGAATTTTTTTTAAAAGGGAACGATAAACCCAAACCTGGCTGTCTTAACTGACTTTTCTAAAAGCTTTTACAAGGTTAGGGAAACGTTTTCATTTTGGGAGTTCGTTAATCCCAGGGTTTTTTTTTACAGAAAACAGTTTGTCGCCAATGGGATTTTCCATTTGGGAAATGCCGGGGTTCCAAAGGAAAAAACTTTTCCCTTGTGCTTTTAAGCCTGAAAAGACTTTGTTTCTGGACCCCTGAGATCTCGGGTTTTCAAAAGAAGGAAGCTTTTTTCAAAAATGAAAAAAACGACCAAAACAGGAAATTGTTTAAAGAATGAACCATAAAAAATGAAATGAACCCCAAAAAATTTAAAGTTGTACTTTTTAATCCCCTTTATGCCTTTTTTTAAATTGGGGAATTCAATAATAACCAAACAATTTTGAAACTTTGGGGCATAACCCAAGGAACCTTAAATGGGATACTCAAGTCGATTAAATTTCAAAGTTTTTAACAAAAAAATTTTAGTTTCGCCAATTGAAAGTTGAAATATTCCAAATTTGATTTAAAGCATTTTTTAACATGCAGCCCAAAAGCATATCGCATTTTTGTGGTTTTCGCTCAGAGGGAGTTTAAAAAAAAAAAACATTCCTGTAATCCCTTGGTGACCTTTGTCAAACATCGAACCAAATAAGGGAATTGCTTTCCATTTTATGAAAATCGAACAGCTTTTACTAATTTTTCAACACAATAAACAAATAAAAATTCCCATTAAATGAAAAAATTTAATTGCAAATTAGAGTGAACAGTATAAATGTAGCCCCTATCCCATACCTGAAAAACCAAATTTCAAAGCAGAAGGGTTTTTGTCCCTTGGCCAGCGTTTAATCATTTTGCCAGTTTATTCACATTTTTCACCTGTGATCTTTGTTAGGGGCCCGGTAGTTTTTTTTTAATTTTTTTTGAGACATTTTAATATGGAAAATGTAGTTCTGTGCAATTGGGAGTTTGTTGTTTTTTGGAAAAACAAAATTTTCAAATGAAGGGTTGACAAAATCAACTTTTTGGTTTTGACAGAAAAATGGAAAGATAGTTAAAAACAGCAACCGCAATGTAAAAACCGAAACAAAAAAATGTGATGGAAATTTTAAAATTTAAATTTTCATTTAACCCGGATCATTCAAAATTCCAAGATGTTTTAAAAAAACCCCCACCCAATAAAAAACCCCCCCCCTTTGATGAATTACACCAAAAAAAATTATCGAAAAAATTTAAATTGGAAATAAAATCAAGTTTGACTACCTGTGAATAAAAACGAAGGAATCAAAAATTTGCAAAACACCAAAACAATTTTTATTCAACGGGAAAAGGATGATTGTTCAAAAAGGGGAATTGGGCCCCTTTCAAAACAAAATCGGAAAACCCCCAAATACCGGTCCGCGTCAAAAACCAAAATTTTTGGGAATTTTTTATGGTGGGCTAAAACAAAACCAGATGGGGTTTTTATGAAGGTCGGGGGGTTTCCAAAATGCGGCTGAAGAGGATTTATTGGCCTGAAAGCCACACCAGTGGCCCCTTCCAAAATCAAATTAGAATTGTGGGATGGTCGATTATCACAAATTTGGTCCATCTCAGTCCTTTTTATAATTTAAAGAGGGTTTTGGAAAAATTCCACAATTTTTACTAAATTTTTCCCAAAAACTTTGCAATTGGGGGGGTAAACATATTTAAACCCCAGGGTAGGAAAGGTGGACAGAGTCGCGAATTGTTCAATTAGTTGCTGACCATGATGTTTTTCCCCCTTGGAAGAAGGGGGATAATTTGTTAAATACCTTTCAAAATTCCGGGTAAATGTTAGAACGGAAATTTGCCGGTCCATTTTGAAATGGTTAGGTTATGATATTTTTTGGATTCCAACTTATCAAAAACAGAATTGAAAAAGTTTAATATTCTAAAAGAATTTTTAAAAAATTACGCCTGAAATGAACTCTGATAAAACGAAACTTTGATAAAATTAAATTGGGAAAGGGAGACCCGAGAATACCCAAATCAATTGTGACAATAGGAGAGGAAAAATCAAAAATTCCAAAATTTTTAAATATCTGGAGCAAACCGAATTCGATAATTCCAGCACCAAACTTGGGAATTGAGAATGAATTCAAAAACCTGAATTGAGTTGAAAACTAAATTATGGAATAAACCCAAATGGTAAATTTTAATTTAGTTGGAAAAGTCATTACGGGGCCAAAGGGCCCCCAAAATACAACCCAAAAATTTGTTCAAGTTTAAATTTTAAGAATATGTTGAGGAGGTCCAAAATAAGAATTCTCACACAAATGTAAAGGTGAGACAAAACCTCAAAAAATATAATTTGAAACGAAAAAATAGTTGAAATCTGCAACTGAGGTCTTTTTTTAATTTTTAAAACAGAAGAATTGATCAGTTTTTTGGTCAGACCCCCGATAAAAGATTTATAAAGAAGCGACGCGTGAAAACCCCCGGAACCAAACTCAAATTCATTGCCCAAAACCACAGACAAGTGATATAAAAAAAATAAAAAAAACACCCAAAAAGAGGTGTCAAAAATGAAAATCGTGAAATCTGAGTGTTAGGCCCAAAACCACCAGCCAGAATGTTGATGGGAAAAAATTGATTGAGATAATAAATTTTTTTTATCAAAAATCCTGTAGAATGGTTCAACCCCCCCTTTATTATTTTTCTCCCTTTTAGTCTGATTGTCCTTTTTATCTTCTATTTTTTTTAGTCTGATTGTCCTTCATTATCTCTTCATGCTTTGAAAGGGTGATCCCCTAAAAGGGGGGGATGAGGTGCGTTGGCAGTAAAAAACACCCCCCCATTTATTCCACAATTTAAAAATTTTAAAACAAAGTTGGGTTTTGCTTGCCTGTTTGGCCCTTTTCATTGACCTTTTTTTTGACCTTTTTTTTTATTTGTATTTTTTTTATTTTGTTTTTAAAAATTATTTTTTAGGGGAAATTTTTTTTTTTTAGGGAATTTTTAAATTTTTTTAATTTATTTTTTTATTAATTTGGGAGAACCTTTAAAATTTTTTCCCCTGTTTGTTTTTTTTTTTTATTTGATGTTTTTAATACAATCATATAAATAAGAAATAAAAATAAAAGTTTTTTGTAAGATATTTTAATTTTTAAATTTTAATTCCTCTATATTGTAATTATCCCCGAAATTTCAACCTTTTTGGGCCCGGATAGTAAACAAAACCAAAAATTTAAAAAAACAGTTTTTTTGATGGGGCCCTTTTACCCCCAGTTCATCAGTGATTATTAAATGAAAAACACTTAATCGTATTATAATGGGGTCCATTTTTTTTACCGGGGGTTTTCAATTTAATTGTTTTTAACCTTTTTAAACACACAATGTTTTTTTCGGCAAAAACGATATTAAGTTTCCATGTTATTTTAAAATTTTTTTGGTCTTGAGCTAAATTTTGGGATATTATTTTTTTGTTCTTTTAAAGGGATGTTTTGAAAACCATTTTGAAAAATGATTTAATTATGGCTGTGCCGCGCCAGGAAAAAAAGACAGTAGAACATGAAATGTCTTCGAACAAGTATTTTTCAGGAAGCTGACGGAAGAAGGCGCATAAGGATTCTGTAATCCAACGGGAACCCAAAATTGTCTGATGTGCTGCGTTAGATTTTTGAACCAGGACCGCGTAATACGTTTGTTGGGGAAAGGGAAGTAAAATTGAAAAGAAGGTTTTGTAAACAGCTTTGGGAGTTATTTTTCAAACAAAACTGGGTCACAAGAAAATGTTATCGGGATTAAAAATTTGAACCCCCAATAAAACAACAAAAAAAATTCTCAAACTTGGTTTTTTAATTTTTAATGATGTAATTTTATAATACAAATGTTAAATTAAATATTCCAAAGAGGTAATTGTTATTATTTCAAAAGAAAAATGTCGAATAAAAATTTTGACATAAAATTCAAATTTTGTCATATACCATGATATACCAGAAAATGAAAAAAATTTCGGAGGGATAACTTTTAAAACCCAATCAGAATAAACGTTAAACACAAACGTCAACCTAGCTGTTTTGGGTTTTTTGGATGGTTTTGGTGTGCTGTCCAGGGTGGAAAAAATAGGCCCCCCAAATTTTTATCAGTATAAAAAGGTTGTAGAGTACCACAATTTGATTAGTGAATACAATTGACAGTTTCAAAAATGTCATTTGTTAGCAAGTTTTTATCAACTGTGAAAAACGTGAATTTAATTTAAACCCCGGGATTCTTCACACCCCCCCAACCCCTTTGTGGGGCCAATTATTTTACAGAAAATAAGGCAATTCAGCTTGATAAAAAAATACTTTTTTACTTTCAATGTACTTATAGGTTTGATGTTCCAAAGCCCGGATTGTACCATTTCCACGCCTTTTGACGATAGGGAAAGATTGGGGGGAAAATGGGGGATCCAGAACATTTTTTTTTGGGGCTATCAACTCGACAAAAGGGTGGCACTCCCACCCAAAGGGCAGATTGGGGGTCCCCCTTTGTTTATCCGCACACGGGAAAAATGGGAGGCCCTCCCCCCCCCCCTTTTTTTTTTTGACAAAAAGTTTTACCCCCTATGAAGGGGAATTCAAAAATTGTGGGTGTTTTAAACAAAAAAAAAAAAAGAAATCTTTAGTTTAACATTTTTTTAAAAAGAACCAATTAAATAATTTTTTTCAACTTTTTATAATTTAACTTTTAATGCTTTTTCATTTTAACCTTAACCCCAACAAAAAAGGAGGTCATTTTTGTTTAAAACAAAAATGGGGTATGAGCCATTTAAAGAAAATCTTTAAATTATAGGCGTTAGTGATGTATGCACCAAAGTACACAGCTAAAATCAAATTTTCCATTGTTGTTGGATAAAAATGCACAACAAAATAAAATTACCTTTTAATTTTTTAAAAATTCAATAAACCTTTTTGACAAAAATTTTGGTACTTTTTTTTAGATTGTCTTGCGAGGATTTTTGTATTGGAACTTGGTTGTCGTGGTTTCAAAACAACCTGACGGGTACATTTCAAGACTGGTCCCGGGTGGGGGGTTTTTTTTTCCCTGTTCATCTTGAGAACTTTACGTTAAAATCATGAATCACCTGGTTTTTGGAAAAAAACGGGAACAGATTTTGGCCAGTGACTTTGGGGAAACGAGCCCCTTACAACACGAAGAACCGAATCGACGATTTAATTAACGACGAAGTGGGATGGCGAGGGGGGCCCCCTGGTCGTCAGAGCAGGAAGATTTGCAAAATTTTTATAAATCCCATAAAAAAATGAATTTGAAAAAAAGGCACCGGAATTTTGTGAAAATTTTAGTTAAAAAACAGAGGTGATAGGGGTGTTTTAAGGTTAATGTCTTTTTTCAAATATGAATGCCCAAAAACCAAAAATTAAAAAAGGGGAAAACCCAGGAAAACCCGAATTTTTTTTTGCCAAATTGAGTATTCATGAAAGTTAGTCCTCCGTCCATTTTTTTTTTGTTAATTATTATATCGATCGAAAACAGAGGAATTAAAAAAAAAATTTGATCACATGGGGTTTTTGGGCGAGTGTAACGTTATTTTTGGGTATGACGTTGATTTTGATTATTAAAATTGTCGGGAAAATGAGTTTGAAAGTGCCAAAATTTAAATGATTCTAAACCACCACGAAAAAATGAATCCCATTTTTTTTAAACAATTTGTTTTTAAAAAACAAAATTTAACCGGAAAGGGCCAATATTTAAAAAGGCATGAACTGAACACGGTACTATTGTGTAAGGGGTGGCTCGGGGTTTTCCAACCAAACCAAGAAAAAAATAAACACGTGCGAAGTAAAAAAATGGGGGGTTTTTGGGTTTTTTCAATTTCCCCTTTTAAATTTATCAGAAAAATTTTTTAGCACATAGAATTTTGGATTGGGATAAACCAGGTTTGGGGGAAAAGTACGAGGGCATAAAAAAAATAGTGTTTATGTTGCATCAACACCGTCGCGTGGGAGTAAAGTCGGACCACGCGTCGAATACCCCCTCGGGGGTCTGGACACAGGAAAACAAACCCGGCGGAAGTTTATTTTTTTTGGTGGGAAATATAAAAATTATTTCGGGAATAGTTTGAATATTATTTCAAAATGTTTATAAACCGTTGGAGGGGAAGAAACAAATAGTGGTTTTTTTTTTAATTTTCGGGCCCCACCCCCCAAAGAAGTATACTCCAATTAAAACAAAACATGTTCAAATCAAAAAACCCCAAAACTTCCAAAAAGCGAATTTTTCTTTTGGTGAAAAAATAGAACAAGGCAATAAAAAAACGAGTTCTGTTTTGGTTTTTACAATTGTGTCAAAACCCCACCACAGGGGTTTTTCTAAAGGGACGTAATTAGGGGTCAACCCCCATTTGAAACTAGACTTTGCTAAATTTGAATACAAAAAAGACAAAAGAAATTTTGATTTTTTTTAACCCAAAAAACGTTTTAAAAAATAAAAGAGGAATTAGTATAAAAGTTCTAATCTGTAATAAAAAAAAAAATTTAGGTCAAAAAAAGCATCTTTAGAGTCTTTTTAAACAAAAAAAAAAAGTTTTTCGGGGATCATTCATTTTTAGTGTCCGAGGGATGTAATAGGCCCCTTTTAAAATTTGTTTTTTAAAAGCGGGAAATGGGGGGACGAGGCAAGGGGAACCCCCAAAAAACGATGGTTCAGGAAATGGATTTGGTTTGGGATCCGAGACGAGCACACAGCACCTCGGGTGGAACGCAAGAAACAACGACAATGTCGCATGTGGACCTAGAAAATCCAAAAAGACCAGTTTTATATACCGGTAATATGCACAGACAAGTTTCCCAGGCAATGTAAAACGGGGATTTTTAAAACATTTGGTATTCCCATATACAATGTTCAATTTTTATTGTTTTATTCTTAATTATTTTATTTAGTGTTTTTCTATTTCTTTTATTTTAATTTTGTATTTTAGATTTGAATTGTCTTTTAAAAATTTTTAGATTTATTTTTGTAACAAAAAATTTTTTTGGGGGAAAATGAGGAGAATAATAATTTGTGTTAAGAAAGAAAATGTATTAAAAAGGGAAACGTTCACGAAACCTCTTTTTAATAAATTTTTAAAAAAAAAAGACAAATGAGAAAGAGGAATCAAAAGAAAGGAAAGATATAAAAGCACAAGAGAAACAAAAATTTTTACTCAAACGGGGTTCTTTGCAAAGAGACACCCCCCTGGGAATTAAATTTTTCACCCAATTTTACTTCCCTGCATTATGACGAGGAATTACTGCCCCCTTTTTTTAAAAAAGGGCTGATATTTTCCCACAAATTTAAATTAAAAACAATGAACTGTTTCTAAAAAGGAAATTTTTTTCCTCTTTTTAATGGAATCAGGGTCGCGAAAAAAGGGGGGCGAACCATCCAGGCTACAAATTCCCATGAATGTGTATTATTGAACCGACGTCACATAATTTCAAAAAGTTATTTTGTTCAGGTAAGTTGACTGTACGGAGGTTTTGTTTATTAAAAATATTTTTCGTCCGATTTTTTCGTTAGTTTTATGCTTAAAATGTTGCCCTGACGGAAAAATTAAAATCTCTTTTTAAGATTAAAACCCAAGTTATTTTGGGGAAGGTTTTAAAGATTTTTTTTTTCAATTAAATTTTTTAAACCTTTTTTTGAAGTCAAGGGCCCCAAAAAAATTGCAAAAAGGGTTTGCGGGGTTCAAAACCCCAATTTGGGGCCGGGTTTTTAAAAAAACCCAAATTAATTTCCGGAAAAAAAAATTGCAGAATTGGGGTTTTGGGGGGTTTTGGGGGGTTGGAAAACAAAAGCCGGGGGGTATACATTTTAAATTTTTTTTTAAAAATTTTTATTTGCTTGGGGAAAAAGGAAAGAAAAAAAATTTAAAAAAGGTTTTGAATGGGAAATTTAGAACAAAGGAACTTAAAAATGCTATTTTCCAAAAAACCCAAAAAACCAAGGGGGGTTTTTTTGGTTTGGGAAAAAAAAATTGAAAAATCAGGGCTTTTTTTTTTTTTTTCCTTTTTTTAAAAAGAGAAGGGAAAAAATTGGGTTTTTTGCACCCAAATTTAAAGGGGTTGGGGAAGGGGGAGGCAAAAAAAAAGAGGTTTTTTACCAAAAAAAACAAGTTTTTTTAAAAAATTTAAAATTTAATTTCCCCGTTCCCCCTTCATGTCCCCCCGGGGAAAAACCAAAAAAAACCCCTTTTTTTGTAAAATAAATTTTTAAATTTTTTAAAAAAATACGAATTTTTAAATTTCCCAAAAAGAATTTATTTTCAAAATTTCCCTTTAAAAAAATTTTTGGAAAAAAAGAAAAAACAAGAGCCCCAAAAAAAAAAAACAAAAAAAATTTTTTTAAAAAACAAAAAAAAATTAAAAACAAAAAAAAAAAAATAAAAAAAATAAACAAAAAAAGGCTCAAAGGCTTTAAGCGTTATGGTGCTCGGGGCTTTGAATGGGGGACTTGTTCAAAAACAAAAATATTGTTAACCGTGACCTCACTAAATAAACTTTTGGGATTTCACCCCAAAAACAAACCTTTTTTGGGGATTAACCAATCCCCTTTTTTCCCCAGTGATATCACCCTGCCCTCCCCCCACACACACACGTTAAACCGAGTATAAATTTTAATTCCTCTACTGTTTCCAAAAACCCAAATTTTCTCTTTCAACCCCATTGGAAAAGGTTTAAACCAAATACTTTTTTTGTTTTTCTTGTTTTTTTGAAACTTGTTTTGTTGGGAAAAAGGTAAAAATTTTTTAAAAAAAAATAAAATAATAAGATAAAGAACAACATTAACTTTTCCAAACCATTTAAAAAAGGGATTTTTTAAAAATACATTGACACCCCTTAAAATAATATTCCCAAAAAAAAAATTTATGGTACCGGTACAATATCAATAATATTGGGTGGTATCGTCGCTTTGATATTCTGAGATTCATCTAAACCGTCCGTTTACGTTTGCTCCATAATTATATAGCTTCTCATTTAAAATAGTTGAGCCAACTAGACACAAACACGTTTTTACAGTTACTAGCGTCAGTTTATACAGGCAATAAGTAAATGAGTAAACTTGTGTGGTAAAAAGTAAAGTGCATGCACAACCTAGTCTCATTGGTCTACCTTTACATATGATACACAATATTTGTAAAATATGGGGAAAATGACGATACAACATTGGCTCAAATCCAGGTATCAATACATCCTTAAAACAATTTGAATCAAATTTAAAACAAAGAATAAAACATTTTCCACCGCATAATATACCAATTTAAACATGTATGTGTTGGAAATAACTATCAGCATAAGTCTATTTGTACTTTTTGTCCTAAATTAATCGAGCAGGATCACATTTAAGGGGCAAATACTTTTTGCATTCTTTTCGTAACTGGAGATTATGATGGGTTAAGTTGTAATGATAATAGTTAAAATAATAAAATGGGTATTTCATAGAAACTTTATTTGCGTTTACTTATTTGCGTTACTTACATATGAAAACCGTTTGGGAGTTATGTATGATACATCACTTACACAATATTTTATAAAAACAATATAAGTCTTAAAAACAGAAAGAAAACAAATTGATGAACATTAGCTTTAGGGAGAAAATTGTATACAGAAGTTGTTCTGGGATGCATATCTGTTTATAACATCATTATATACAACATACTGCAGTAACATTTCACTATGTCATTACATTTTTATCTGGAAAATTAATATCTTAATTCTTGTAATGTCATTCTGAATATTATAGATGAAACAAAAACACCAACAGATAACAAATCGTTTTTTGAAGACCAACAGCAATCCCAAACAACTACATATATTATCAACAACAAAAACATTATCTGTACTACTGTATTTCATATATTACTGAGAAATAATCAATTACTCATCTCAAGAATATATATTTAAACTAATGAGTTAAATGAAGGAATAACATTGGTTGTATTGGTAGACCGCCTCACGACAGATGCTGACTCTTTTAAATCAAAATATACATTAAACTACTAGCATACTTGAAGTTTCGGCTTATTAATGCGTTGTGTGAGAAAATAATAAACATCATTTTGAAATAGTACTTTTCCTGAATTTGAAAAAAAATTATTGCAATTTGTAAAGTGACAGTATCTAAGACATCATTTTATTTTATTATAAAAAGCACATCATTATCCCTATCATTTCTTAAATTGCAATGAAACTTACTTGGTGTAACGAGATTATAAAGTTCCTTGAACTGTATGAGATCCTTGGCACGAATGTTTTGTTTATATAACTGAAAGTACTTTAGTGTCTGTAACATATGTCCAGGAAATTGTTTCATGAGGTGATTAAAAGATAATAAGATAAATGTTTTAACGATAAATGTTTCTTAACGATAATTGCTAAAATTTCAATAGTCTTCGTTAAACTTGAATAAAAATGGCATATAGGCCTATATTACCGATATAGTTTGTTGTATTTGATGATATTCTTCTAAAATCTAAAAGAATAATTTCTGTAAAGATTATTGTTGACTTTACAACGTCATGTTGATTTATAAAAAATTTAAGGCAGTAAACATTTGTATATACAACTTATTCACCTCAGGCTTTTATGAATTTTAAAGTAACTTCTGGTAAGAGACTCGATTTCCAATTACACAAACCATTAAACTTTTACTCGACAACTGGGACTTAATTTGCCTGCAATACAACTGTAAGAGATGAACCGTGTACTTCACCTGTACCAAATCTACCTTGCTTGCACCTGTACTGACTGTGGGACAGACCCCAGCTCATCAGTGCGTTGTCTGATTATTATTATGCTTAGAACCTGAACTATTCGTCGATATGGAGACTTTTTGAAACCCCTTTCAGATAATCAACCGCTTCCTCATCTGTGCTCAAAATTTTCTCTGACAAAGAGAGAAGTAGATCTTCAGCATTTTCGTACTTCTTTCGTGGTGCCTTGAGTGTTGTGCATGCATGCTCTTCTCTATTCGTATGTGTCCTGTGTTAGTGAGTCTTTTCTGCTGCTTGTATCCAGTTGGTTCCTCCGTCTCGTTCAGTGTCGAGTAACTCACCAAACTTTCATGCAGCTGTATTTGTTGTTAATCCACCGAAGTCGCTATTCATCGATCCATGCACTTTCTCCAGCAAAGGCGTTTACATAGTTTGCTGGATTTGAAATTTACAATTTAATGCATATATATTAATGAAACTTCTTTAAACCGATACTGTGGAAATGAGTATTATGATTAACTAATTTTAATATGGGTATAACTGTTACTGAGACATCGTAGTGGTTTAAACATTGAAAATCTCCTTTGTAAGCTTTTCATGCCCCACATCGTATAGTCTTAGTCTGACTTGTTTTCTTTGCTGTAAATACTTCTGATGATGATCAAATTGCCAATGTATCTGCACAAGTTTGGCACAAGAATTATTGCAGAATGTGACAGAAACAGAAATATTTTTTGTCATTTTCGTACTACATAATATGGTAGAGAGAAATATGTTTGTATATTTTCATATATAAAATTACGACCACTACTGACTAATTAGATAACATTTACAACTTCGTCTTGATGTAATGCTGGATGGAAACATTATTCCTAGTTTTAATATAAATTATGTAAATTACAACGCATGATCATCGCGCGGCCAGTTGATTAGCCTATCCGGTCCTCGTATTTATAATAGAGATGGTTAATCACAGCACGCTGATGAGGCATTATACGGCAAAATAATCAAACACACGTCACCTACACAAAACACGCCTGACTTAATATTGCCATATGAACACTATTAAACCTGTTTTTTGTTCTCAGACGTGGAGGGGCTCAGTTGAGCCCTCCATATATTTCTGTATTTTTAAGCTAATTTCGTGTAATTTTGGTATGTTCAGAATGACACGATCTACCAGATTGAGACTATGAAACATCTATATGTCACCGTGCAGGTCGCTATACCCACTGTTAGTAAAATTATATTTCCATAACTTCCTTTTAATTTCCATCCGTTGGACATAAAATTTGTCACATATGCTGTAAAATTATTACAATCAATAATATGATCGTCACTTAGATCACCACCTGGAGGGTGCTATAATCTAACATGTTAGAGTATTTTTCCCCAACAAAATTGTTTTATAGAATTTGGACACAATATTTGGGTTTGTTTAACCATCCACGGGACTCTCAACTCTGGGTCATAAATTCAATACCAGCAAAAAAAAAATGGAAAAAAAAAATTTTTAGTAAATCTTTGTTTTTATGACTAAAATATAAGAGTGCATTGAGAACGTAACAGGGCCGTCATACTGGAAGTTAGTCACAAGAACCAATACTTGCCCATTTCTCAGAGTTTGAAACGTTAACAACAAACCCAAAACACACATTAAATGTCTTCTAGTAGTCAAACATTTGTATTGTTAACTTAGCATTAGACCTGTTCAAAATAGACGGTGGGACAAGGAAAACACATATGACACCCATCATCGTTTGGTAAGTTATCATGGGAGGAATCACAAAGAAAGTCAGAAAATGTCAGTGCGTGATCGGACAGCGTGATCGGACAGGCGTTCTGGAATATTATATTTAACAACAAAATGTCATAAAGGGCGCGCATTGCGTTAAACTCACCTGTGCATGCGGAGCAAGTCGAAGCTGCACCCTAAAATGAATGAATTTCAACACATTACTAAGATGTGAGCCCTGAACATGGATGCTAAAACGATACGTTCAAATTCAATGTGTAAAGAAACATTTAAATAATTTTTGCTAAAATTAGTTACCAGTAATAAGTATAATTTTATAAATATGGTATAAATTACTGTTTTAAAAGAACACATTCCGTTACTCATTTTGATTTATTTGGAAAAATAAAAAGTGAATATTTTTTTTTCAAATGTAGATATATACCGAATATAAACACTGCGTCAAATCCTTATAGAACAATCAATATAGGGGTTGATATAGCATATTATTTTCTTTACATTTCATCCTTGTGTACTAACCATACACTGGACAAGACCGAGATTGCGCGGAGAGTACGCACTGCTCTTTACACTTATTCAGTAAAATATAACATAGCAGAGACAATGTTATTAAAATATGAAAGTGAAACATACTTTTTTTAATTTAAAAATGTCTATAAATATCACCTTATATGAACAGATGAAATTTAATTCTAGCTGGGCTTTGTATATTGTCTTGAAAACTGTTTTTAAGGTATTGTTTCCATTAATTATTTGATTTATTAACATTTTCACTGTGGGAATAACAGCTATTCTGTTCATGTGTTAGTAGTACTTAAATCCATCAGAAAAACACATCAAAGAAAGTGACGTAGGCCTAAATGCCCATATCTTACCTTTGCTAGGGCATTGGACGAAGGGTGGTCATGAAGTCTCTGGTTTCGATAGGTCCATCTCGTTTCCCACTGGACCAGAAACCAATGGTAACTGTTATTTGTATGCTTCATAATTATTCTTGATTAAGGTATTTCCGCCCTAAGCTTATAAACTGCACATTCATTTCTCCTGAGGGACGATCAGAGCATACTGAGTTGAAACTTCAGTTGTGGGCTCCAGTTCTTTTCAGAACTAATTACTACTCAATGGCCGAGTATTTCACATGGTGTCACCGTAAAGAACCGCACACTCAATAATTATATTTTGTTCTTTATTTGTTTAATTTATGTATTTACTATATTAAATACTGCGCCATCGCTTGAACTTGAAAATGTTTTTCTGCAATCCCGGTTTGTATGTCAAAGCCATTCAACAAATCATGATCATGACTATGTCATCATTTTCCATTTACGCTTGTTCTCCGGTCTCAGGCAGCAGCTATTCAAGTCATCAATCATACAAATATTAATATAACAATGTAATTAAAACATTCGACTCACCTTAGGTTTGATAGATAAACGGACATTGTCTTCTGTCCATTTTCCTTTAGTTTCACAAGTTAGCTGATAAAAGCTCAACACATCACAGCGAAAAGTTACCGGCTGAGCCAAGCAACTCGTTATGTACTATATGACTTTTCTGAAGTAAAGTCAAAAAGTCACCGAGCTTGGATGGAAAACTCCACAATTTTGATTTGGGAATGACCTGTGTCTGCAGAAAAAAAAAGTGTATCATAAACATGAACTTATGTTTTATAATCAAATTCTAATTGAGTAATATTATTTTCTCTAAAAATGTCCTTTCACAGTCTCTCTGTTTTTATGATATGCACCTGATCGTGAAATTCTCAAGATTGAATAAATACTGTGGCGGGAAACCCGGGCACAATCGCTGATGGGCCGGACATCACTCAGAAATGACCAAAGGCCAAGTGTGCAAGTCTGTTTTTGAAATCTTCCGCCGATTGGTTTATTGAATGTCCAATCTATATGTCGGTACACAGTTACTTCAATTAAATACACACCTGATCAATATTTGTCATACAGCACAACAAATCAACTGTTTTCATCAATAAAAACACATATAATACGTCCCCAATTATACACTTGCATGCAAATCAAACTATGTTTTATTGTCCACACTGCAGTAATGCATACACATCCAGTACAGGAGACATACCCGCAATGTGTGAGTAAGTCATGCACATTCAGTGACCAATTTAAGTAAGTCATACACACTTCAGCACGGGTAATGTGTGACAAGCAATTCGCTTCCATACGCTTGCAATTGCCAAGCAGCGGCGTAGCACGGGGGGCCTGGGGGGAACGTTCACCCCACAAATTTCCAGTGCCCCCCAGGTGCCCCCCACGAAAAATCCTCATAGTGCCCCCAAAAAAGAAAAGAAAAAGAAAAGGGAAACAACTCATACCCCTGTCCACCCACTGAAAAAAGTCCTGGCTACGCAGCTGACGCAGCGCCTCAGTACGTCATACACATAGCTATACCAGCGTGTGACAAGTCATTCACGTAATAAGCACAACCAACGTGTGACATGTAAGACTTATTGCGGTGACACCATGTGAAATTCTCAATTGAGTAGTAATTAGTTCTGAAAAGAACTGGAGGTACAACTCGAGCACACATCCCAATCTGACTATGCGCAATTAGAACTAGCAGAACAAACTGAACTAGCCTAAATTTACAGAGATACAACAACTTATGTCTTTCTCTGTCGCTTGCCACAAGCTACACTGATGACCGTCTGACAATGCACAACATCGCTGCATGTGCACACACACCACTGCGGTCACCGCTGAAGGCCTAAAGCACGCCCAAAGCACGCCCACAACATACACGATAACCAGGTTGCTCACACTGTCCTGTTACAATACTTATTTGATCTGCCAGTGTCAAAGTGATATAAATATCGGCAAAATATATTCCAAATAATCTGAATCTTACAATACCTTCAAAGTCTTTGCGTCCATTTCCCATCCATCCTTTAAGTTGCATACCTTGACAGTCAAATCTCCTCCATTAAAGAAAAGGTCAATGCATCTGTATGCATCTAACAGCTTTGACGCCAATTGGTTTTCAATTTCCAAAACGTTCTAGGTATTTAATGGAAAGTAACATATAATATTTAATTTCAACGTTAATCTAAACATCAGTTTAACACACATCGTCGCAGTTTTCACGAAGTGACATATTCGTCCACGTCGTGGTAAAATCGCGTTGCGAGATGTAAGCGATTAAATAGTATATATTATATATAATATTATAGTATATAAGTTTTAAAACCGGGGTTTCGATGTCAATTTAATCTCAAAGATCATTAATTTGTACTTTGTTAGAAAGCTGAAATCTCAAATGATACGTAACTGTATTCGTTTTGTAGAGGAAAATAACTATAAACGAGTAACAAATTCATAAACCTAACTTCGTGAAAACTGCACACGCTCTTGCCAGGTTTTCACAAAGTGACGTTTCCCGTGCATTAGTATAGGGACATGCGTTAACTTCATGGAACACACGTGTGTCGTGATCGAATTGTGTCACTTCGTGAAACCTTAATATCATGCCGTTCGCATAAAATACATTCAGTAAGTAATACATGCACAAGGCTGCAATCGGTCACTTCGTGAAAACCTAAAACCAAAGTTGACTTAAATTTTACAACAACTTCATTACTTTAATTAGAAAACTAGATAGTTTTGAGGATTAAAACTTGTGTGAAATGACAGATAACACAATTTTAAGTCCAAATATTGACTAAAATCATTTTCCAAAAATATACGATTTTTTAACAATCCGTCACTTCGTGAAAACTGCGACATTTATGAGAGTTGACTGGGATAAAATGTCATTTAACCTTTATCAATCTATGCAAGAAAGTGCATGCATACTACTAAAGCCATTAAATGGTACAAACTACATTACCTGCTTTGCAACTTCATCATCATTCCAAACGTGTACACGAAAACTGTACCAATTCTCAGACGGGTCAAAAAGGGCCCCAAATGCGCCAATCTGTACCATTTTGCAGCTGGAGGAAGACGCTTGACCAACCATAGCCACTCCAGTAAAATGATTCATCAGGATGATGGCGTTGTTGCCTTTGGACGATACCAATATGCCATCAACTTCACCATCAACAGGATGCCATGATTGTGAAGCATTATCATCATCACTGCACATCTGAACACTAAGCTCCCATTCTGATTTCTCTTGAGCATGATGAGGAAAAGACAGCACAACGCTATCTAAAAACTTCAAACCAGGTGGACCGCATTGGATCATCGGCGAGAGAACAACATCGGGAGGATGGCTACCTACAACAGGTGGTGCATCGGGGTTGACATAGATGTACACCTGTTGTGAACAGCCCTGTGGTATTGCACCACGCGGAATGTATATGTGAACATTGTACTTCTCCAGAGACAAACTTCCACCTTCGTTGGTGAAATAACTAATGGCAATGAACGGCAGCTGAAATATCCGCCCAATCAACTCTTCTTGGCTGAAGTCCTGTGTCAGTTTGTTGTACTCCTTCAGCAGCTTTTGAAGATGTGTTGTTGAAGTGTGTGTAGTTGAAGTGACGGGATCGCCTGCAAATAAATACATCTTGTGTAAGGCTTAAATACTAAACAAACTGGAAATTAATCTCTCTCTCTCCCTCTCTCTCCCCCTCCCTCTATCCCTCTCTGTATTGCCGACCTCCAGGAAAAAGTAGATTTTTGTGAGATTTAGACATTGTTAGGTTACACATTTTATGTTAATCTCACCCTTACTGATCGTAGGTCATACAGGGCAAATTTCTTGTTGTTAGGTTTAACTGTTTTCGTGTATTTCTGGGTTCTTTTTCTCAAAGTTGTTGTCGCTTTTTGGGCTCTGGCTGGCCAGCATGACCAGTCAAGCGCAGCGGCCTATTCAGGATCACTCAAGCGTGAGCACGGGTGGTGAACACGGGTCCATCGATGACGTTGACAGTAATGAGATCAATCTTTTGAACCCACCCCCACCTTTGTACATAACCCTTCCAACCGTGACAAATCCGATCCCAAACACCCACCTAAAGTCTCCAAACAAACTGGTCCGTTGGATGCCGTCGGGATGCGGATCGTGCGGGATCATCGGGTGTCCGGAGCTCTGCGGGCTCTGGGGGGCCCTCGGATCCTGTCGAGGCCACCTTTGCGAAGGCTGGACATGCCGCGCCGGTGTCGGGGGTGTTTCAACTCGAAGCGCCTCACGTGCTGGTGCGGGGTCCGGCGTGTCGGCATCTCGTTCCGGTGGAAGTCCAACAGGGTTTGGATGGACCCTCGTGCGGGCGGCTCGGCGGCGTCTGCGGGGCCTTCATTTCCCGCTGTTTCTTCGGCGTCCGGGGCTCCTGCGTCGTCTGTGGCCCCTGCGTCATCCGCGACCCCTTCTTCTCCTTGCCCCTCTCACCTTAACCCTTTCCTCTCTCACCTTTCCCAACCTTCAGCCCCCTACCTACATCCCACCGTAGTCACACACTTGACCTATGACCTGTAGTGTCTCAATAAAAGCATGATCGATTCCTGTACACTAACGTTCTTCTCTGTAGTCAGTCCTTTACATTTTGTCAGAAGTAATGAGCCCTTAAATTTGTTTGAAAGGGTAAACGGACCAGACAAGTTCGCCAAAGGAATGCAGATAAATTCCTGATTTCGTCAACATAAGGACATTGAGTGAGTAACCAGAAATAACTGTTAATTTTCGTGCAGAAAATTTAGTCTTTCTTCACACGTGCTCGACAAACACGTTGCCCTGTTAACGTTAGATTGGCACATGTTTGTGACAAAACGTGGATAATATCTCTCAGTAAACAACAATATAGTGCAACGGAAAGCCGTACAACTAATTATGTGTAACTGTAGAGTTAAATAATTCATAAATGAGCCATAGTTTTATCGAACTTTAATCGAATTTCGGCGCATATACTCATCTCATCAATGAAAATAAAATCTACGGAGGCCTGTAAGAGACATCAAGATGTCAAAGACGGACAAGCCTTGCATGAATTGGCTTGCCACCGATCTACATAAAGAGTGGAAACGTTTCAAACAGCACTCTGAATTCACATTTAAAGGCCCTCTTGCTTCAAAATCAGAGGTAGAGAAAGTCAACAACCTGATGACATATGTAAAACTTGTAGCTTTGCATGGTGAGGATGATAAGTAAGACTAATTGCGGTGACACCATGTGGAACTGAGGACGATCAGAGCATACTGATCGAAACGTCGAGTTGTACCTCCAGTTCTTTTCAGAACTAATTACTACTCAATTGAGATTCCACATGGTGTCACCGCAATTAGTCTTACTGATGACATATATTGGAGACAAGGGTAGAGAGATCTATGAGACTTTCACATGGACACCTGCAGTTGGTGACACCCCAGCCGAGAATGATACTCTGCTAGGTGTATGTGCAAAATATGAAAGTTACGTGGCACCAAAGAAAAATCAGATAAGAGCTACAGTAAATTTCCATCGCAGGATGCAACAAGATGGTGAGAAATTTGATGCTTTCGTTACTGACCTGAAAATTCAGGTCTGCGGATACACAGATGAGGACCGCATGATCCGTGATGCCATTGTATGTCATGCCCTACGCTCTAAAGTTCGTGAAAGCTCGCAAATCGGTACGCATGCAAATAGACACTGGCGCAGTCCAAAGTATCATGCCGTACGATGTCTTCATCACTCTTGCTTCGGATCAGAAGTTGAAGCAGACGAAGCAGAAATTTGAGTCCTATTCCAATCACCCTCTGGATGTAAAAGGATGCGTGATGATGCCAACACTATCCAATAACAAATCAGTCAATGTTCTGTATTACGTTGCCAATTCCAACAAGAAGCCGCCACTCTTGTCTGGAACAGCCAGCCAACAGCTACAACTGATCCAAAGAATTCACAGTATAGACAGATATCCAGAGGTTAAGAAAACAACCGGTACACTCCCAGGAACGTACTCACTGAAAATAGACCCAACAGTCACACCAGTAGTACACGGCCCAAGTAGACAACCACAGGCACTAAGATCAAAGATTATCAACAAATAAGCAGAGATAGAGCGAGATGGCCATATCACCAAAGTCACGGAGCCCACAGACTGGGTCAGCTCAATGGTGACGGTGGTCAAGAATGGTAAAGTCAGGATATGTTCCGACCCAAATGATTTGAACAAAGCCATTAGAAGGGAGCACTACCCCATCCCGACAGTTGAAAAAATAGTAGCGGCAGTTTCAAACACCAAAGTTTTCTCCGTCATTGATGCTAAATCGGGAATTCTTCAAATTAAACTTGACTACGAGTCCAGCCTGTTGACGACATTTAACACGCCAGTTGGACTCTACAGATGGCTGAGACTCCCATTTGGTATCAAAAGCGCACCAGATATGTTCCGACGCATCATGGATACTATGCCCGAAGTCATAGACGGCGCTCGTACAGTGATGGATGACATATTAGTTGCTGGCAGAGACGAAGCACACCATGATACGATCACGAAGGAAGTCGTTAAGCGAGCAACAGAGTGGAACCTCAAGCTAAACTTTGACAAGTGTCAAGTCAAACAACGGAAAGTGAAAAACGTTAGACACTTGCTAACAAAGAATGGTCTCCAGCCTGACCCCGATAAAGTGAGAGCGGTCAGAGAACTACCAACCCCTAAATCCAAAGAAGACGTCAGAAGGTTTCTTGGAATGGTACAGTACCTAGCTAAGTTCATCCCAAACATTAGCGCCATCGATGGGAGAGGTCACAAGAAAGGACACAGAGTTCCACTGGGACAAACCGCAACGGCAGAGTTTTAGCAAGCTCATAGCGCTGTGTAGTAGCACACTTGTACTCGCCTTCTACAACGTACGCAAACACGTCACAATTCAGTGTGATGCCAGCAGCTTCGCTCTCGGAGGTGTTCTTCTTCAAGATGGTAGACCCATAGCGTACACCTCCAGAGTCCTGACTCAAACTGAACAGCGGTATGCCCAGATAGAAAATGAGATGTTAGCCATAGTGCATTGCTGTAAGAAGTTTCATCACTACATCTTTGGCAAAGAAGTTATAGTAGAGAGTGATCACAAGCCGCTCCAAGCCATATACAGCAAACCACTACTTGCAGCACCAATGAGACTTCAAGCAATGCTACTCAGGCTGCAACCCTATGATTTAAACGTGACATACAAGCCTGGCCGAGACATTCCGATTGGAGATGCACTCAGCCGTGCCAGTCTACCAGAGTCCAAGCCAGACATGAAGCCAGTAGCAGTAAACATGACTGACTTCATTGCCGTGACACCAGTACGATACACACAGTTCCAGAAATGCACAGCGGATGAGCTAAACGAGCTGCATTCCATAGTCCTCAAGGGATGTCCGGATACTAAGAATGAAACTCCTCACTCCATCCAACAATTCTGGACCTCAAGAGACGAACTGTCAGTAGCTGATGGAATTGTCTACAAAGGCATGCGCATTGTTGTGCCGCCAAGCATGAGAGCTGATACGCTTTCACAAATCCACGCGTCCCACCTTGGCATTGTCAAATGCAAACAACGCGCTCGTGAAGCCCTCTACTGGCCTGTCATGAGTGAACAGATTGCAAACCTTGTTCAAGACTGTCACTTGTGCAACACCATCCAGAACCGTCAACATGCAGAACCACTAAAGCCCACCAACCTTCCACACCTACCATGCAACGAGCTAGCCTGTGACATATTTGATTTTGAGCAACAGCAGTACATCGTCACGATCGACTACCGGTACTACTCAAAATTCATAGAGGTAGACAAATTGCCTGATATGAGCAGTGCAGCCGTCATAGATACACTGAAGACACAGTTCAGTCGTCATGGTATTCCAGCGAAAATGAGAACAGACAACGGCCCACAATACTCTTCGTCGGAGTTTGACAAGTTCTGCAAGGACTATGAGATACAACATGTCACTTCCTCACCTTATCATCCACAGTCGAATGGTCAGGCAGAACGAGCCGTACAAACAGTAAAACGCCTATGGAAGAAGTGCCCAGACAAACACTTGGCTCTTCTCGACTATCGTACAACACCATTAGCCAGCTGCAACTTATCTCCAGCCAAAAAACTGATGGGACGCCGACCCCGTAATAAGCTACCAACATCAAAGTTACTACTACAGCCGAAGTTATATAGCACTGTTATATAGCAGCGCTTCAACAAGGCACCAAACCAAACAACAGTTCTACTATGACAAGAAAGCTGGCCAAAACCTTCCCGCACTCATCTCTGGTGATCCGGTCCGAATGGCCCCACTACCTGGTTCAAATCGCTGGCTCCCAGCTACAATTGTTGATCATCACTCAACACCTTGCTCTTATGTGGTTGAACACAATGGCCGAAAATACAGGAGGAACAGACGGGATCTTCGTCTTGCCACTCAGGAAGCTAACAAACCTCTTCATCGCACTCTTGCAGATTCAGACCTCGTAACCATGCCAGTACCAACACCAGTTGCCACTCCAGCAAACGCACCAGCAGCCAAACACCCAGAAGGACACTCTACCCTGGTCTCCACCCCAACTCCAACGTCAATGCCCAAACCCCCTGAGCCCACCACGGAAACCAGCATTGCAACACCACCAACCTATGTGACGAGGAGCGGACGCCTCAGCAAACCACCAAAACGCCTGGACTTGTAAAGGATCATCTTCAATAGTTCTTCTTCAGATTACTTAATGCGCAGTTCGGTTCAGTGATTAAATAAATAATTTTAATCACAATCAGATTTTGTTTGTTTAAAAAGAAACGTGTGATCAGTTTTCATATTCAATTCATTTTTTGTTCCGCCAAAAGCGAAAGGCAATCCAAAGAAATACATGTAATTAATTTGATTGAACTTTCAATTATTGCTCAAAGACATCTCAGAGGCATTGCAGCTATTAGAACTATCATAAACAGTTGGAAATTTGTATAACTCAAACTTGAACTCTAAACCATCTTCCAGAGACTTTAAATGCTTGTTTATTGTTTTGTTAAAAAAATTGAAAGAAAGGGAGATGTCACATATGGAACACCGTAGTCACACTGCAGGTCATAGGTCAAGACCTATGACCTGCAGTGTCTCAATAAAAGCACGATCGATTCCTGCCCACTAACGTTCTTCTCCGTAGTCAGTCCTTTACAGGATCAAACGGGGTCAAAACTAGGGGCCTGTGGTTGGCCATCATTTAAAATGTACGGCCCACAAAATAATCAACAATTCTTGCATATGATTTTCCTTGGAATTACAATGGGAAAATATAGAAACACATAAGTTTTCGATTACAGAAGGATCTAAACTGTTGGTTCAGTTCGAACATAATGTTATGAGGTTGCAATACAAAACCTTATCCACTCCGTATCAACCGTATTAAGTGTGCCGTAGTAAGTGCGCACTACGACAACAGCCTTAATGAAGGCTAAGCTGCGAGTAAACTTTTACAAACCTTTCAAGGTCTGTTCATCATGAGAAGTTCCCAATGGTTCCATTTTCGAAGGAGACAACAAGAGATCACTGGTACCCTGTGTCAACGAAGTAGTTGGTATATCGCCTTGAGACTTCTCTGCAGCAGCTGCTATGTCACCACAAGACGGATCTTCTTTCTTTGCGGTAAGATCATACCATTATATATGCAATAAAATGAGCGACTGAAATTCCTGAAACTAACTGTCACTGTAAGAAGCGTTAGTTATCCAAGGTAAAAAATAATAGGATACATACTGTGAACAGTTATGCTTTCAGTAGCATTTCCGTTATCTGGTCTCTGGTTTCTGGTCTCAGCGCGCGTCACATCATACTCGCGTAGACATTTTTTATTTTCTTTAGTTTTATGTTATGAAACAATGTCCAATTGCAACCAAAATTGCTGGATCGATTGAAGATAGCCGGAAAAACCGCGTCACTTATTTTGAAGCCGATCGATGACCAGAAACTGAAGACTTTTTTGGGGACTTTAACTGTAATTTTATCATAATTGGCTATTACATTATTCCCATTGTTTGTTAAATTTAAATTCACGTGGTTTTGCGTCCCTGGCTGTGTGCCCGAGCCGTCCATTGTACATCAATCTGAGCAGGGTGGATCAAGGGTCCCCTCTTTAACCATGTTATTGAAACGTATACAAAATATACAGAATCATCCAGTTCGTAAGTCTTACCGATGTTGGTGTGTCAATATCTGCTTTGTGTGATTCAACACATATCTTCTTTTTGTCTTCATCAGAACCTTAAAGATAAAGAGAAACCAAAGTAATGTTTTTAGAGAAAATATTTCCATTGATTTAAGCACAACATTTAAGCAAAGTATTAACATTTATTTAAATTAACGCCAATTTTGGCAATCCAATCAAAGATCCACAAAATCGTTTTACCGAATTTTGTCCGGTAAGTGGTAAGGGAATTCATACATATTTCACCAATTATCTATTTCTATACTGGTTCCAAATATATCACAATAATGTCACACAAATCTATTATGTATTGTCTGGTCACTACTGGATTATGTGTACGTCATTTCAGAACCCCTCAACATGAGAGCGGGGTCACTTTTTCATTAAATGTTTTCATGGACATGAAAACAGCGCACCAAATTTTAAATTATTATTGTTAATTTTTAAAATTCTGTTTTCATTTTATCGAATATCCAAGTTGTCAGCCAATATACGTATCGAATTGCATCTGTAGCACAGTTATCGATGTATCGTCTTTGTTTTTCTTCTATTTTACCTATAATTTTACTAGAGGAAAATATTTCCTCAAAATATTTGTGCTAAGCATGGTTTACAGAAAATATTTTTGGAACTGGCATTGTTTTATTTTTTATTTCAATATAAAAACTGGATTTTTCATCCACAAGATACAAAAGCAAATTTAATAACATTAGTGTAAATATTAATGTCAGAAGTGTATTATATTGAACAAAATAGATTATTGGGACAAAATATAAGATATTAAACGTAGTTGCGGCCATATTGGATTTCCAGAATGCATTACTCAATGTTGTCCAGTTCAGAGTTTGAAAGTTGACAACAAACGCCAAAACGTTGATTTTGTTTTCATTTATTTATTTATTTTATATAGGGGAGTCCCAAAATGCTTATGAAAATCGACGACGATTGAATGACGGCTAGAATATTATATAACAGCGGGTTTGTTGACAGCCAGTTGTCATCGGGGAAGGTCGGTGGTCTAGAGGTTAAGACATGTACAATAGCAAGCAGGAGGTCGTTGGTTCGAATCCCTCCCTAGTCGCCTGTAAATGTTTTTTTCACAGACAATCGGAAAGCACTGAGTATGCAGTATGCACACGTCGATGTAGGGCAAAACTAAATCAACTGGTTATCACCCGACGCAAGAATGTCATCAATATAATATATTATATGTATTGAACTAAATTAATTACTGATGAAGTCTTATTGATATAGAGAATTTTATTACTTTTAAATGGCTCCACATCGATGACGTGTGGCTACATGCTATCCAAGACGCACTCTGATGGCCAGCAAAATAACTTGGAGCAGCGTTACCACATTGATATAGAACGTTATTTAAAACTTACATAGGACGCGTTAAAAATATATTCACAGCTATTAAGAATAAAAAGAAAACAAAACAAAACAAAACAAAAGAAAAGAAAAGAAACAAAAAACAAAGGGGCGAGGAGCGATGCGCAAATTACCAACCATGCCTAATGGATACAACCTAAACAAACAACTTTCAATTTATTAAGCGGCTTTATAGGAAAAATACTAATCACCTACTCTAACACAAAACGAACATACCTATGCGTGTGGTTCCCTTCCGAACCGAAAGCAATTTCTGTGTGAAAGGGGAAAAGAATATACATTGTATTATTAAACAAATGATATAAAGGTGAAAAACAAATAAGAATATTAACTTCACCAAGTAGAGAAACCTCCTCAGGGCAAAAACTTTGGATAATGAGAATGAATGGAAACGGTAAAATTAATCAGGAGTACTTACATGTGATTCATACATGGTCAAACAGTCATACGATGTGATTTAATGAAACGTAATCACGTGGGAAGCATTTAACATCTGGGGCCAATTTCCTAGAGCTGCTAAGCAAATATTTTTGCTAAGCAACATAAAAATGACTACCAGCCAAAGTATACTAATTTCATGTGCATGTTTGGCTGATAACCAACAAAATCTACGAAGCAAATATTTCTTGTAAGGAATTTTTCTGCTAATCAGCTGAAATTGCACCCTGGTTAAAGAAACATGGCTTATCAAAGTTTGTTTCGCAATACCCTGACTCACGGACTTATGCGTGCCGACCAAAGTGATTTGGACAATTCAATTTGGCTTGTATCAATAAAATTTACAAATGAAAAACTAAAAAAAATAAATAAAAAAATAAAAACCTCCAAAATAACATAAATTTACGCACTTATCATTTAATTATCAATTTAAATATCCAAGTTGTCAGCCAATATACGTATCGAATTGCATCTGCAGCACAGTTATCGATGTATCGTCTTTGTTTTTCTTCTATTTTACCTATAATTTTACTAGAGGAAAATATTTCCTCAAAATATTTGTGCTAAGCATGGTTTACAGTAAATATTTTTGGAAATGGCATTGTTTTATTTGTTATTTCAATATGAAAACTGGATTTTTCATCCACAAGATACAAAAGCAAATTTAATAACATGAGTGTAAATATTAATGTTAGAAGTGTATATATTGAACAAAACAGATTATTGGGACAAAATATAAGATATTAAACGTAGTTGCGGCCATATTGGATTTTCAGAATGCATTACTCAATGTTGTCCAGTTCAGCGTTTGAAAGTTGACAACAAACGCCAAAACGTTGATTTTGTTTTCATTTATTTATTTATTTATTTTATATAGGGGAGTCCCAAAATGCTTATGAAAATCGATGACGATTGAATGACGGCTAGAATATTATATAACAGCGGTTTGTATAAAAATAAAAAAACCTCCAAAATAACATAAATTTACGCGCTTAACATTTAATTATCAATTTTCTTTAAAGGCATTTCCTATTTTTCACAAGCATCACATTTTATTTGAGCGCCCAGCAGGGGCGTATGAATTGTTACAATTCCGTATGAGTTGTTACAACCTGAGATATTAAAATAAAATAAAATAAAACAGCTACTAAAGTAATTACGTATCAGTGAAATTATTAAATCAAATTTCCTGTTGTCCGCAAGCATGACATTTACTTTTGTTTTGTCAGTCTCTAATTCAAATGAATTTACCCTCCGACATTCGTGGTCGTGGAGGGGAGGCGCTGTTTTATTTGACTGGCACGTTGAACAGCAGAGAATGAGGTTACCACTTCAGCTATGATAAAATGCATTAGATGAATTATAACAATACGAAAAGAGGACCGGCTAAGATAACATATAGCTCATATATATCTCAATCTGTAGTTGCGTTAATGTAGTATAACCGGACTATTTGTCGGAGTATTCTTTTCTTGCTCCCTTACTGCACAATAGTTCCCTAATATCCTCTTTGCAGGCACTGCAATTATCGCTTATTGTTCGCACTGCATTAAGTCATACACTATCAAGTAAGTAATACCCACTCTAGTAAGTATTATACAACCAAGTAAGTAATACACGACCAATTAAGTATTACACAACCAAGTAATACACGACCAACTAAGTATTACAAGACCAAGTAAGTAATACACGACCAAGTAAGTATTACACAACCAAGTAAGTATTACACAACCAAGTAAGTAATACACGACCAAGTAAGTAATACACGGCCAAGTAAGTAATACACAACCAAGTAAGTAATACACAACCAAGTAAGTAATACACGACCAAGTAAGTATTACGCGACCAAGTAAGTATTACACAATCCAGTAAGTACTGTGCGACACAGTAAGTCATGCACATCCAAGTAAGTGTTGTGCGACCAGGTAAGTCACCCAGGTAAGTCATACACAATTCAACATGCACTGTGACCCATTCCGGGTAGAATGTCGTATCCGACTGCCACTTGTTCTCATTCAACATAACCAATGAAGTAATCTTACCTACCCAGTGAGGTGGAGAACATCTGGATGATGATAGACATATACTTTTTTATTCAATATTCCAGGATATTTATTTCATGAAAAACCAGGCATTTTTGGTAGACGATGACTTCCTCAGTCATGTCAGTCTGATCTTGTGAGCTACCCAATTAGTGACCAACACAGTCATTGTACATGCGCAGTGGCAACTGTAATATGATCCTTCTATTTTCTGAAATGGAGGATTTTTTTAGAAGGGAAATAAAGTCCGAAATCCATCATAAAAGTGGATTTTAAAGATAGTTTTCGCTTCTGAACCCCCAAAAATCGATATAATATTTTTTAATTTATTGGTTAGTGGTTGCCAAAAAATTCCCCCAAAACTCTTAAAAAGTGGCGGTCGGATACAACATTCTTTCCCCAATTCCTAGTATGTCATACACACTACAGCATGTAATGTGTGACAAACAATTCGTATACGCCAAGCTAGCGCCTCAGTAAGTATTAGCAACTATAGATTGGCATTATCTAGATGTAGATCCATCTTGTGCTTTATCTATTTTATGGATGGATCCATGTATTCACTAGAAGCAAACTTAAAGGTACTGGACAATGCCTCCAGTCTTTAACAATCTGGCACATCCAATAACACATGTATAACACGAGTCTAGTTTGACATTGTTCCAATATCCTACTGTTTTGATTATATTACACCGATTTTGAAAACGGTTGTTTCGGCTTCACCAAACACGTATTGCAAATGTTCGAGTTTATGTTTCCTTTGTTCTTCACCAACATATTTCTCCACATATTTCTGCGAAGCTCAAATTGAATTGATACTTGGCACCATCACATACCTTATCGTGTAGATGTAGGCAATCGTAATGACATCAAGATTAAAAATGATAACTCCTGAACATAAATCTTATTTCTTGAGCGGGCGCTTACAGGGGAACGCTACTTTGATTATTGGTGTCTCGCCTTAAGAAATAATTCTTATTTATGCATTCATTCACTCACTCACTCCAGAAAAGAACTTGAATTATATGACATGTTTTTCTCATAAACATGATCAGACAATTTCCAGGTGGCAGACTTAGACCTTTTCAAAAATATAGAGGGTGACGTCATCGCAGTTCTGAGGGCCTTCTTGCGGCATGTTTAAAAATGACACTTTTTTAATATCTCGAAATATTGGAATTTTACTAAGTTTTAAAAATAAAAACCACATTACAAACATAAACACTGCGACGTATTAACGCAATCACTTAATTGAACCGGAAGTTACGGTTGAGAGAATTTAATTGTCAAGAAATTGAATTGCCTGCCCATATTTAAAAGTAAGTGCCGAGTGCTTTGGAAACAATTGGGATCACAATATTAGTCACAGTTTGGGGGTCAATTTGGGATCAAAGACCAAAAGTCTTAGGGCAAATGCTGTAGACATACATACATACGTGTAATTGGTTTGAAAGGCCTGTGTTTTTTATTACAAAGTTGATTGTTATATCATGGATCGGTGGTGCTTATACGTTTAGGGGTGCTTTTGTGAAACTGTCAAATTATTTCCTGTTGAACTCCACTGCTTGCAAAAGACAAGCTCCCTGTTGGGGGTCAGTAGTAATGATGTTGTCAAAGTCACTCATCATCTTCACTCCTCGCTTTGCTATGTCATTCAAATCTTTCTGCAACCATGAAATATGAATACCATGTGGCCACAGTAGAGGATAGTCAATTCGAAATTATATTGAAAGCATTGAATATGAAGTGTGACTCTGGCCAAATAAGATCAACATGTGTGGTTTTGAAAACAGTTTTCTTTCTGAGTTCATCTGGTGTTTCTGTCTTGAGCAACTTGGTTTCCATCAAGCCTTTCCTTATGTTGGTCATTCTTGGATCTGTGCTAATTTACTGGAAACAAGCATTAATTCACTATTTAGGTAATGGCCTAAAACATTACATTTGACCGCAAATACTGACCAATGTTTATGACCCCTGTGGTTTCTAAAGCACTCAAATTTTCTTCAACAATGTTACTTTTCATAAAATAAGAAAAAACCAAGCGTTTACCATTTTTGACCTTTGACCCAAAATGTTTACCCATGTTATGACCCCTATGATTTTCAAAGGTTTTATATTTTAAATTGCTGTAAGGATCAAGCAAACTGGGGATAAATCAAACACACAATTGATGACAACGAATGTTGAAATGTCCTGGCTTTCCATCGTTTCCCAAAAGCACGTATAAACATTTTCAAAATAGTAAATTCACCTATATAAGTATATAGTTTTTAATTGATTTGATTTTGCCCTCACACTGACGTATGTATGGAGCACTGCATGGTAAAAAAATTAAATAATGAATAAAAATAAACAAATAAATAAAATAAAATCTAAACATTAACAAAATTTAATGTTTCTCACCCGACGCTAGAATTTCAGCAATCTATGTAATAGTTTTGTTTTTTGTTATAAAAAGAGTCTGACCTGAAAACGCTCATAATTTTCGCTGTTTTTCGAAGTGAATAATTTCATTTTCTTGTTCAAAATATTATACCCTTTAAATACATGTCATATTTGTGTCTTCTCTGAGTAAATCATTGTCATCATTTCTTGGTCTGACAGTTATCCTTATCATTGTCTGTTATGACATAAATGTATCTCAAGTTACTGTGTCGTACATTATACCCATATTTCAATAAACCCATTTTAACTTTACAATAATTTGACTTATAAAACGGGTCGTATGCCATTTTAGACAAAAAACAATTACTAAGAAACAACGTGTTTAATATGAAACTTAACATCCAACCAACTCTATATAAAAAAAAACACATTTTCTTGCTAGATAGTGTGTATGGTTATTTAGATTGGGTACTTTAAATATTTAGATTTCCTTTAATAAATTGTAACGTGTGCAAGTTATTATATAATGTGTACACATGCAACCAGATTAGTTCGTAGTTAAAACAAATATTCTACCTTGGGCATTATTAAAAGCATTGATAATTTCTAGTAAAAAAAAGCGCACAATTATTTGCATAGCCGTTTTATGTTCAGACTATCAAGTTTGAATTTGACGTTCATTACCCCTGTGCCACCCCTCTCCGTTATATTTCTCATAACATTTTATTTGACTTCTGGTTTACCATTCCAGTAAAAATCCCAAATAATCTCATATTTTTTTAATCAGGTTATCCAAACATGGAAATACTGATCCCAAGTAGGTGAGACCAGCCCCGATCATAGTATTGACAATAATCAACTTGCCGTTAAGTGTTAAATTCCTAGCTTTCCATCGGTTCATGGTATGTTTGATTTCATTTATTCTGAGACACCAATTGTCTTCTGGCGTAACTTGGTTACCAAAATTTGTATTTTATCGGATACCCATTTGAAATCACAGGAGGAGTCTGATCTAGTCTTCCATTTGCCTTACCAGAGACCCAGTGTTTTCGTGTTGTTGATTTTGGAACCTGTACCCTCACAATGAGGGTTCATAATTTCGGGGAGCATTTTGGTTTCTCCGAATAAAAATAGTCAAGTTAAGCTGATACATGTACATATCTATGTATTCCTGTACAAGACACCATTACATGATTTTGCTAAGAACATTAAGAAATGGTATGAACATGGTAGTACATTGTCCTACAGGACCAAAAAAATTCAGTGGTGTACTTGGATCACAACTGAAAGAGCAGAGCCAGGAATAGTTGACTTTCAACCAATATTTTTTTCCTACTTCCCATATCTACCTGAAGAAGTAGTGGTAGACCTCAGCTGGGATCAGCTGTGTGCACTTCCGGCCATTATCATAGTGGAGTGGGATGCTGGTATTGCTATGTTAGAACCCGGCCCTCTCTGCCATTCCCAATGGTTGAATTTGGCACAAAGAAATCTATGTCGTGATGTTCATACTCCACGTCCATGTTTTGTACTAAGACGACTAACAACAGCTGTCATTAATTTCTACGCTCAAAGCTGATTAAGAATTAAATGTTACCCATTATACACCGATGGGTCTAAGAACCGTTATTTCATGATAACACTCCTGAAAGATTTCAATGCCACAGAGAAGCGCACTGGAAAAGCAGCTATCCAGCGTAATGCTTTCCATGCTCACCCAGAGAACCTACTTCTTTATATGCTTGCTGATGAGGATCGAGACATTCTTCAAGATGCTGTCATCACCCATGTGTCAAAAGCATGGCAAACGCGTCAAACATTTGAACAATCAAGATATCCCCAGGATAAAGCACAGATAACCAAGTAGAGAAAATAATCTAGATTCCTACATGTATGCCCCTTAACTCCCACCTGTGAACAAACCTGTATTGAAGCCCTCCCCCAGGTTTAAAAGTTTATGAAATAGGTGTTTTGTTCTTAGTATACAATAAAGTATGCCTACTGGAACATATATTTGTCATTTGTAATTTTTTCCCCTTACGTTTATGCCATACAAATATTACTTTTTAAATTTAAGCGGTGCTTTTTGACACGCCCATACCCCCTCATTAACATAAAATTCGTGACGTACACTGAGGAGGCAATTCCCGATCCGCGATCCACAGCACTTGCAGACAGGCGAACACACATGCTTTGAACGGGGCCTTCACAGCCAGTTCGGTATGGCTTATAGGGCCATGCTGCTACCAGATGCAATTCAACGATATTCCCGCTAAGTAAGAAGGCTGTGAAGGCTCCAAGGAAGAACAGAGGTGTTTTTTTAAAGCGAGAAAGAACCAGGGTAAGTGGTCATTTAGTAATACTCCCATGCATAACCCAGTCCATTTCCGTGCAAAACGACATGGTCACACCGTTCTCACCATTTCAGTGTCCACGGCATGAAAACATGCCGTGATTTCCGCATTAATAAACACATCGTGTCTGATTTTATATCCTGGCAAGACAAACATAAAAACATCAAACCTTTCTCAGCTTGTTTGACTCAACTGTTTCTGTTATTTCGTAAAATAACACCGTAATGTTAGGATTTCCTTCGGTGTGTTCCGACCGCATGATGAGGGCTTGCGCTGCGTTTCAAGGATAACTCTCCTCTCTTTCGGACATGTTTTTCGCGTGTTACTGCTAGCTTTTCGTAGAATAATTACCCCGTGCTTCTAATTCTGGCCTAAAATGCGTCTGTGTGTGCATGACAACGCTAAGCGTGCATTGTACCGTGACGGGGACAACTCGACCCTGTATAATTATTAGACTGTTATCCGATCAAAGTTTGGCACCAAACCATACCGCCTAGATCCACGAGTGTAAAATTCTCTGCCTTTGTGTACGTCACGAACGTTTCGTTAAAACTCGACACAAAAAAACATTGAAAATTGTTTTTATACCAATCAATACAACAGCACCAAAAAATTAAGTTTCGTAAATACACTCTTCACAGGACCTTTACAAGTTTTGGCTTAAATTATTGTAATGGTGTCTTCTATGATGTTTCTCTTGTATGATTTTTTGGAGAACGCCTCAGAGCTTGATTGATATGTTATTGCAGTACATAGGCATTTATGTAGGACACAAACATGTGCATAATATGCACCCAACTGGACGGCAGCACTTGTTTTTGGCTCTGCAGTTTTGTGCATTTAACTCTACTTGGATTGTCTTTAACCTTTGGATTTACATTCTATTATGTGAAATAGTTCATCAGGATACTCCTGGGCAAGTTTGGGTGGAGAAGTTTCACAGTAAGATCAGCATTTATCGCGGTTTTTAACTGCAATTTGTTACATTTATATTTACATTTACATGTGCTGCACTCATCAGTTTATCTACAAGATGCTTGATTATTCAACCATGATTGTGAGTCATAGCTTCTTCACAGCCTGGGATTAATCTTATTATGTAACACAGCTAAACACACTCAAGGATACCTATTCATCAGAACTGAAACTCTTGGAGAATACACAATGGCCACTCAGCAGGGAGTGTTTCTTATTTTGCTGGCCTTTGTGGGTGCATCAATTTGTCTGTTCGACCTGGCAGATAATCCTACATGTACATGCTACTACTACCATCAGTGTAAACATATAGGTATCAGTGCACAATTTCATAGGCTTAAATACCTCATTTCGTAGTAAACTGTACCATTAGGTTTTCTAAACCAGTCAACACCGCGTTGATCACTTCAAACTCCAGGGATTATCGTAACATTGATCATCAAGCCTTTGCTAGAGACCTCAAACTTTCTTTCAATTGTTTTCCTATGATGCCTCTCTTGATGACCAAGTAAAATGTTATAATTCTAATGTAATTTATGTATTGAACAATCACTGTCCACTTACGCAACGTAAACATAAGTTTAAACCTCAACCCGTTTGGTATACTATTAATATACATCTTGCTAGGCGCAATCGACGCAAACTTGAAAGAAAATGGAAGAAAAGTAATAACCCACATGATCATAATCTTTATCTGGATGAAGTTCACCGATTTTCGAAACTTGTACATTCTGTTAAATCTAAGTATTACACTGAGCAGCTATCCACTGCCAATACTAAAATTGTTTTCAAAACTTTAAATACTCTGCTCAACCGAAAGGTTTCACCACTTCCATGTACTATTTCATTCAAAAATCTTTGCGAAAAGTTTAGTAATTACTTTGAAGACAAAATTGTCAAAATCCGGAACACAATTAACTCATCCCAGACAGATTATACCCCACCTCCCCATAATGCAATTGCTACTGAAATAAGTGAATTTAGAACAATTAACGAAGCTGGAATTTCGAAAAAAATTAAGAAATCTCCTAATAAATCCTGCACGTTGGATCCTCTCCCCACTTGGCTCGTTAAACACAACTTGACCACACTCCTGCCCATATTTACTTATATAGCAAACATGTCATTGTCCACAGGGACCTTCCCCACAGTACTCAAGGATGCGGTGGTTACCCGATTGTTGAAGAAGCCCACCCTGGATAAGGATACCTTAAAGAATTACAGGCCCGTTTCCAATACTGCTTTTCTTTCTAAATTAATTGAGAAAGCTGCTTTGTTCCAAATATCAGATTATATCAGTAGTAATGACTTGTATTGTAAGGTCCAATCTGCTTACAGACCCAATCACAGCACGGAGACAGCCCTGTTGAAAGTCAAGAGTGACATCATCCAAGCTTTTGACAATCGGCAGGCTGTTTTCGTGGTGTTGTTGGATCTGTCTGCTGCTGTTGACACAATTGATTATGATGTTTTGTTACATAGATTATCACATGTATTTGGTTTCAAGAATAACGTTATTGCCTGGTTCAAATCCTACCTTAATAATCGAACATGTAGAGTTAGGATCGCCAATGAATATTCTGATCCTAAGGTTCTTCTTCACGGTTTGCCCCAAGGCTCATGTGTCGGACCTCAGATGTTCCTTCTTTATACTCAACCTATGTATGATATCATCACACGCTACCCTGGTATCAAAGCCCAATTTTATGCAGATGACACTCAGTTATACATTAATGTTGATCCCCGAATACCTGGTGAATCAGATCGCGAAATTTCCACTTTATCTAAATGCATTTCGGAAATCAAATCATGGATGTCTAAAAATATGCTACTCCTTAATGATGACAAAACCGAATTTTGTATTGCTGCCAATCCCAACATTTTGCATAAGTTTTCAGATATCTCTTTTACCATAGGTAAAACTATTATCAAACCATCCAAAACTATAAGGAATCTTGGAGTAGAATTTGATAGTGCAATGAACATGTCCCATCATGTATCATCAATTTGTAAGTCTGTAATTAATTTTCATCTTCGTAATTTATCATGTATCAGAATGTTCATTGATGATACCACATGCCACCATGCAGTCCGTGCTTTAGTAACTGTTCGATTTGACTACGCTAACTCACTTCTCATAGGTTCATCAGCCAAAGAAATTAAAAGACTTCAGCGACTTCAAAATGGGGCTGCTAAACTCATATTCAAGACAAAAAAGTCTGGCCATGTATCTCCGCTCCTCCAACAGCTTCATTGGCTACCTGTACAAAAACGTATCGATTTTAAAATTATGACTATTACTTTTAATTGCCTTTCTAATAATGCACCATCTTATCTATGCGAGCTTATCTCGCTATACCAACCTAACCGTAGTGGACTTCGCTCTAGTTCTGACCAAAAGATGCTCTCTAAACCCCGCACTCATCTTTGTTGTGCAAATAAGGGTTTCGTTGCTTCTGCGCAAAATCTGTGGAACAATCTCCCATCAGATATTCGTCATACTAGCGAACTTTAGATGTTTAAAAGTAAACTTAAAACTCATTTATTTTAGCTTTGTTGTATTGCATCTCATTTTATTCACTGTTAATTTAAACATTACATCTCATTTTATTCACTGTTAATTTAAGAAATTATTAAGTTGATCCATAGGGTACAAAAAATGAAAAAGTGAAATCTGAAACGGCCTATTATGCATTCCAAGTTTTATATGTCATTTTCTGTATTGTGAAAAATTATAATGCTTTTCAAAGTCAAAGGCAACATATTCCCTCTCCCCTGCCCCTTTTTCCCATCCATCTCCATGCCTCATTCTCTCACCCTTTCTCCACCCTTCGTACTCTCCTCTGCCTATTTCTTGTCATACAAGATAACATCTAATAACTTTTCATACCTTAATAATTAATGTCCTTCCAATCCCCTTTCGCCTAGAAGATAATTCGAACAGTTACTTAAACTATATAATTATGACAAACCTCTCATCCTAAATATTTAAGTTTATGGGCTTCTGTACAGCCTTTTATTCAACATCTTTTTCTCACACCTTACCTATAAACATTCCCCACCCTAACCTTGCCTATAATTATGATGGTTTATACAAGAAATAGGAACAACTGGTTATCCTAAATAATAAAGTTTATGATTGTATGTAGCTTTGATTCACTATACCAGCATATTTATATTAATCAATATCGATAGTTCAAAATGCTCAATGGTGACAATACGTTGAAGGGGTCTTCTCGGATGGGCTGAAATAACGTGAGATGCATGCCTGTAAAAATAAATGGATTAAGAAATGGTTCTTAAAATAAACATTGATGACAAAGAATGTTGAAAGGTCCTGGCTTTCCATCGTTTCCCAAAAACACGTATAAACATTTTTTAAATAGTAAATTAAACTATATAATTATACAGTTTTCAATTGATTTGATTTTGCCCTCACACTGACGTATGTATGGAGCTCTGCATGGTAAAATAAAAAAAATAAAAATAAAATATTTAAAAATGTTTCTCATCCGACGGAAGAAATTCAGCAATCTATGTAATAGTTTTTAATCTAACACATTTTGTTATAAAAATAATAGAAGTCTGATCTGAAAACGCTGAAAATTTTCTCTGTTTTTCGAAGTGAATATTTTCCTTCTTGTTCATGAATTGCACATAACATTCCAAGGCGGTGCAATGATTTTAAGGCACTTTTCAGAGAACAGTTCAGAGACAATTCAGATTATTTGATGATTAATTAATATATTAAAATATGTGACTTCTTTGTATACAAATAGAGAAGTATTATTATCATTCCTTCGTCGAAAAGCATATAGGCTATATCATTTGAACGTATCTCTGAGTTCGTTGACAGCTACCTCAACCCTCTGGTCTCTCATATCCCTTCATTCATACAGGACACTACGGACTTCCTCCGTAAACTAGAGGGTATTAAGCATCAAATACCCAATTCTGCCCTCCTTGTCACTCTGGATGTTTCCTCCTTATATACTAACATCCCCCACGGCGAAGGCATATGCATGTGCCAATGCTCTCAGATCCAACAACCAAACCAAACCTTCAGTGAGACACCTCACAGATCTTATCCGACATATACTGACCAAAAACAATTTCATGTTCCTCGACAGAAACTTTCTCCAGGTTCAAGGTACAGCGATGGGCACTAAGATAGCACCGTCATATGCTAATCTGTTTATGTCTGACCGTGAAGACAGATTGCTATCTTCTGCCCCCACCGTCCTCTAGTATGGTGGAGATTTATTGACGATATATTCTGCATTTGGTGTGGTGGCCAAGATAGCCTAGGTGAATTCATCAACTACATTAATTCATTCCACGCCACCATCACGTTCACTGCTAACTACTCTACCAATATGTGAACTTCCTAGACGTCACCATCAACAAATCCCCCATGGCATCTCGACTGATGTCTATTGTAAACCCACTGACACTCATCAATACCTCCTTTCTGACAGCTACCACCCCAAACACTGCAAAGAGGCCATCGCCTATAGTCAAGCGCTCCGTATAAGACGTATATGTTCCACCGATACCTTATACAGGAAACGGTCGTCTGAACTGAGGCAACACCTTGTATCCCGGGGTCATAGCAAACGCAGTGTCCAACTAGCCATCAACAGGGCCCTCTGTACCCCCCGTAGCACCCTCTTGGCTACCCAGGGTAACAAGAAAACCCTCCCTAACAGAGTCCCCCTGGTCACGACTTATCACCCCAGATTACCCAGACTTTCATCTATCGTAAATGATAACATGACTATTTTACACTCCTCCGACAGGTTACGCTCAGCCATCCCTGAGCCCCCTTTGATTGCTTTCCGTCGCCCCCGTAACCTCGGTGATATAATGGTTCGGGCTAGGCTCCCTAGCACGAACAGTGACCTTAACGTCACTTATCATGAATCACCACAGGGGTGCTCCAAGTGTAACCGCTCGAGATGCAAAACCTGTTTGTATCTCAAACCTGCTCAGAAGGTGAAAAGCCACAGTACTGGTCTCACCTACACAATCAGAACTAAATCCCAGCGTGACACACCCAATGTTATATATGTAATCTCATGTAAAATATGTGGTATACAATATATAGGGGAGACAAAGACCAAATTGTGTCTCCGCTTTGCCAACCATGTTTCCTCTGTGAAAACTAAAAAACCCTACCCTGTGGCTATCCATTTTAACAGCCCTAATCATACCATTAATGACCAGTACTGTGGCTTTTCACCTTCTGAGCAGGTTTGAGTGTCCCGTTTGTGTGATCCCCGCTACTGCCGTTACCCGGGTTGTTTGCATCTGACCGGGGCTTGATCCCTGGCTACTCGGCAGATATGGTTTGGCCTCTGACCTGGCCCCATAGAGCAATAGATAATTGGCATAAGTGGACCGCCC
>CM055816.1:94899225-94953118 GCA_029582265.1 Zoroaster sp. YZ-2022 | reverse complement strand
TAGGTCACTAAGCTCAATTTTCTAAAACAGTGTCCGCCGCCATGATGTTGTGTTGTTGAACATGCAGCAGCTAATTGGCATTCTCGCACATGCGACGCCTGCACATGCCAGTTTTGCCATGCAATCTCCAAAGGTGGAGGTTCTGGTTAGCTCAACTGTTAAGTGTTTATTTCCCGTGCGAGGAACGTTTTCCCAACGACTAGGCAGTCGTATTACGTCTTCTCCAACAATGGACAAGACTATATTGCCTACCCAATTATTGAAAAATAAATACCCAACTGTATGTCTCTACATGAACCAATTTTGGTTATATTGTTTAATTTAACCAACAGCGAAAATTATGCAGAAATTGGAGAAAATATGAACCAACAAACGAGTGATTTATATTACCTATCAACTCGTTTGCCCATATTCAGATTACCCATCATTTTGTTTGCCCAATATTTTTACAGTGCATGTACTTCCACAGAAAAACGAAACTGGATACAAATCGAACTTGATGGAAAAGATGGGCTTGGTGAGATCGGTCGAATGGCTGGACAGCATGGGTATCAAGATTGGCACCATCGTGACAGATCGTCATCGACAGATAACTAAGTACATACGTGAAGAGCTAAAGCCTCGTGGAGCATGTCACTTTTTTGACATTTGGCATGTTGCTAAGGGTAAATTTCATTTGTTAAAAAATTGCGGCCATACCAGTGAATCATGAAGCACAAAAGACATGCATTCACATCCATTCCAGAGGAAATATAAACATGTTCAGTTGTTTAATGCCTATGAACAGACTTAACTTACTAATTATTCACATCCAGTACAAGTTTGTCAATATCCTCCAAGCATCTTTTCTCTCCCACTAATGGGCAAAGTAATAGGGTTCATTTTGTAAACATATATAGTTTACAATTATGGTTATATTTTAGTTACTCCTGTGATAAAAACGTAATTCATATACATGTTTTCCATTTCATATTGTTTTCAGGACTCAAGAAAAAGCTGATGGCCGCTGGGAAATCCAAGGGGTGTGAGCCAATAACAGGTTGGGTGCATTCCATAGTCAACAGGCAAATTTGACTTTAAAAGCACGGACACACAGTTAGCCGAAAGTTGGGCAACAATCATGGGGATTCACCGATTCACAATTGCGCAACTTTTGTCCTTTTCTTGGTATACAAACCAGACATTTAGGCCTAAGTATGAGTCATAGTATGACGATGTTCACTAATTGATAGCGAATAGTGTCTAACGTTAGTGATTACTTCCGAAGACTGCTACAGTGCTAGTGCTAGCGTACTACACTACTGCACTGGTATGGTAGGGGCCTATCAATTACTTCCTATAGCATCAGAATGTGTAAAATTACTGAAGAAGTGAAAGACCGAATCTATGGAATTACTATACTGTTACTAGCAGTACTACTAGAAGTTAGTGTTGGTCAACAAACAAAAGAGGATGGATCTCCTGACAAAAACGAAATATGTCAGCAGCGACTTGGTGCTGACTATGTTTTTGAGGAGGTGTTGCAGACATGTGTTCGGTGCACTACATGCTCCATGGATTCTAAAGACCCACACTGCGTGACATGTCACAGTCTGGGAATAATCCCATCCAGCACGTCCCCGTTGGATGATGAGGTGACCACACCCACAGAAGGGGTCAAGCCGACACCATCACAATGGATATTCACGATGATATCAGCTGTCATCAGTGAGGTAACCTCGAATTCCACAACTGACGAACATAACGGGTCTGGAGTGCAAAATATAGGCCTATACCTTGCTGTTGGAATTTCTGCAGCCGCCGCCGTTTTTGTCATAGTGATGATATCATTGAAGGTTTATAGGTCATGTAAGAAGAACGAACTACCACATGGCCAAGAAGAGACCTGTAGCCCAGCTGAACAGCATCCGATGGTACCACTAGGCAGGGACCAGCCACAACCTGTTTAAGGAAAGGTCCAGTGTCACATAATTATTAACAGGGTTAGGTACAGTGTGGATGAAATGGGATTAAGATACAAAAGGGGGCCTTTTCCATCTCACCCCCACCCCCACCCCTCTTAATCGATTTTTGAGCGCCTTGAGCACCACTTAATTGGTGGATACGTGCGCTATATAAGTCCACACATTATTATTATTATTATTATTATTATTATTATTAACAACTTGTACTGGGTTGCTGCGTCAACACCAAGTGGTGATCCAGACCTGATGTGGGCTAAATTTGAGAGCATTGTCAACCACATCATGGACGTCCATGACCATAAGAACCCGCTCTACCTGAAGTGCATGCATAGTCCTTTGGAACCCCGACAGTGGTTAATCCCAGGTATATATATTTATTTCATTTGATACAATATTATTTTTGAAAAATTTTAACTTAGACAAGTGTTTTTTATTTCTACAAATGCAAACTGTATCATGGAATTTCCAATGAAGTATTGCTTTATAATTAAGATTGGACAATTGTTTCTTTTATCTTTCCAGTTGTGGTGCCTTTCTAAGTTACTGAACAATGTTTGATCAAAGTCAATTACAGCATCATGGAATTTGTTCCTACAATGGTGATAAGGAATTAATCAACTTGGCTTGTTTCAGTTTGACAGGCACACACTTCAAATAATCTAATTTGAAAACTAATTTTTTTAATTTATTGCCAGGCTCTAAATCTGCAGAGAAAGTGGCCACACTCCTGGAGAGTCCATGGATGCAGAAGGATGTGCGGATGCTGTCCTCATCAATGCAAACATCTTCTGTTGAAGCTTTCCATGCACTTATAAATCAGTTTGCACCCAAGATGTTTGTGTATTCGTTCCATGGCATGCTCTGCAGGTTAGATCCACATTTGACTGTTGCAGGATTTCAATGCAAATTTAGTCAAGTAGGGGAAAAACCTATTGTAATATTTATCATCACCTTACGCAAAATACATCAAGCTTTTCTGCAACTTATTGTTTTGGTTTATGTCCTTTGCTATGTCAACAGGATTTACCTTGCTGCCCTGCACTATAATGAGAACACTAACAGGGAGCAAGCAAGGAGTGCTAGTTTAGCCTACACCATCAACTACCCCAGAGCAAAACAAGACACTGTCCGAAAAAGGCTGGTGGGATGCACATACAGTAAGTACATAGTGTAACCTTTGTTTGTGTGGGCAAACTTTCCTGTCAAGTAATGTCATGAAATTGGTACTGAATTGCTCTCAGCTTTTCTGTTTTTTTTTATAACTGTAAATGGGTGGCATGGGTGGCGCAGTGCGTAAAGCACTCGCCTATCACCACTGTGGCCAAGGTTCGATTCCCGGTAAGGGTCATATGTGAGTAGAGTTATGCGATGGTTCTCTCCTGTGCCATAAGGGTTTTTCTCCGAGCCCTCAAATTTTCCTCCCTCCTGAAAAACCAAACACTTTCGATCTCAGGCTGTGCTCAGTGGTCATAATGGGTCGATGTGGCTGGCTGCCCGACCACTTTGTAGCCGCGTCCTTCGCAATTCAGCTTCTCAGCTGCCAGTAAGGATGATTAGCCTCCCCAATTATTATATTATAAATTGTAACCATCGGTAACTTAGTGTGTCCTTTTTTTTTATATTGTAAGAATACAACCAACGTATCATCGACCAGACGATAAAGCTCTTTGAGGAAGGCAGCAAAGATGCACGGACTCGGTACAAGCAACTTATGAAGAATCCTGGGCCAGACAAGCAAAGCCAGACAAGGAAACGGCAATCATGGGCTTTGTTTCTAGATTTGCTAAGTCTGTAGCACCAGTAGGTAGACCTGATGGAACTGAAGGCATGGTAGTGGAAGATGAAACAAGTAAGAGGAAAATGAGTAAGAAGAAAGACAGAAGAAAGCAGATAGAAAGACAAAAGAAGGAAGAGTCGGAAAGAAAACGGAGGGAAAAAGAGGCGGAAAAGACGAGAAGCCGAGAAAGGAGAATTTTTAATAGTTCTAGACTGTAATTTAACATCAAATGATATTGGGCATGCAAATGAATAAGGAATTTAAGAATGAAAACAATACTTATAATCTGGTACTTGTATCAGGTACTGTATGTGTGTATAATAACGATCTTGCAAAATTCATGTAAACCAAGTTTACTCTATGAAAGCTGACTGCTCACTGTCTCATGCTAAAGCACTCAATACAGATTCATTTAATTATATGCATGTGATTTGGGTAATAAATTAAATTTTATTTCCATAAGTACTTTATGAGAAATTTAAAAAAATATTACTTTTTTGGTAACTTCGTGACATTTTATGTTGTAGTTGATCATCAACTGGAGTGTCGTGGCCGAGCGGTCTAGCTTACCGAACTTAAGTTCTGGTGTTAGCAGCAGAATGTGGGTTCGAATCCCGGCCGTGACACTTGTATCCTTGAACAAGACACTTAACCATAATTGCTTCTCTCCACCCAGGGGTTAAATGGGTACCTGTGAGGGCAGAGTTGGTTGATTAGCCCTATATGCGCTGTAATGGCAGCAATTGAGCTGTATACTCTCCAGGGAGCTGAGATGGTTTCAGGAATGATTTATGAGCCTTATGAGCAGGGGTAATAATATAATGCGCCTTGAGCACCACTCAGTTGGTGGATCTGTGCGCTATATAAGTCCATACATTATTATTATTATACATTTAAGAACAAAAATGAACACTCTAAAAGTTAGCATAATTTATTAATTTTTATGTAAAATTGGGGTAGGTAAAAACCAAGACCATTTCCTAAAACTTTAAACTTTCATACCAAATTTGTTAGGCTATGTAAGTAGAGCACTCAAAAAATAAGCATACATTACACATGTTTAATTTTGATTCTGTATGGAAGACCTCACTGAATGCTTTATTTTGTTACTAACATTTTCAACAGCAGGTAAGCGGTTCTTGAGAAACCTGCCATGTAAAATTAGGTAAAAATGACTTTATTCCAATTTTACATGTTTTTTTTAAAGAAAATAAGTATTGCAGAGCCAAAATGTTTACATTTTCTGAGAGAAGGCTATGGTATTTTAATGTAAAGTCAATGTCAATTACCAGATTTGTTGTATTTTGACACAAAACTGTGTATATTAAAAAAATATTTAAAAATACTTCCCTGTGACCCTACGCTTTCAATACTTCACATGTACTAGGCTGAAAGTATTAACTTATTATGTGTGAAAAAACTACACCCATAACTGCTTTCAAAGTTTCTAATTCTTAAGTTGTAAATAGGTTTTTTTTTCTTCAAGTTTTACCAGTTTGGCAGTGCACTGTAACCTGCCTACTATCAGTAGTTTCAAAATGTAGGTGCCATGTCCTGTTTTGCATGGAATTGCCCAATGACAAAAAGAAACAAAACACAGGACAGTTGAAGGTGGTCAATGACAGGTGTCCGAAGTATAAAATGAGGCCCTTTTTAGCATGTCACTTCCACGTTAAATGGGATTGAACAGCTATGGACATGTACACACAATTAATACATTTACATGTATAAAGGGTTTTATTTGTTTATTTGTTTATTCCACAATTTAATAAGGCAGGGAAATACTGTATAAGAACACTCAATTACTTTTAGAAGAATAAGGGTTTAAGAATCAGTAGTGGCAGACAAAAATCTAAGTTTGTAAGACAGTAACAGTTAGCTATGGTGGCCCTGAAGGGACATCAAACATATATATTTCCGTGAATATTTACGTAAATATTCACGGTTTTTGCCCCAAATTGCAAATATTCACGTAAATATTCACGTAAATATTTGCGATTATTGTCCGTGTCGCGAATATTTACGTAAATATTCACGTAAACATTAACGATTTGTACCGAACACGCAAATATTTACGTAAATATTCACGTAAATATTCACGATTTGTGCCCCAAATCGCAAATATTTACGTGAATATTTACGTAAATATTCACGATTTGTGCCCCAAATCGTGAATATTCACGTAAATATTTACGTGAATATTCACGATTTGTGCCCCAATCGCAAATATTTACGTAAATATTTACGATTTATGCCCCCAATCGCAAATATTTACGTAAAAATTTACGTAAATATTTGCGATTTGTGCCCCCAATCGCAAATATTTACGTAAATATTCACGTAAATATTTGCGATTTGTGCCCAAATCGCAAACCCAGTCATCCGTGAATATTTGTGTTTTTTTAGCAACCTAGGTATGCAAGCACGCAGTTTAGTCTGACACCCTGTACCATACACGTTGGCCGTATCCGAATTGGCGGCTACAGTTACAGCTACGGCTACGACTGTTGCTAAGGGCGTTGCTAAGGACGTCTTATACTTCAACACATGATGACGCGGCGATCCAGCCGTAGCCGTAGCCCGTAGCCCGTAGCCGCCATTTCGGATCTTCGGCTTCGAGTTTCCGCACGCTCTGCACTTGAGAAGTTGTTGACATCATGGCGAAGGAAACCCCGGTAAATATAATGTGTTTCTTATTTTAGTTTATATTTTCACCAAAATAACCCCAAATGAATTGTACCGGGGGAGAGAGGGGTCCTGTTTTGGATTAATTTAATTGGGGCCTTGCCTGGGCTGGGCTGCGTTGCCGTGGATGCGTGATGCACTGTCGGAAATTCTGTGTGTCATGGTCGGAATTACCGTGTCATGTGTGTACTGTGGTGCAGCTAGCTGTTCGTGATGACCACACAAAGTCGTTGGCAAAACCACGGGGGGAAAACTCCACAAATAAGAGCACATCACATGGGGACATAAATTGACTCATAACTCTCCTTTTCAGTTGACATTAACCCCCAGATAACTGAGAAGTACATGGACTTTGTCGAGCATTGTTTTACTTCAAAATATCTAACTATTCTAAGCCATGCTTACAAATGGCCATGGGCAAAAATGGGGCTCTCTCTGACTCTGAGTCTGAGTCAATCCTCAAAGTGATGAAGTATTTATGAAGTGCAATGTAAACAGATGGTATGCATACACACAGGTACATGAACATTTGTTAAACTCCACTTCCGGCTCCAAAACGTCACCAACACAACTGTATAAACCCTATCGGATCGCAGTATAATCTTGCTCACGGTGCAAAATTGTTGATTTTGAACACTCGTTGCTATCTGTGTATGGGCGCTCAAAATTCCCATGCTCTCCAGACGCTTGCGTGAAGTTCAAGCGCCCTGGTGCAGACTAGCAACGAATGTTTGAAATCAACACTTTTCCCCAGTGAGCATGATGGCGCATTACAGAAAGTATTTATTGATGATGTAGGGTTATGAATCACCTCGAATTGGCAACATCAATGGCAATCAATTTTTAAAAGGAGTGAGAAATTACTGGGTTTTAAATTTGAGACATTTAGGTGTAGGCCTATCGTTTGTGTACATGTACATGTACATACATAGACCAACGTAAAATTAGTCTTGCTTGTGTACTTGGCCCAATTTCACCGAACATGGCACATGTAGCTGCTTAGCACATAAAAATACTGCTTAGCATAGGTTACCTTACCAGCCGAAATGCCATATTGAAAGACAAAGTTATTGCTTGTGACTGGTTCCTGTTAATTTATGCTGAGCAGGTACATTTTTACAGCAATCTGCTTACCAGCTTTGAATTCATAAAACTGGACACTGATTGAATACTAAATTTACATTCTTTTTTTTTTTTTTGGGTGTAATCAAATTGGTGTAAATTGCAATTCTTCTTAAGGCTGCTGACAGATGTAAATGGGATACATGTTTTTTAGCTTTGTGCTTCTGTTTGTTTTCTGTAGATTGGTGATATTCTACGGCGGCTTGGGCTTGATGAGGTCATAAATATGTTTGAAGAGGAAAGGGTAGGTCAATGTTAGGTATTTCATTTAAATAATGAAATTACTATTATTTCCATGTGTGTTATATATTATTTTGTAAAAATCCTATTTCGTGGGGCCTTTAAATATGTTTTAGGTTGTGCCATGTTGATCAGTGAAAGGTACTTTTAATTTGGGATAGTATTTGTAGTACTAGTAGTTAAGTTCATTCATGTTTATAATGCTACTGGTTGGATCTTAGAGATGTAAGCACCTTTTATCAATGCTGAAATGTTGTGATCTGCAATTCTGGACAATGGCAGTATTGTTGTTGCAATTTCACTCATTGGTGAAAGCCCCATGATGCACTCATGCATGTAATTAATTTCAGTCCCTACAGTACCTGGCACTTTTATATCCTTCCCATTGAAACTACTATTCCCCCTTTTCAGTGTCTTGTTTGTGCAGCATTTATACTAAATAGTTTATGTTTTTCTTAAAGGTGACTTCCTCCATGGTTCCACATATGTCAGACGAGGAACTAAAATCATTGGGGATAAACAAAATTGGTGACAGATATGAATTGCGAAACCAGTGCCAAGCTACAGGTAACTTTTCATCATGGAAGATGGATATTTGACAATTTATTAACTGCTATTTTCTTTTTTCTCTGTTAATTAAATGTTCACAGCTCACAGTTTTCATATATATTTTGAAAACTACATGATTGGAATGAATATCTTCTAAAAACGAATGATGTGACACAACTAAACTTTGATGTATTTCCTGATTTTGACACCCTGTTGTGAAATCCTTGCTAAAACATTGCTACCTTGGAATAGAATTGACTATGGGATAGTAGTTTCAATCATTCCAGCTATTGTTTGCCTCAGGCCATGCATGCACCCCTGCTCCGATTCATCAATCATCAAAAGTGGGGTAGGCGTTAAAAAGAAAACTACATTTATGTTATTAATGCCTGAATTTTTTTCCTATGTTGTACAATGTTCCCCTATGTTGTTTTGGTATATGGTGATCAGGTGCTTTACTATCAAGGACTAACTGGCTAATAACAGGTGCTACATTGTTCTCGCAATTTGTAGTCTACAAGCCATGTAAAAAGCTAGTAAAATATGGAGTGAGTTAACATGGTTGGAAGGTTAAAACAAGTCCTGCTTGAAAAATTTGTTATGTTATACCTAAAGACTACCATCATTTGTTTACTATAAAAGCAAGTGTACCCCTAATAATTGAACCACAGGTGCAAAATTAACTATGATTGAATGCAATTGTTTTTCTTTCTAGGAAACTCATCCCCATCTAAAGATATCTTAGGGTTAATAAGCCAAATTGGGAAAAGAAAAAAGAAGAGGGCTCTATGTTCTTCCCAAGGTACGAGTTCAACAACAAGTTCCACAAGTGCTGGAGTTGGTGAACCTGCACAACAAAATGTAAGTACATGTACTTTATTATTTATACTTTCAAGAATTAGTCTAATGTGTTCTTCTTGGGCACATACAGTACATGTATAATTATGTGTATAAAATTTAAACCTCCAGAAGATCTGCCTAAATTTTATAAAATGCCATTATACATATGGACATGTACATTGAACACGTTGCTCAGAAGCGAACCAATGTTGAATCTCCTCATGACATGCGGCATCCCAGTGAAGCCAACTTTCTGCCTGCAAGATCGAGACAATATCATCAAAAGCATATGTCTCCACAATGTAGTTCTTCAAGTGAATGCAGAAATTCTGCAGTTAAAAGAGGGATTAGAGCTCTATGGTATGCTTGAAATGTTTGTATTATATCCAAAGGATGGAAAGCTGATTATGTGCTACAACGACACATTTGACATGACAGGTGGTGAGTTTCTGCAGCAGCTTAAACAGCCAGTATTTTCTCCTGAAGGAAGTAACATCAAAATGCGTGAAGTGGATACTTTTGCATACTACACCCAGTTCCTTGAAGATTTTGAAAGTTCAGGTACATGTGCAGTACATACCACTTTTATTGTCAAAATTGCTTAACCTGGTACTATAAAAGTGGATTATTTTGCCGGAGTTAAAAGTGAAAAAGTAATTAAATATTGACGTCATTATTCTTTCATTCATTCATTTTTTTTGGGAGAGTTATTGCCTTATTCTGTGCATTGTGAAAGGGTAATGCAGTTTTTCTTATTTCTTACCATTTGTCTTTTACCTTAGGTGTAATCTGTGTTGATGGCAAATCAGTATCTATGAAAGATGTGCTGTCTTTCTTGACTGGTGCCCCATGCTACCCAGTGACAGGATGGCCAACTTCACCATCTGTTGAATTCAAGCGTGATTGCTTTGAACGCCATATTCCACTTGACAACCAACCCTGAAATTGCTATCCTACTGCTTCGACGTGTACTTTCATCTTGACGGTCCCCCTTCACTACAAGTCATATGACTCATTTCAGACAGCCTTTGCCAAAGCTATTTTGTATTGCAAAGGATTTGGACATGTGTAAATGTCATGTAAAATCATCAAAAGATATTTACATACATGTAAAGTCAAGTTGTTATAGTCAGTATTAAAGTTTAAATTTTCTAAATTGTTTCCGAAAATTAACACCTAAATTGTTCAATTCTTTTCAAACAGAAGCACAAAATTAAGTTTGATTGACAGTTTGAAATACAATTTCAAATACTTAATCATAAGACTTTTCAATGAAAGGAAAAAAGGAAATAAACACCATTTCTTATAGATCACAATTGTTTAATGTATAAGTTGTACACATGATTGTTATATATCCAACAAATAATATGCAGATCATTTTATTCAAAATTCTACATGTAATTCTAAATGTAAAAACAAAATAGATCATCGATTATGACAAGTGCATTATACTGGTGATGCAAATTTTTTAAAGACTATTTTAAGAGTCTTATTTCATAATACTAATAGAGACAATAATTTCAATGTATAGAAGGTACATAAAAAAGTAACATGTACTTTCTACTTCAGTGATTGCATAATAGCCCTGCATTTAAAATACATTTAGTTTGTTTTGATGAATCAATATTTGAAATTATGAGTCATTCCAGGACCCTCATCAGGATCACTGTTTATGCTGATAATCCTTTGGAAGCTGAAATAGCTCTCGATTAAGTTTCTGTTATGAAAAAAACAAGAAGCATGTAGCAGAGCTGACATTTATTGTTTTTAATGTATAAACCAATATCAATCAATGATTATTGTTAAAGTAATTATCAACCCTTCGGTAGAATGAATATTTGTCACAACCTACCTGACATAATTGGTAGTTACCCTGGAAGCTTCTTGTAGAAATCCATGTTTACAGATTATGCTGATTCGAGCATGTAGGCAGAATTAAAGTTAAACTATACCTGTGCACGTTCTCCAAAAACCTAACATTACACTGGTACGGCCTCAGGTCCGTTTTTAACAATTCAATCTTACACATGTACTCACTTAAATTCTGCATCCATGCTCTAGCCAATGTAATCAGGACACATTAAGCAGAAAATACTGCTTAACACATTTTGTTCAATTTGTGCTACATATGGACATGCCTGTTGAAGCAGCTCATATTTTTAAGAGTTACTTGTTCTGCCTTTAACCTGAGGGTTTATATTATATTAATTGTTTTCTTGAATAAAACTTTAGTTACCTGTTTTTCAACTCATAAATGCATGCTCCGACACTGACATGAAAAATTGTAGTTTGTTCATGTCTTGCACTGTATTTTTATAATCGTAAATCTGTATTCATTTTATATTTCTATATTCATGTAACTTTTTTAGTGTTAAGTGTTTTATTGTTAACTCAAATATGAAGTACCAATGTGAGAGAATTTCTGTCAATATCGTTGTGATAAAACTTCTTTTTGATTTAGTGCTAACCTGAGGTTTTATATTACATCCTTTCAGATGTGAAGTCATTCAAAGTTTAAAATTTGTCATAACTTGCCAGGCCACTGTACATTATATAAATAATACAAACACACACAAAATGCAATACCAAAATATATGTATTTTTCAAATAAAACTTTATTCATCTGGTTTTAAACTCACAAAATGCCTTCCCAAGCACTCAAATGAAAAATTGAAGTGCCTTCATGTGTCAAAATTATTTTTATAATCATAAATCAGTAAATAGTGCAATTGATGATCATGTTGTTATTTGTTTAGTGATTTGGTGTTAACTCATAATCATTGTATCAAAATAGGTCATCCAAATTGAATTTGTAAGAAAAAGTTATAACCGAGTCAACTGTCAGCATGGTAAAGAGGAAGTATATGCTTTCCAATAACATGTACTTGCATCTCTGTTGGCATGAATGACGGAGTGCCAATGTTTAAAAAATGTCTTCCAAATGTCCTTTTGGGCTCATGAAAGCATGTAAAAGCATGTGTGTTAACAAAAACCATTGCTACTTGAAATCTGCTCAAACTTTCAAAACACTGGCACTCTGCTATTGTAAAGCAGATATTTCCCTTGATACAGTTGATTAGGTTTGAACTTTGTCATACTAAGCCACCAAAGTTGGATTACTGGTACCTTTTTTATTTGTACTGTAGTACTTGATCTGTGATAAAAAAATAACAAACAATACACATTTCAACAATTGTATGTCAATGGGCTGTTGTGTTCCAGGGGTGTCCCTCAATATGGGCAAAGGATTACTTTTAATTGACAATCATGATCTTGGGAAAAACGGATGCAATCTAATTGGCCTTTTCACAAAACGAATGAAAAGGTGTCAATGTAGGTACCATGCTGCTTTCAGCACAAAAAGGTTCTACATTGTGAAGGTTTTAATACAAACTACAGTAGATGATGTTCATTGAAGTATTCTTTAAAAAACATAATTATGTCATACCAGTGCATATGAATGGTATCCCAGGCAATTTTCAAAGAATAGTTTTTCTGGCTCTATTAATAATAGGTATTACAGATTCCACTATTAAGGGTGTACCAGTAAAAATTGGCATACCAGATTTTGTCTAGTGCGAGTATAATCTTAATTTTAATCTGCTTATTTATTACTGTAAACTTGAGTATGATTAGAATCACAACTATGACAGTTTCTAAGCAACTGCAAGCACTTTATCATCTTTGGTATACAACTTCATGAAGACATACTGAAAAATGAAAAATTACAAAAAAGTACAGATAAATGTGGGCTACAGGGGAACAATATGACATTCTCTCTCGGCAGTCAACGTGTTAATTCAAGAATTCCTTCTTTTAGACCTAAATAGAAACGAACGGCTTCTTGAGGAGTATGTGGCATGGCAAGTCCATTACGTTGTACAACATATTCAGCTACCTCCACAAACTCTTGAGAACAACCGAATCTGTTCAGTTTTACACATATACCTTGCACCGCTTCCACATCAGTCAATGTTACATCATGTTTGTAGTCGTGGGTATCTATGAATGGGATAAGTCATCATTACCATCATTAAAACCAATACCAGATTTACTAAACAGTTGTTCACAATAAGATTCATTTGCAGAGTGATCAAAGTGGTGGTCACATACTTTTGAAAGATTAACCCTATAGGGGCACTTCACAGCCATTGAGTGTCAGGTCAGATTGATTCAGTGACAGTTTGCATATGTTTCATCTTGTCTTATTGATCAGGGTTAAATTAAACATCTGCAATTTTATAATTTTAATGGCTAATGCAGGGTATGGTCAGTTTTGTTTTTCATAGACCGATCATTTACATTTAAATCAACCTTGAATACATAAATGTGTGGAGTGAACAAATATCACCATTATATGGCCCAATTTTTTGCTTTATCAGAAATTGTGCAAATGCGACGACTGTAATAATAAAACATTTTATCATTGAGTTTATATATTTTAATTGGTAACGTCTCCTCTACTTAATCATGTTTGTGTTAAAACAAATTAATTGAGTTACCAAAAGCTTACATACCATAAAGTTCTGGTAAGAAATACATCTCATCTGGTTTCCCATGAGAAGCAACACTGTTCTTGCATGGACGGATGTGATGCTCGTTCCATAGTTGTCCAACTTGATGTAGTTCTGCACGCAGCAACCCAGTAAAGGAGAATCTCATGCACTCTCTAAAGTGCAAAAAGCAAAACAAAATGACCACTACAATAATAAGCACGCAATAAAACCATTTCAACTTACTTAAAAGTCAAGTGGTATCAACAATTTGGAATAAAGACAATCTAGAATTACAGTGACATCCAACTAAGAGTGAGTGGTAACCAAAACTGGTCATATACATCAAAGGGTTTCAACAAATTTATAAAGTGAATTTGGTTTAAGGTAGCAGAAAATAAACTGGGGGTACTTACAGTTGCCACACAGATGAATTATCCAATAACCCACTGTCACGCATGTCTTTGAAGAGCCTCAGCCAGAAATCAATTGAACCAGATCTCATACTACCCCACCACCGCTCAATTCGCTGTGAAACAAAATGTCACAATAAATTAAGATTTGTCTTGTTATTTACTGTGAAGCAAGATCACATTAAACAAAATATATTCCCCTCTCTCATGATAGCTACAGACAAAGGCATTCAGCAGAAAAATTGAAACATGCTGGATCACAAACGGGTTAGGGGCCGTTCACAATTATCAACATGTTCACGAGCGTACAAACCGTACGCTGGGGGGAGGGGGTTAAGGCGCCGCGTACGCTTTTTCAAAAAGTAAAAATGTCGATTTGTAAAAACGGCGCGAAATACACGGCCAACGCCCAGAAAGATCGTAGGCCTCGATCTTAACCGCGGCCACCGCGGCCAATGCCGTGATGCCCTGTCGAGATTGCCGCAATGTTCCTTCAAAAAACGCTCTCGTAACGGCCAACTTGGCCAGCATGCCCTTTTTGAGAAACATACAGTAGTAGATAGGCCTACCTCTATTTGCGTATTCATGTCAGATGAAAACGTAAATACATGTACACGTAAATATTTGCTGCAGACTGACTGTATATTATACTTTGCCTGAATACATTACTTTTGAACACAAATCTATTGTTTGAAATCAACATTTTATTTTGTACACTTAAAGGGGGGGGGGGAGGGGGGTCTGAAAAAGTGTACTCTTTGTACACTTGTGAAAATGTTGATAATTGTGAACGGCCCCATACTGAAACCTGAAAAAATCAATTTAAAACAATTTTGACACTCACTGGTTTTGCAAAGGCTAATACCGACTTAAAAGTAGAAGAGAAAACACACCTGGTTTGAGGTCGATTTCCCATATAAGAAGCTATTGAATCCTGCCCGTTCGTCTTCATGGTAGTAACGAAATGCTATTTGGATATCTTCAATCAGTGTATTTTCGGTTCCACGATCTGTTCTTATGACATGTGGAACCCCTACAACAAATTAAGAAGTAAAACAAGAAATGGAATACTTATTACATGTTCATGACAACAGACCAAGGTCCAATTTCATGTCGTTGCTTGCCCAGAATTTGGGGCTTACTGGCCAAGCTAATGCACTGGACTCAAGTTCAGATGTTTTCATAGTGTGGGTTCGTGACCCGGTCGTGGCACATGTGTCCTTTAACAAGACACATGACCATCATTGCTCTGTCCTTCAGATGAGATATTAGGCCGTAGGTCCTGTATGTTTTGTAATGCACAATACAGAACCCAGGACACTTATCGTGAAAGAGAATAGGCAGGCAAATATCCATCCTGTAAATGGGGCTCTTGCGCTGTTGGCGGTTGAATAAATAAATAAAATTCCCCATGTACCAAAGTGGAGAAATTTGCCAGTAAGCGATTAATTCAGGGGTAAGCAGTACCATGAAATTAGGTCCAGTACCAAACCAAGCATGCTCACATGAGCATGTTCAATAAAATGTATGCATTCCTATAACTAGCAAAAATACACTGTATATTTCTTGCCACCACAGTCTCAAAAATCTCATTAAATGCTTGTTTCAGTAATGACTGATAAGTAACAGAAACACAGCTATTATTCGCTGCATAGAAAGATGCTGTAAAACAAGTACATGTGTAGCTTGGTAAAACAAAACAAAAATAGCCTTCATGCTTAATAAATAACAAGGGCTTTTCAAATAATGGTTTTGAGCACTGTGTCTGAAGCCCTGCACAATATCCCATCAAGCAGATGAGACAATGCGTATAGAGTTTAGCAATAGATAACCTGAGCTACATACATACAACACATTTAAGAATAAAATTTACCTTTTATTTGTTGTATATAGTCCACAAAATATTGAGCAACAACCTTTGGGTCATTATTTGTTGGTCCAATCTCAAGCCACAGTATTCGACGAGAAAACCTAAAAGAAACCATATTCAAAGTATGGTTGTACTGTCAACATTTATGTATAAAATATGAAACACTTTTTCACAGATGATAGCAAATACTTTCAGTGACATATTCATGGCCGAGGCATGATATTTCGCTTTTGTAAGGCAATTTCTCTTTGGTAAAGGGAACCTTTATGAGGAAAATATAAATGTCTATTGGAATATTTCAAGGGGCACCAAGGCAATATGACCTTTATCATGCTGCAGCCTTTTTTTGTTCCCTATACATGTATATGCCCATTCACTATTATAGTACTAGTTTCATAATGTAGAAGGTATCAGACTATACTTGCCCCTCCAACCATGATTTGGTTACATTGATTTGAATGGCAGAAAATAAATTGGCTAAAGGTCTATGACAAGAGGCGCGGAGGCAATCACCTCCGCTGTCTCCATGAAGTATCAGGCCTGATGGCCATTCAAAAGTTAATTACACATGGCAATAAGTAGACAATAGCAATATAAAAATGGTTATAGGATAATAGACATATGAACTCACCCATCAATAGCACCGTGAATGGCAAAACCATAGGGCTTTAGTTTGTCATATCCATCAATATGAATGAGGTAGTGGGGTCCCTTGTTTGTGTACATCCTTCTGCGAAATCGACGATGCGTCCGAGCTGCAACACCTTCTGGATCGAGCACTCGCAAGAACTGACGAACAGTTTCTCTGTTGTATCAAAAGTATTGAAAATTTATATAAATATGAATATTGATCCAATTCTACACCGTCTGTTAATGTTTGGTTTGCAAAACATTTCCTTAAATAAAAAATATAAATTTAGTTTGAGGCACTGACATTGAAAGGTATCTCTTGATGTGTTCTATGAGACTGGTCAGTGGAGGAAACTACAGATTATCTAAAAATTGGATTTGAAACTTTGCATGGTGGAAGGACAATTTAGGCATTTGCGGGTACACTATGTGGATAAAATCTCTTCTTGGAAGAAATGATGGCTCTGAGAAGAAACAGGGTGGTGCAAAAAACAAAGATTAATGTTTTGGACATTTTTGTACGTATGCATTTATCACAAACACTGTGTGCTGATTAAAAGTACTGTGTCACATGTTATAAACTTGTTCAGGGTAGATTATATTGTGATAGTAAAAAAAAAAAAAATCACTAATACATTAAGACAATGTCTTCCCTAGTCTGAAAAAAACCCATTTATGTTTTAAGTATAACACATATTTTATATAACACATAATAATATTAATAATAAATAGTTATTAACACATTATTTACCGGTTTACATGTAGGTGATGATATCTACGGAGTCGTTGACACATAGCCCGATAACCACAGCATGAACCACTTCCATTTAATTCAGTCTATGAAGGGTTAAAAAATGTACCAAAAAAAAAATCTGTCTTTGTACATAATATTTAAAAAAAAATTCTGATCCCAGCACATCAACTGTGCAACATGAAGCTTTCATACATGTTTCAAGCAACCTCTCAGCTATGTATGCATACACACTTTTAAGTTCCTTGATTTAGTTTTGTGGTAAAACACTTTGACAACAGATGAGATGGATACAGCTATGACAATTCTTTTATACTGCAAAACCAAAATATACATACTCAAAGACCATGAAACTCACCAAAAGATAATGTATGATATCTGCATCGTCAGACTCTTGTTGGCGTCGTCTTAGTCCAAGCATTTTAAGCATTCTCTTTATATGTCGAACACTGTATGTACATGTACAGAAAGAATTATTACAAAACCACCAAATTCCTTTTTTTTTTTTCATCAACTCGTCTCCCTCTCAGCTTGCTCAAGCTCACTGTCTGCAAGGCCAGAGTTCACAAAGCACTAGAAAAATTATGCACAATCATAGGTCAATTACATGTGAGACTTACAGAGTCTATTAGTCTTATTAGCAAATTGTGATGTTACAATATCACTATTGTGAAAATGAAAACCATGAGTTCAGGTCCCAATTTTACAGAACTGCCACAGGAATTTATAGGCCTACTGAGATCAAAATTTGCTAAAGAATAAATAAAAAATTACCAGCCTTTTCAAATCAAAATATTGAGCTTAAATGGATAAATAATGCAACATGTATGGGTGCACATAGGCCCTACACAAAGTTTGTGGGCATTATTAAAACAAAAGTAAGGTGTTTATCAGAGCATAAACATAGCTATGGATTGCTTTGGTCTTGATTTCAAGGCTGTGGGATATCTTTGCTTACAAATACCCACCCGCTGCTTAGCGCAGTAGTAGCGATGACACTGCACAGTCTTAGATCTACTGTCTAATCAAGCCCTCCACACACGGCCATATTGGAGTCTACCAACGGTCTACACAAATCGCCCGTATACTTTGTCCTTGCCCATGGCCCGTTAGGGACTGTCATCTGTACATACACAGTCTAGTCTGTGTCATCATTATCCATGCATGGCACACTACTGTACCATTGAGCTACATGTATTATAACATTTTAATAGCTCCATGACCATACATAGTACATTGGAAAAAACATTGTATCTGGTCCACTATGCACGATGGATGCTGCCATGTTAGTTTTGGGGCCACGATTTGTGTTGTGAGACTCGGGTATTGGGGGTTTCCTACAGTGGCATCGCTGGCGGGTCGTGGTATACAAGTGGCATTTCTTGTGCTGGCAGCGGGTGGGACGTGGTAAGCAAAACTGGCACACAGCCTTGAAATCAAGACTATGGATTGCTTTGTCATTTCCCACTACCTTCGTTTAACTCCATGTCTGTAAAACAGAAAAGAACATATCACTGGAACTGTATATCCAGCGGTGAAGTAGTCAAACAGAAGCCGTTGAACATCATCTGTAGAGACATGGTCAGGAAAAGTATGAACTGACTTGAACAAATGTTACCAGGACAACAAAGTGAGGGGATAAATAACCTCTGGACTCGTGCTCCATCCAGTTATTATCATAGTAGAGCAGAAAAGGATATCTGGAATGATTTCACATTGGCTTAAATACATTTGAAATTTAAACAAAGGATACTATAAGTCAGAGCTCCAAGTCCAAGTCCTTCCACCGCAGCCGGACAGTAAACCGGGAGTACACCTACAACTTCCAAGGGTCCTTTGAACATGAACAGCAAAACCTACAGTGTAGGAAAATGAGGAAGATATCTGTCTACATAAATTACCAAACATTATAAATTCAATTGCAAAGGTCAATTTTCACTGTTCATTAACAAATTTATGCACATGCACTAAACCCAGTAAACTGGGGCGCTGTACTCCTTAAAAAAAAATCTGCGGTCGTACTGGCCCGCAGATGTCAACATTTTTTTGAATCACTTTAAATTAAGAATGTTGTGCGATCATGACCACCGCACCCACATCCACATGTATCCGACTAGCAATCTGGCAATAGCATGACATTGACAGTTCAGTAGTATACATTAACATCTAGTCTAGTTTTCGTAGGCCTATAGTTATTGTGTAGTAACTAAGTGTAGTAGATATACTTGAATGCCAGTCATCTCGTCCCCAAGCAAAGTCGCCCCCTACATGACAAAGTCACCCCCTAGCAAAGTCGCCCCCAACACAATGGCCCCAGACTCTTTTTCGATGCAGCATCATTACGAATACGAGTATCGTTTAACAGGTCATCATTCATTCCTGGCATCCCATGTTTAAATTTATGTAATCAAGTTAAACAAACAAAGCTAATGATCAACCTAACGTCAAGTAACGTAACATTCTGAGACTTAAAAGATTGTAAACATACCAATAACTGCATCGAGCAAGTACACCCATTGTGAAGCCTAGCCGCGGCCCATGGCCGGTGGATAGATAACGACGAACTCTATGGACGAGGTGCAGACTATACTTAATGTACCATGCCTCGCCTGAAGTTAGAGATCAGGGTGTCTAGGTGCCAGACTAAACGTGTGGTTTACGGACACCCCAAGTTGCTGGGAAAACAAATTCACGGTTGAGCGGGTTCACGAATATTTATACATGAATATTTGCGATTTGCGGCCCAAATCGCAAATATTTACGTGAATATTTACGTAAATATTTGCGATTTGGGGCAGAAAACAGGAATATTCACGTAAATATTTACGTGAATATTTGCAATTTGTGCCCCAATTCGTGAATATTTACGTGAATATTTTCGTAAATATTCGCGACACGGGCAAAAACGCAAATATTCACGTAAATATTTACGTGAATATTTGCGATTTAGGCACAAGTCGCAAATATTCACGTAAATATTTACGTGAATATTTGCGATTTGGGGCACAAATCGTGAATATTTACGTAAATATTTACGTGAATATTTGCGTTTTGGAGCACAAATCGTGAATATTTACGTGAATATTTACGTAAATATTTGCGACACGGCCAATAATCACAAATATTTACGTGAATATTTACGTGAATTTTTGCGATTTGGGGCAAAAACCGTGAATATTTACGTAAATATTCACGTAAATATATATGTTTGATGTCCCTTCAGGGCCACCATAGTTACACTACGACAGGGTTCTGAATATGAAACCATCTACATTGTATAGCGACAACCTCGTTTGACTCCTTTTTATTATATTCACATGTTTCCCCGAGGCAAAAGACCCTCCCTGCATACATTTGAGGCTCTTACCTTACACTGAAAATAGTGCAGACTGCTCAAAGCTGCTTCCAAAATGTGTAAATTCTTGACACAAAATTACCCCCGCAACCCGCTCCGTGTATAACCCAATGGCAGCCATGAAATGTCAAAAAAATTACTAAGTGTTGCTAGCTAGTCTTGAGTTTAGATAAAGCTAAAATTCTAATTTCATCATGTTTTTTAGCTTTTTTAGATAATTTAAATTTAGCGTATCTAAGAGCAAACGCTCCACCACCCAACCCTAAAGCTAAACCTTCTAAAACAAATCCTACGGGTGATGATACAACGGTAGCGATACTGGCTATTCCGATAGCTCCCGCTCCCATACACCCCAATTCAGCTATTGTTTCAACGATACTACAAGCGTTAATAATTTTATTATATTTTTTATAGACGGATTCACGATGATTTATTTCGACTCGTAATTCTTTTTGAATATTATCTATTTTTTGTAATCGAAATGATTTAGCATCATCAATTGACGGTAAATTTGGATAAAGTACATTCGTTGATTCTATAGACGCGCTCATTGTTTTCTATTAATAGTGAAAGATTTTAATTTAATGGAAAAGTAACAACTTTTATATCGTAACAGATTCCAATTGTTAAAGAGCCGAAAAACTTTTACGATGTCGTCACTACTGTATAAATCGCTAACATTCATTTTATAGCAAAAATCACATTCTAAATGCTGCGGTTCATCGGAAAAAAAAAATCTTGTATCATTATTTTTACGGAAACTAATCAACTGTGAATCTCTATCTAGATTGTAATTTATCACGGTTGAATAAGAATTATTTTCACCCTTTATTAATTTAGCATAAAATGAAAAATCTGTTGTTAGTTGAATTACAAACTGCGGTTGTTTTTTTAAACCGATCCAAAATATATCCATGAGTAGATGATTCGGTAAAAACAATAAAGGTATATCTCGTTGAATTTCATCATCGGCGATATGTCCACTTTTTTCAAAAGTGTGTTTACTGTTTGGTGTAACGGATAAAACTTGTTCGCTCGTTTGACTATCGCTCTTTCGACTAGGTCCATAAATATTAGCCATATTACTCGCCATATTTATAGTGAAAAATATAATTTAATTTAATTTAATGGTAAACTTTTTATTTCTATATTAAAACAGATTTTTGAATTTAATGCGCCAAAAAAAGTTGTAAAAAAACTTTTCGTTCATTATTTTTGAAACACATCTCGTACTTGAGATGCTGCGTCTCATTATCGATAAAATGAAATTTTTCATTTCTTTCTGGCGAAGGAATGTAATAAATATTGGGCGCGTAATTACGCGTTATCGCGTGCGTAGCAAAACTGTTTGTTTTAATAAATTGAGTAAAAATACTGCAGTACGTGGGTGAAACGTTAAACATGAAAAAAGGCTGTTTAAACGTAGCGTGCCATCCTAATATAACGTTAAATTTTTCGACTAAAACTATTCTTTGTAAAATTTCATCTCTGTTAAGATATCCGTGATGAAGATAAATTTCGCTAGACGATGCGTTATTTTCACTCTGCGACGCAGTCTGCGATAAAACTCTACTCGTTGTAGGTCCATAAATGCTCGCTATATTACTCGTTGTACGACTAGGCCCATAGATGCTCGCCATATTTATAGTATAATAAATATTTTAAAAAACCATAATCATTTCAAATATGGCTCGTTGATTTTTCGAATCTTTAATTTGAAAATCGCGGGGAAACTGTGATTATTTACATCGCGCGATTTACTGTCCTTGATTTGAAAAGTTAATACGTTTAACGTACCCATTTAAAAAAAATTTCAACGATGGATATGAATATTGCATATACATCGCATTTCCAAATGATACGTTTTGCAAAGGGACATTTTCTAAAAGATTACATGAATTACCGTTAAAATAATTATTCGATGATGAAATTTGATCGCAAAAAATGTATAGGCATTTAAAAGGATAATTTTTTTTTAAATTTATTATATCGACCTTCGGTTAGAAATTCGTTGTTTAGCCCGAGTAAATTAGCTAACCCGGAAGAAAATTTAACGGATTTATTTTCATCGTTTAAACTTAACGAGTAATCACCTATTGTTTCATCGATCGTAAACGTAATCCAAGGTTTGTTTTTTGTTATAATATTGGTAATTTCATTAAAATTGTAAAGCCCCGCCTCGATAAACCTTATATCATCATTTTCATTCAGTACACGATAGATTATTCTTTCTTTTTTACGCACGTTATAATATCCGACCCATATCGTCGCGTCAAGTAATGCTATCTCAAGATTGTTTTTTCTATTATCGATAATATCGTATAATTTAATTTCTCCACCATCTTTTCCAATTTCAACTTCAACGACGTGATACATTTTTATTATATTAAAAATATAAAAAATTATATAATAAATGGCGTTTCCATTAGCATTCAAGAGTAATTTTAATTATTCATATCCAACATCTGGGAATTTTAACGCGTTAAACAACTTTAACGCTAACGATTTAACGAGTATAAATATTTACGTTAACGAGAACGAGTTTTTTACCGCGCAATTTGATGTTGTTTTTATCAACTACGAGTTGCCGGCGGTTCGTAGTCAAAAAGTAGTCGATGATTGGCATCACAATCCGTAAATTTTTTATCAAAATCAAATAAATTTTACGACGTATTGTAGTTCGACGAGATGCGGCGTAGGTTATCAACATTTAAATCATTCGAATATGATGTTGTCAAGTTTTTTTCGATTTCACGTTTACTATCAGATTAGACGGCTACTCAAAGAGATGAGTTGTCCTACATCTTTTCAAAATTATTTTAGCGCGTTCGATAATAATATAGACGTTAGCGCGTATAAAAAACTATGTAAAGACTTTCATTTATCAACAACGAATAATTAGAAACAACGCGTCGATGCGTACAGCGATGGATTAGGTACCGCTTATTTTTGGCGTAACATTGGTAAAAGATACGATCCAGTACCCGGTCACAACTACGACAATTCTATTTTAAATGTTAATTCTAGCCCTATTCCTCTAAACGATCTTAGCTCAGACTTTGAAAAAAGTGAAAAAAGAATGGCTTTTGATGATGGAGTACATAATCGTAAAGAACGAACTATTAGAGTAGGTTACATTTTACAATCTGATAGCGTTAAAACAGCGTGGACTAAATTTATATTGTCGCTAACGCTGGCTCAAGGTTTTACGGATATAGGTACGGAACGAATTAACGATTCTATAAGAACGTACGTCTACGCGATTTTAAGAGCTCAAGCGCGAGCAAAAACTTTTTTAGCGGGCGGTACCGGTTTAGACGCTCAACGCGAGTTTATAAATATCGTAAATGCGGAGATTGATTCTCCGGTAGACTTACAAGCGTCTATTCAACGATACCAAAATGTTTTACAATACGCTCGTTCGCAATTAAATTTTGCTATCGGTGAAAATGTATACATGATGCCTAGTGATATGAATTTACGAATAGGAACGTACGCTGGATATAACAATAATTTATTAATCGCGACGAGTGGTTTATCTTTAGGTTCAAATTTAAATACAAATTCAGAACCCGCTCCTATTTTACCTTTACCTTTACCTCACGAAGATAGCGTACAATCACCATTGATCGTTAAACACGTTCAAGAATCAAATGATAATTCTTCTACGATAGCGCATGCTCTTAAAACTACGTCTATCGTTAACGAAATAAAAGAAGATTCGTCACCACCACCAACTCCAGACGGCGATAGTCACAAAGAAGAAAAAAATTATTTAATATTTTCTTTTGCAATTTTAACTGGGCTCGGTATTATGTTTTACGAATTGTTATTTTAGAGTTTTTTCTGCGTATGTTAAAATTAGTAAGCCAACCCCAGTTAAGTCTAACCATAAATGTTCAGCCGTCCACGATACCACTTTTGAAAGGGTAGTCAATAACCAACTTATAATATTACCTATAATAACTGGTAAAGCGGCTAAAGCTTTCGCTCCTAGTTTAGATAATACATTCGCAAGATTTATTAATGTTTTTTGTATCCACTCTTTTACTCCGCCACTATCTGGAGTTGGTGTTGGCGGTATAGGTTTTGGAGTTGGTGGCGCGGGTTTAGGTAAAACTGTTGTAACCGCGTTACCGATCGATTCGACGATAAAAGCGATCGTCATAGTAAAAGCTATTAATATACTAACGATCGTTATACCTTGTTCTCTAAATAAGGTTTTAATTCTTTCTCCCAACGTATCGTCTCTCGTTAACATTTTTTGAAACGTTTCTTTAATTTGACTACGAAGAACGTAATCTTGCGCATCAATTTGTTCAATTAAAACTTCTTTTTCATCTTTTAGGTTTTTTAAATCTAATTGATATTTTTCATCAACATCATACCCTCTTTCTTTCGCATCCGAAATTAATTCTTGAGTATCATTTATTTTTAGATTAACTACTTTTAATTTAGTTAAAAGATTTAATTGTTCGCGTCGATTCGTAGTCATAATATCATTGAGCGCTAACATTTCTCGCCATTCTATATTTAATTCCGTTTGAGCGTCTTGATCTCTAGAAAGAGTTTCAACCGCCATTTCGATAGCTTCTTGTACTTGTACCGATTTTTCTACCCGTTGCATCGGTATAGAGGGTAACCTTCTACGACCGCTTAGAGTGACTTGGGTCGTATCTTCCCAATCTAGCGTCGCGTCTGGTTTTGGTAATGGTTTTTCTGTTTCGTTTAAAACATTTATTATAGCCCTTGTCTCTCTTTTCGGGGGTATACCAAATATACCTAAATCATGTAGATATAAAAATTTTATTGAATTTAATTTTCTAAATTCACCCTTTTTTTTCATATTAGATAATCGTATTTTTTCATTATATTTTTTTAAAATAAAGTATACCTCTTCCTTTATCATCTAGTTCATACGAGAATTTATTATAGTCTTTAAAAGTGGCCTTCATATCCTAATTTGTTATAAAAATCATCGACTATAGTTCTGAGTAATCTATTTTTTTGAGATAAAGCAGGCAGGCTAAAAGACGTTTCTGCTTCACCCAACTGGGTATTGACAACATCATCTTCAATATATCCATCATTATCTAATTCAACATCATCTTCATCTTCGGGTTGGTTAAACATTGGATCCAACTCTATAAGATCATGCCCTCCTTCCGCCATTTTATAATTACTTTTGTTTATCTTTTTTTAATAATTTATAGCTAGCGTAACCTACTAAACTCATCCCTAATACTATAAATATAATTTCACGCGTTTTTTGATCTTCGCTAGGAACGTAAAAATCTTCTAGTTGAGGTTCGTCGTATAAATCTTGCGGTAAATTTATTCGTTCATTCGTAACTCGCGAATATTCATTCATCGCATCGTCGATATTATTAAACGTTTTTACGGCGTCTGATTCTTTTCGTATTTTTTCATTTAAATAATCTAGATATTTTAAACGCTTTTTTTGAAAATCATCTCGGGCTTTTGTAAATTGTTCTAACGCAATATCGTGTCTTTTACGCTCTTGTTCAACGTCGTTACTTTTTAAATTACTAAATAAAAAAATGTGATCCGGTAAATGCTAATGCATTGATTACAGCACCTCCAACCATCATCGCTATAGATACCATTTTATAATTACTTTAAAAAAAAAAATATTTTTTATATGGACTATAAAATATGGCTAATAATTACGGAGATGTGTTAGATCCATACAGAAGAATAAGAGAGCCGAGAGGTATAAAAGGATCGCGTCAAAAAGTAGTTATTACAAACAATCCAAGCACGATTACCGAAAGTCAAACGTTGACGGTTCGGTTTCCAAATTTGGGCTCAGACGACGTTATAGTGCCGAGTAGGGTTAAACTAGCTTTTAATATTACTCTTCATTCTGATAATGATGATACGAGAACGTTAGTTCATAATATAGGTAGATCTATCGTAAAAAATATATCGATTAAAATGTCTGTCATATTCGTATTTTATCATCCTCTTTTGGTCTTCTGTTCCCTTACGGTATGTTTCACATAGCCCACAAGTATCTTTTTTCGGATGATGGAATTTGAGGTTGAGTGAATTGAAGACTCGTTTGTACAAAGAAAGGGAGGCCCCTCTTGGATAGTCTTTCTTGAACAGGTTGTACATGATCACAAAGTTGAGGTCTGATGACAGATACTGGCATTTACTGTTGGCTCTACAATAATGTGATTCCATGCGTGGGAATTTGTCTATGTGTATTTTCACTTGTTCTCTAAGTAAACTATCCTCTCTTTTGCTGCCTTCCACCTCTTTTTTCACTTTCCAAGATTCCATAAGGACTGGATTTTCTTAGCACTGTGCGTACTTGTGAGTCGGAAATTCCAAGAACGCTGAGAAACATCGATTTACATACTTGTAATTTTCCAATCTGCACATCGACATTTGGAAGGAAGTATTTATATTTTGACTGTTTGTTCTCATCCTGATCGTCAATGTTAATATGTTTACTTATCCACTCACGCTGCAAGGACAGACATCCTATGTCGTAATATGCATTCCGTATATCTTTTAATTCTGTTTCTGACATCTTGTAACAATCGAAACCTTTACTCGGACAATACGTACATTTACTTTTCCCCAATACATCTCTTTTGGCAGGCATTGGCTTGTTTGTTTTTTCTGTAGTGTAAGCCTCGCCACGATTTCTTTTTTCCTTGACTAGGATATTTTTACTTCTTTTTTTTCTGGCTGGTTTTGATGACAGTGGTATTGCCTCTCCGTCAACTTCAAAGTGTTCAGGATTTGGATATATTTCACAACTACCCTCTAAACCAGTACATGCAATAGACATCTGGCTTGCAGTGGGTGTTCGCCATTGCATCAGACAGTCGGGAGTGATGCCTGTAGCACCAAGTGAAGGAGACATCTGGCTTGCAGTGGATGTTCCCCTTTGCATCTGACAGTCGGGAATGATGGCAGTAGCACCAAGTGAATGAGCCATCTGGCTTGCAGTGGGTGTTCCCCTTTGCATCTGACAGTCGGCAGTGATGCCTGTAGCACCAAGTGAAGGAGACATCTGGCTTGCAGTGGGTGTTCCCTTTGCATCTGACAGTCGGGAGTGGTGGCTGTAGCACCAAGTGAAGGAGACATCTGGCTTGCAGTGGGTGTTCCCTTGCATCTGACAGTCGGTAGTGGTGGCTGTAGCACCAAGTGAAGGAGACATCTGGCTTGCAGTGGGTGTTCCCCTTTGCATCTGACAGTCGGGAGTGGTGGCTGTAGCACCAAGTGAAGGAGACATCTGGCTTGCAGTGGGTGTTCCCCTTTGCATCTGACAGTCGGGAGTGGTGGCTGTAGCACCAAGTGAAGGAGACATCTGGCTTGCAGTGGGTGTTCCCCTTTGCATCTGACAGTCGGGAGTGGTGGCTGTAGCACCAAGTGAAGGAGACATCTGGCTTGCAGTGGGTGTTCCCCTTTGCATCTGACAGTCGGGAGTGGTGGCTGTAGCACCAAGTGAAGGAGACATCTGGCTTGCAGTGGGTGTTCCCCTTTGCATCTGACAGTCGGGAGTGGTGGCTGTAGCACCAAGTGAAGGAGACATCTGGCTTGCAGTGGGTGTTCCCCTTTGCATCTGACAGTCGGGAGTGGTGGCTGTAGCACCAAGTGAAGGAGACATCTGGCTTGTAGTGGGTGTTCCCCTTTGCATCTGACAGTCGGGAGGTATGGCTATAGCATGAAGAGAAGTGGACATCTGGGTTGCTGTGCGTGTTCCAAGCATCTGCTGTTGCAATTCAGAAGGTGTCTGATTTGTGAGGTTTCTGTAAACCTTGCCTTGTGAAGTAGCAAATTGTTCAGTAGAAACTTGGTTTACTAAATCAAAATAAACATTATGTGACATGCAATTATCATTTAAAAGAAAATGTGTATAACATAGAAAACATAAACACTATGGACCGGTCCATAGTGGTGTCGCGGACCGGTCCATAGTGGTGTCGCGGCACTATGGACCGGTGTCAATAGTGGTAAAATTTGCACTGGCTATGCACTATGCTATGCACGTGAACCACAAGGAGAATCAACAAGGTGTGCTAAGTTATCACACAAGCGCGAGTGGAATAAGGCAAAATATAGTGCTTCTGCGTTTAATATAATGCGCCTTGAGCGCCACTTAGTTGGTGGATACGTGCGCTATATAAATCTATACATTATTATTATTATTATTATTATTATATCCAACGAGGTCGAAGGCCAAGTTGGATATGGGATGCAGACGCGCTATATATTTTCCGTATTCCACGAGCGCGCGTGTGATAACGAATTTATCTTCAAGCAAACTTGGCCCACAATAACAAGACAGCACACCAAGGATTGACGTTTTCAACATGTTTAATTAAACAAGTTGTCATTCTTAGATTCAACGTACATGTATCCACATCTTCAAAACTATCAATGACTGTACAGGACTGTAGATGTCTACTTTGAAGACTGCAATTAATATTCCGTGTTCATAAAGTTTGGCAGTTTTACGCTTATATTTAAAAAGCGATGCCAAACTGCGAGTGTTAAAAGATAAATTAAACGACTGCCGGCTGCATGAGAAACTTAAACTTAACGAGTGTGCGCATCTGTGACGAGCAGCATGGGACTCAAACGCGCCACTTTCGAATTTACGGTACTTTCTGCAGCTGTACGCTTTGCGTACATCTTAAAACTGCGCAATACGCTGAGTTAGAACAGCACGATAGAACTGGGTTTGATATAGCCATGCAATATAGGTATATATCACACTCTTGTTGCTATGGCTTGACCAATCAGAATCGAGGATTCAAGTTTGCTTGAAGATAATGTTTGATATTTGGTTTTGATTATGTGGGTTCTTTCAACATAAACTACAAGAAAACATTTAAGAATTCTTACCAACTTCCTTTGTGTGCACAAGTGTGGCTAGGGGCAGATCGTCAGAATCTGAATCAGATGACACCTTGTTGTCAAGGAGTGATGTGACTCGACCTGTCCAAGGCACTCCTTTCCACTGCATTGTGACACTGGACCCTTTTACAATTTCGCCACTGTAGATCAGATCCCTTGTAGAGACAACATTTGTTGTGCCACTGTCATCCCATACAACCAACACATCTGTACCAGTTTCCAGGTTTGTGCTGTGGAGAAGACAAATATCAAAACAATCCTATAAAACTGCTTAAAGTGATTAAAACAAACATAAAGACAGTTGCAAAAAACTAAATAAACTCATGTACCAATCACAAAAAGGAAAATAAATTAAAAAGGGCCTCACTACCAAAACGAAACAATTTTGTATGCTCATGTTTGATAGTGTGTAATATTTGTTTACTTAAATTTCCTTTAAGGTTATTTCTATTAACAAACTGTTTGATAATGTGTCTTTTTTATCTAGTGTACATGAACAAACTAAGAAAGTGTCAGCCTGAACTTGTGACAGTGTGCATGCCAGAATTGTACAGTATTTTTTATTTATTTATTTATTTTAAACAAGAACAATATGTATTCAAAACTTTTTTGAAATATATTTTAAAAACATTATTGCAATTATCAACCAATTTGTTTTTCTACAAAATGACATCACCAAAAACAGCACAATTAATTCAATAAAATTATATGACTATTATAATCAATGCAGTCATCCAAGGAATGATAGGTTTTAGTAAAGTGAAGCTGATGAACATACCTTTTCTTTTTTGTTCTTTTCCGCATTGTGCAGGGGCTTATACAGAACAGTTCGCACAAATGGAATCTGGAGAAAAAAATATTTAAAGCAAATTTAAATGGGTCTGAAAAAATTGTTGTAGGCTTAAATTATATGTAGATTAAAGTTAGTCCGATAATCTTACTTGAATTAAGTATAACAATTGATATAAAATATGACATAATTATTATGTCGTATTTTTTATTAATTATTTCACTTAGTTCAAGTAAGATTATCGACTAACTTTAATCTACATCATAATTTAGGCCTAGGCTTAAAAAAATTCAGACCCTTTTGCCAGATCCATATAATACAATGTTTTTGACAACAGGCCTATGTACGTTCTTACTCAAATTGATCCTGTGACCATGCATCGATCAGTTACCAATTTCAAAATAATGTCCAAAGACACATATGGGGCTCATTACCTCAGTGTCATAAAATAGGTCTAAGCCTACAACTATACTGGAACTTGTGACTTGAAGTTGAGGTGGAAGGGAGGTGATCATTAACTAAGTTAGGTAATATTTCCCTTACGTTAAGTTTTATTAAAGTTAATCTGGCCTAATGATGACAGGGGTAAACTATAACTCACTGGTCTTTACTCGTATAGAATGTGCCAAGAAATACAACAAAAATACAAACTTGTAACTTGTATTGCTGTAGTGTAAGTAACAAAGGCCTAACGTTAGTGTTGACATGATTGCCTAACGTTACACGTTAGGCCGCGCCTAACACAGTAACCGTAGGCCTACACAGAACACATTGCAATACATGCAATAGCGGCCGACATGATTGCTCACCCTTAATGTTTTAAAATACTTTGTCAAACAATCCAACAAGACAACACCTAAAGCTATGTTTTAGAAACTTTAATTTTGTCAATGCTTTCAGTAGTTGTGTTTACTTTATGAGACAATTCAACCCTAATACTTACGACGTGTACGACGGTGTTCATTAGCTAACCTCCATGTTGAAGTCGCCCATGTTTTGTCGCTAGGCTATTTGCGCGTGCGCAGACCACGTACCTGGGAAGATGATGGTGTTACAACGTAGCTGTATACATAGGTACATGTAGGTTCGAGCGAGCTTTGGGTACGATTCCAGTTTGTGTTACTTCGTAAAACCGTTCGCACCATGAGAGCTATAGTTTTGCGTTTTCACGAAGTGACGGATATGTTGATGTTACTTCGTGAAAACGCAAATTGCTGCTTTCTAACATTATTTTCAAACACAGTAATTATTTTAATTACCATAGAAATGATTTCTTGACTTAATAATTTAGCTGGATTGAAGATTTCAACACAATCTAACCGAATTTCGAAGAAAAAAAAATCGTAAAAAAAATAAAATTGTACATTCGCTTCACTTCGTGGGAACAGTGACGATATTAGTGGCTCGTGTGGTGCACAATTATGTAAACGCACATGCCACCTGTCAACACGCAGGGAACAAGACTGCTTCAAGTTGGTTTGAGCTTTCTCTACAGAGATAGGAATCGTCACAATTGTCAGATTATCTAATTTGGCAATACGTTACGTGGACCTGTGTAAGTCCACAGAACGTCTCTAGAACCTGCATTGTGTGGACCTCTTTTGTTCTCAGGTCCGCATTTCGAACAGGATACAGCAGTATAAACTGCTACGGGGATTATTCTCTGTGGGCTCGTTAGGGTTTAGCCCCGGGTAGGATATAGCAGTATGATCTGTGGAGGGAGTAAGCCCTCGATGATCAGCTCATGGGGAATTGGTGCTGGGTATGATATGGCAGAGTGAACAGCGGAGGGAGTAGCCCTCGGCAGAGCCTGTAGGGGTTTCGTCCCGGGTATGATATGGCGGCATGGACTGTGGAGGAAGTAGCCCCCGGCGGAGCTCATAGGGGTTCAGCCCCGGGTATGATATGGCGGCATGGACTGTGGAGGAAGTAGCCCCCGGCGGAGCTCATAGGGGTTCAGCCCCGGGTATGATATGGCGGCATGGACTGTGGAGGAAGTAGCCCTCGGTGGAGCTCATAGGGGTTCAGCCTCAGGTATGATATAGCGGTATATGAACTTTGGAAGAAGTAGGCCTCGGTGGAGCTCATAGGGGTTCAGCCCCGGGTATGATATAGCGGTATGGACTGTAGATGAAGTAGCCCTCGGTGGAGCTCATAGGGGTTCAGCCTCAGGTATGATATAGCGGTATGGACTGTGGATGAAGTAGCCCTCGGTGGAGCTCATAGGGGTTCAGCCCCGGGTATGATATAGCGGTATGGACTGTGGAGGAAGTAGCCCTCGGCGGAGCTCATAGGGGTTCAGCCCCGGGTATGATATGGCGGTATGGACTGTGGAGGAAGTAGCCCTCGGCGGAGCTCATAGGGGTTCAGCCTCGGGTATGATATGGCGGTATGGACTGTGGAGGAAGTAGGCCTCGGTGGAGCTCATAGGGGTTCAGCCCCGGGTATGATATAGCGGTATGGACTGTGGATGAAGTAGCCCTCGGTGGAGCTCATAGGGGTTCAGCCTCGGGTATGATATGGCGGTATGGACTGTGGAGGAAGTAGGCCTCGGTGGAGCTCATAGGGGTTCAGCCTCGGGTATGATATGGCGGTATGGACTGCGGATGAAGTAGGCCTCGGTGGAGCTCATAGGGGTTCAGCCTCGGGTATGATATAGCGGTATATGAACTTTGGAAGAAGTAGCCCTCGGTGGAGCTCATAGGGGTTCAGCCTCGGGTATGATATAGCGGTATATGAACTTTGGAAGAAGTAGCCCTCGGTGGAGCTCATAGGGGTTCAGCCTCGGGTATGATATAGCGGTATATGAACTTTGGAAGAAGTAGCCCTCGGTGGAGCTCATAGGGGTTCAGCCTCGGGTATGATATAGCGGTATAGGAACTTTGAAGAAGTAGGCCTCGGTGGAGCTCATAGGGTTCATCCTCGGGTATGATATAGCGGTATATGAACTTTGGAAGAAGTAGCCCTCGGTGGAGCTCATAGGGGTTCAGCCTCGGGTATGATATAGCGGTATATGAACTTTGGAAGAAGTAGCCCTCGGTGGAGCTCATCGGGGTTCAGCCTCGGGTATGATATAGCGGTATATGAACTTTGGAAGAAGTAGGCCTCGGTGGAGCTCATAGGGGTTCAGCCTCGGGTATGATATAGCGGTATATGAACTTTGGAAGAAGTAGGCCTCGGTGGAGCTCATAGGGGTTCAGCCCCGGGTATGATATAGCGGTATGGACTGTGGATGAAGTAGCCCTCGGTGGAGCTCATAGGGGTTCAGCCTCAGGTATGTCTGGCAGTATGGACTGCGGATGAAGTAGCCCTCGGCGGAGCTCATAGGGGTTCAGCCCCGGGTATGATATGGCGGCATGGACTGTGGAGGAAGTAGCCCTCGGCGGAGCTCATAGGGGTTCAGCCCCGGGTATGATATGGCGGCATGGACTGTGGAGGAAGTAGCCCTCGGCGGAGCTCATAGGGGTTCAGCCCCGGGTATGATATAGCGGTATATGAACTTTGGAAGAAGTAGCCCTCGGTGGAGCTCATAGGGGTTCAGCCTCGGGTATGATATAGCGGTATATGAACTTTGGAAGAAGTAGCCCTCGGTGGAGCTCATAGGGGTTCAGCCTCGGGTATGATATAGCGGTATATGAACTTTGGAAGAAGTAGGCCTCGGTGGAGCTCATAAGCATTTTAGTCCTGGGTATGATATAGCAGTGTGAACTGCAGAGTGTAGCCCTAGTTGGAGCTCGTAGGGGGTTTAGCCCCGGTTTAAGACATATCAGTGTGTACTGCGAAGGGACTTACCGGTACCCTCGGTGGAGCTCGTAGGCGTTTAGTTCAGGGTTTAAGATAGCAGTGTGTACTATACTGTGGAGGGACTTACCCCCGGTGGAGATCGTAGGGGTTTAGCCCCGGATTTAAGATATAGCAGTATGTACTGCGCTGGGACTTACCCTCGGTAGAGCTCGTAGGCATTTAGTTCATGGTATAAGATATACATGTAGCAGTGTGTACTGTTTAAAATATCAAGAGCCCTTTTCTCAACTTCGGTAAAGAACCTACACTTCATAGAAAATTTTCCACTTCAGGGTAGTACCAACAACTGAGTTACTTCCCCAAGTTCCATACCACGCAAAGTACTGACAGTTTCTGTTATGTCTGATGAACACTATACACTTGTCTATGTCAATTCCAAGGTGTTATACAGGTTTTAATTGAACAATTGTCTTTTATTATTAATTGAGACATACCTGTTGATTTGTTAGGGGAAGAATTCAACCTCAAGAAATGTTTCAATTTACTTGTTCGTCTTTTAGGTGTCTGATCTGTTGTGAATGGATCTATAGAACAACATAAATAGAACAAAGGACAAAAATAAACAGAACATTCAAGAAGCACTAACAAGGATAGCAGGAACTTCAGTGAGTTACTATTTTGTACGTACCACCGTTTAAGTCAATCTCTTTTGACAAAGTGTCAGATCTGAAACGAATCAAAGTTAAGAAAAGTATTCTAAAGTTTTGAACAGTAAGATCTGTTTGTCTTCATCAGGAAATACAGAGACCACTTTTCAAAATATCAAGAGCACTTTTCTCAACTTTGTTTCTTTGCAGAACCTACACTTCTTCATAGAAAATGTTGCCCTTCAGGGTAGTACCAAAAAACGAATTACTTCCCCAAGTTCAACACCATGCAAAATTGTAAGCACTAACAGTTTCTGTTCTGTGTGATGAACATTATACACTTGTCTCTGTCAATTCCAAGGTGTTATAGTCTTTAAATGATTGTCTCTTATTATTAATTGATTCATACCTGTTGGTCTGTCAGGGGATGACTCCAATACAGGTTGACGTTTCTGTTTAGGCATCCGGTCTGCTGAGAATGGATCAATAAAAAACAAAGGACAATAATAAACCAGGAAAGGATCCAGGAATTTTTGCAGGGGAGGGGGATCAGGCCTAACAGATTTTTTTTTCACAAAAAAAATCATATGTGCAATATGCTTTCTAGCCAGTCTCCAATTCATAATGCTCACCATATACCATGTATACAGATAATTCCACTGCAGATTGTCATCTTTTTTATTACCACAATTTTTTTCTTTTTTTCTTTTGGTGTCAGAGCAAGGGAAGGGAGGGGGGAGGGGGGGGGGGTTCAACCCCCAAATTCCCCACCTCTAAACACACCTTATTCAAGAAGCACTAACAGTTTGTTTTGTCCGATGAACACTACATGTATACACTTGCCTCTATCAATTCCAAGGTGTTATACAGGTTTTAGTTGAATAATTGTCTTTTATTATTAATTGATTCATACCGGTTGATCTGTCAGGGGATGACTCCAATACAGGTTGACGTTTCCGTTTAGGCATCCGGTGTGCTGAGAATGGATCAATAAAAAATAAAAGACAATAATAAACACACCTTATTCAAGAAGCACTAACAGTTTGTTTTGTCCGATGAACACTAGATGTATACACTTGCCTCTATCAATTCCAAAGTGTTATACAGTCTTTAGTTAAATGATTGTCTCTTATTATTAATTGATTCATACCTGTTGGTCTGTCAGGGGATGACTCCAATACAGGTTGACGTTTCTGTTTAGGCATCCGGTGTGCTGAGAATGGATCAATAAAAAATAAAAGACAATAATAAACACACCTTATTCAAGAAGCACTAACAGTTTGTTTTGTCCGATGAACACTAGATGTATACACTTGCCTCTATCAATTCCAAAGTGTTATATAGTCTTTAGTTAAATGATTGTCTCTTATTATTAATTGATTCATACCTGTTGACTCCAATACAGGTTGACGTTTCTGTTTAGGCATCCGGTGTGCTGAGAATGGATCAATAAAAAATAAAAGACAATAATAAACACCTTATTCAAGAAGCACTAACAGTTTGTTTTGTCCGATGAACACTAGATGTATACACTTGCCTCTATCAATTCCAAGGTGTTATACAGTCTTTAGTTAAATGATTGTCTCTTATTATTAATTGATTCATACCTGTTGGTCTGCCAGGGGATGACTCCAATACAGGTTGACGTTGACGTTTCCGTTTAGGCATCCGGTGTGCTGAGAATGGATCAATAAAAAATAAAAGACAATAATAAACACACATTATTGAAGAAGCACTAACAGTTTGTTTTGTTCGATGAACACTAGATGTATACACTTGCCTCTATCAATTCCAAGGTGTTATACATGATTGTCTCTTATTATTAATTGATTCATACCTGTTGGTCTGTCAGGGGATGACTCCAATACAGGTTGACGTTGACGTTTCCGTTTAGGCATCCGGTGTGCTGAGAATGGATCAATAAAAAATAAAAGACAATAATAAACACACATTATTGAAGAAGCACTAACAGTTTGTTTTGTCCGATGAACACTAGATGTATACACTTGCCTCTATCAATTCCAAGGTGTTATACAGTCTTTAGTTAAATGATTGTCTCTTATTATTAATTGATTCATACCTGTTGGTCTGTCAGGGGATGACTCCAATACAGGTTGACGTTTCTGTTGAAGCATCCGGTGTGCTGAGAATGGATCAATAAAAACCAAAGGATAATATAATAAAAAACATTCAATAAACACAATTTTTGTTTGCGTGATAAAAACCATACACTTGTCTCTGTCCATTCCAAGGTGTTATACAGTCTTTAGTTAAATGATTGTCTTATTATTATTTGCACTGCGGTGAACGTAGAGGGCAAATGATGATATCATTCGCGATTCTGGCGAGCCCGTGGCTGGGTGCACGAAGACCGGTCTCCGTGAGGATGACCAAGCTGCTCATAAATGGTGGCGTCCACGGCCAGGTTTCGGTAATATGTGGGTGAGGTTTTGGAGAAATTTCCATCCGTACATTAGTTTGACGAATTCTAAGGTATAAGAATATTTATTTATTCAAGGTTGAGGAGTTTTGACTGAATCGGATGTCGGTTGGTTTTGAATAAACTTCATTCATATTAACATTCATATTGAATATCCTTTACGCGTTGGTTTAAACCTCACCATGGCAGGCTTTGAGTACGCAAGTAGCGTTTTCAGGTTATGTTCGTTCAATTAGCACATGAAAGGAGTTTTTTGCGTCTTCTAAACGCTCGGGTGCACATCGTGCAAGGAGCTAGTTTGACTGGAACAACAGATGCGGAGGGCTTGCAATATGCTTTCTAGCCAGTCTCCAATTCATAATGCTCACCATATACATGTATACAGATAATTCCACTGCAGTTTGTCATCTTTTTTATTACCACAATTTTTTTTTCTTTTGGTGTCAGAGCAAGGGAAGGGAGGGGGGAGGGGGGGAGGGTTCGACCCCCAAATTCCTCACCTCTAAACACACCTTATTCAAGAAGCACTAACAGTTTGTTTTGTCCGATGAACACTACATGTATACACTTGCCTCTATCAATTCCAAGGTGTTATACAGGTTTTAGTTGAATAATTGTCTTTTATTATTAATTGATTCATACCGGTTGATCTGTCAGGGGATGACTCCAATACAGGTTGACGTTTCTGTTTAGGCATCCGGTCTGCTGAGAATGGATCAATAAAAAACAAAGGACAATAATAAACCAGGGAAGGATCCAGGAATTTTTGGAGGGGGGGGGGGGGGGGGGTCAGGCCCACACCTCTAAACACACCCCTCTAAACACATCTTATTCAAGAAGCACCAACAGTTTGTTTTGTCCGATGACCGCTACATGTATACACTTGCCTCTATCAATTCCAAGGTGTTACATGTATACAGTCTTTAGGGAGGAGGGTGGGAGGCCCCGGCCTGGTGGCCAAATTAATCCCAATTATCCAAGAAAAAGAGCTCCACCTACATGTAATGAATGGAGCTCATTGTTAACCCAGACTTGACTGACAGTTAAGCTGTCTTTTGTTTGGTACAGCACTACTAAAACTCTTGAATAACAAAGGAGGACAAAGGAGTCTGTCACTGCTGAGCAGAATGCGCTCATGCGTTCAAGATCTCGGAACAGTGATAAATTTACTGCGGCTGCCTCGGCTTATCTACGGCTATGCCGACCGCAGCTATTTTGGTTTATAACATGAAGCGGAAGGCCCTTTTTTTAATACTTGGATTTTGGATTTTTCTGCTCCAAAAATTGAGTGGTTAGCAAGGGAAAAATGTAAAGGGATTATAGAATTTTAAGCTCACGAAAATCGGGCGGGAAAATTGCTGAATGCAGTGAACTTTAAAAGAAAATAATATAGGTTTTCCCGGCCAATTTCCGAATTTTTCTGATCAAATTCATTATCGGCCATTCAATTTCGCGTGAGTTTTACACATCTAGTCAAATTAGGATTTCTTTTTCATTGTTGGGGCATTCAATTTCAATTTTAAAGCACCCAAGATGTTTCTAATGTTCGTGTTCGTTTTGGAGCATTCTATTTTGTTTTGGTGCATTCAAGACTTCTTACAAGCATTCTTACATTAAGTTGTTTACACCGTTTGACGCTTGCAGCATTCAAATTAGCGAACGTCGGTGCGCATATGACGTATGAGCATTATACTGATCGAAACGTCGAGTTGTACCCCCAGTTCTTTTCAGAACTAATTACTACTCAATTGAGATTCCACATGGTGTCACCGCAATTAGTCTTACTTACGTATGACCATGTTTTTCTTTTCTTATTCGTTTATGGGCAATCATTTTCATCGTTCTGTCATTCAAATTAATAAGAGTATTGAAATGGTATATGGCCCTATTGTCCTAAATTGTTCCCAAAAATGTTTTGTCTGTAAAATTTATAACAAATTAACTGATATGATGGGATGGATGATGTCACGAAATAATCAAACGTAAAGGGCTGAGGAATTTTCCTTTTCACTGTTGATCTTTTCTTCTTGTCTACAAAAAATATGTATAAATGTATGAGAGGCATCTTTCATTTTAACATGGTTATTAATCCTTTAACTTTGTTTACTGTTCTTTTTCATTTTGTTTGTGCAAGTTTGTTTTTATTTCTTGCTGATTCACCCATCGATCTTTTGACATGCAAGACATCTGGGCATGTACGTTTGGGTTATTGGGTAATTTATCCAATGTTTTCTTGGGCCACTTCCATCAGACGATCTTATCTGTTTGACAACTTCATTAAGAAAGAGAGGTGTGGATATACGGATTGAAGACGTCGGTTATGATTTCCGCTGAGAAAACTCGGACTTTAACATTACGCACCGAAAACCTATCAAGCAGTCACAGCGTCCACGCCCAGTTGCCGGGGTGCAATATTGGTTTTCCCCGTGCGGTACCAACATTTTCCGCAAATAATTCGCGTTTGTCATTCCCTTTTCTGTTTTTCCCTCTTTTGGGGAAAATGCCCGCAGAATCGTATGGGGAAAAACATTCTGCCGGGGCGGGTCGAATACTTTGTTCTTCCAACTCGAAAACACGTCTTTTTTAACATCATGCAATGAACATTTTGTTGTGTTTGTCATACATTACAACAGAAAAATGTATTTCAGCTACAATACTTACTATTTTCATATAGTCATTACATTTTCAAGATTTGAACACCGCTTATGTTTGAAGCAGGTAATGAAATTTCTATCCATTGTTTGTTGGCTAAGATCATCATAAATGATATCTTAAGCATTATCATTATCTGATCTATTTGATATTAATCTCATTTTAAAAGCATTCAGGATTATTTCAGTGTGTAAAAGTTGCGCTGTTGCCATGCCAGTTTTGTTTCCATAGTTGCACTGAACAGCTTCACAAAAGTGTCGCCTTATCCACAAACCACCCTCAGATCCTAAAACCATGCTCCCCTCGGCCCTAAGGTGGCAATTATTGCCCAATCGAAATTGTAGTCAGTGAAGCATCCAATCAGTCTGATTGGTTATTCAATTAGTCACTGCAGTCATTTTTAATAGTATCCGCCCACTTTCTGTTCTCTGGGCTTTCCGGGATATTTTTGTCACAGTTTGCCCAGGTGCCTTATTTCCAAGAATCAGATAACAGCTTTGGACCTCTGCCAAGAAAATGTTAGGGGACTTTGTCTGTTAAAGATAGGCGGCTTGTCAATCATTCTGCCTTGGGCTAGCATTATTTTCTTTTTTTTTGCGGGACTGAGAATTTTTTTTGGCTATGCTATCGGGGTCTTACAACCACAATCTGCAAGTCATCGAGTCACTCTAGGTGAGATGATAATGCATTTCGTCTCGATTTTTAATTTGTTTTGTTACCACGAGTTATTTTGATCAAAGGAATTTTTTAAATGGGGGCCTTAGGGGTAGGTCAACCATGCCCTCCTCAAAAACTCCTCGGAAAACGGCACTTAGGGTAAGATTTTCCCCTCTTATTTGTTTTCTTCTTTTTTTTCTCACGAAAACAAAATCGCCACCCCTGCACTTGCAGTATAATTATTATTAAGGTTCTGCTCGGAGGGGGGAATTGTTGACCTACCCCTAAAACCCCGCATTAAAAACACTTTCTTTCAGTCCCAAACCCCCTTCCCCGTGTGAACCCCCTCCCCCGTGTGAGCCCCCCTCTAATAACAAATCCTGGGTGCGCCACTGTTCGGCGATGCTACTATTTTGGGGAATTCAATGTTGGCATCTCTGTCTATGGCCTGTAAAATTTGGGAGGGGTGTAGAGACCGTGTAGATGTTTAGGGAAACGTTTGATACAACAAGCGTTCAGTGACCACCTCCCGGCAAGATGCAAGAAAGGATTTAAAATAGAATGCTATACCCAGTCTCAAACATAGTCACAAACCAGTAGTGCGGCGGTACATCCTGCGCATGCACGGTGCCTTTGTGTGCTCGGTGCCTTTGTGTTTTCGGCGTACAAAGCAAAATATGTATCACAAATTATAGGGGATTCCGATAAGACACATTCCGACCAATTAAAGGGATGTCAATCATTCAGTCTGGATAGTGGCTGGGGCTAACATATTTTAAAGAAAATAGAAACCAATGCAACGTTCGTTTAATGTAATTTAAAAAAAAAAAACATTCTGCAAAGGGCTTTCAAAGTCAGTTAAGAACTTGGTAAGAGTTTGCGAAGGTACGAGATGACTCGAAACCCAGCAAACTCCTTCCATGGAAATGGAAGTAAATATTTAAGTTATTTTATCCATTTAATTGTTTTAAATGACATTTTAAAACTTGTCTAACAGTAGTCTGATAGGTCGCACTTGAGTCTAAAGGGAGTCTCGCACGGCTCTGCCACACAGACCCCGTGCGACTCCCGTGCAGGCCCGCTGGAACAATTTTTTGCCAGGGAGTGCTGAGCTTTTTGAAGGTATGTTGCAATTTCGGCGTGACGTCCAGGGAGCTTCGGGTCCCTAAATGCTCCATGGTGCAGTCAAAGCCTCCAATTGGCACATTTTTGGGGAAAACACATTCATCAGACTGCCGTGCAACCTGTGCGAATCTCATGCGAGCCCGGTGCGACTGCCATCAGACTGCTGTACAAGTTGTAGGAATCTCATGCAAGAGCAGTACGACACCATGCAAGTGCGGTGCTACTGCCGTCGGATCTCACCAAAAAACATAAAAAGCGGCCTCTTCTTCGGTGGCATCGTTGTGTTGTGTTGAATACTTGTTGACTGTCGAACATGAAGTGCGGTTATGAAGATCGACGCCAAAAGGCCCTGCTTTTATGCGATTCGCGCGGATTGAACGGCACTTGTACGGCGGTCGAACGGCGCTCTGATTGGTTGTACAGCGGTTGTACAGCATGCGCACAGGTCGCACGGCGCTTGCGCAGGACTCGTACAGGTTGCACGGCATTCGCACGTAACTTGAACAGTTATCGGATGTTTCGGGGAAAATCGTACGGAAATCGCACGGATGTACGATATTTTTTAGTCGCACCGCAGTTGTACAAAAAATCGTTCAAGTGAGAACTGGCCTTAAAGCTCTCCCAGCACAGAACATGCCATCTGTACGCAATGGTGTACAAGGCCACTGCAACGAAGATGGTTGTCGGTATGTTTTCACTTCCGCCAAGGGGAAAACAGACCATCGGCTGAAAGTGCAGTAGTGGACGGTCGATGGACGAAGGCGCATCCTAAAAACCAAAAGGCTCTTTTCAGAGCCACAAACGATAAAAAAGTATATCTTTCATGATCATATCGTCGGGTGCCCGGAAAAAGGGCGTAAGGCTTTACGTCGCCTTCCGGGCACGCAAAGTACAAAATTTTTTCACAAAAGGTCGTAAGCAATAAAATGGCTTCTTTGGAAAATAACAGGGCATAACTGTTATATGTTTGTTGCTAGAATTACTCCGAAGACATATTTTTCCATTCCCATGGAATTTAACTTTCCTACAATGACTTATGAATGGCAGGAAGATGATCAAACTTTCACACTCAGTTTTCTTGAAACACAATTTTGCACATTAATTGCTACGCCCTTTTTCCGGTCACACATTCGTTACGTCCTTCTTCCGGGCACACGACAATATCATCACTGACACCACGAAGTAACACTCGACATATATATATATTTTTTAAATCACTTTTTTACTTATTTTGGCTTTATTCATCAACACCTACAATGTCACTAAGTTTCAAAGCTTTACGAGCCTTACATTTTTAATGACACAAATTGTGTTGTGGCCGAGCGGTCTAGTGCATTGGACTCAAGTTCTGGTGTCGCCAGAATGTGAGTTTGAATCCCGGCCTGGCCGGTCGCGGCGCTTGTGTCCTTGAGCAAGACACTTAACCATAATTGCTTCGTCCTTCGGATGGGACGTAAAGATGTAGGTCCCGTGTGTTGTGTAATGCACGTAAAAGAACCCAGGACACTTATCGTGAAAGAGAAGGGGCTTGCCCCGGTGTTTCTGGATTCGCGCCTTGAGCACCCAGCAGGGTGGATATGTGCACGCTACAAATCTTATCATTATTATTATTATTATCAATTGTCCAAGGCAAACTTTGAACAAATGTGACGATTTCCGTTTTCACAAAACATTTTACAAATCCAAAGCATCAAGTGTCCACCATAAGAAGAAAAATTGCAAGCACAACATTTTTAAGAGTACATCGTGTTTAAAAAATAACTTTAGACGCCGTTTTCTCCGATTTGCAATTCTTTCTAGTATTTACATGAGTGCTATACTTAGTTGTGTCGGTGACGAAATGTGAGGTGTTAATATCCAAATTATTTATATCCATAAAAAAGGAAAACATAAACAAATCCATGCGAGGTCGAACGTGGGTATATATCAGAAAATTAATTATTTCTTTAAAAATTATTTCCTAAAAATAATGAAAGATAGTCTTGGAAAAATAGGGGGGGCGCTTAGTATTATTTTTGCAAACTACCGTACTAGAAATCCGAAAATTTATTCTTTCTTAAAAATAATCTTTCCTTTTATTAGTGAAACTCCAACATATTATTTGAAAGTTGTTCCTAGAAATTTTAACCAAAGATTGTTTTCGAAAAATATGGGTCTAAGGCGTGGTATTATTTTGGGAAAACTACTGAGAACGGACTGGGTTGGTTAGGTAAAGTTGCCGGTGGCTTCCTGTGATGTCCGCATTGCTACAATGTATCATAATGAACAATGGAGCTGTCGATCAACCTGCCTGGGGATGGATATATTATTTTTCTGTGCGGCATGGGCTAGGTATATACATCGGCCGTTTATTTTGGGATACTTGTAATTTAACTGAAAGTTGATTCTTGTATAATTAGATAACCTGAAAGAAAATTGTGAAACTATATTCCTTGATTTTTGGAAAAAATACAACAGGTGTTTTAAGTACCTGTCAAAAAGTCTCAATGTTTATGATAACCAACTTGTAATCTCCCACATTTCTCGCCCGAAATTGTGTAAGAAATTGGTCAACAAAGTAGGACTTGACAGTTTTCATTTCTAAAAATAGAAATAGAGAATTCAAAGCCGTTGTTTTTAAATTATTATTTTATACACTGTAGGTTTACAAAACTGCAAAAACAATTCAGGCATAATGCTAGGGATTAAAAACAAGTTCTGTAAATTCTCTATTAAAAGTGTAAGGCCTATTAATAATAAAAAGATCTGTTTGCAAAGTACAGATAATCTGTATCGGTTGGCTGTATTACTCAAAGGAATTCTTCATTGCATGACTGCACTTCCTGTGAATAGAACATCACAAAAGACCAAGATAATGAGCTACAATGGGCAGGCCGTGGCTGCGGCCAAGCCTGTTCCAGGCCAGGATATACTAATGAGCAGGCTCCTCTATTGTTAGAGAGATTAAGGCACACAATAGCGAGATTTTAGGCTGCAAGGCACGGGCCTGGCCCGGCTTTTCAAAGGCCTCGTCGATCCACTAGTTTCACCCTCCTCCCTTAGTTAATTATTGTTATTATTATTTATTTCTGGTAATGAAACCAAGGATGCCTCAAAAGCGAACCTAATCACCATAGCTCGTAAGCCTGAGGAAACCTGAAAGGGTGCTTGCAATTAACCATATCACCAGGGAAAACCCCTACTCTTCCACGATAAGTGTTCTGGGTTCTTTAACGTGCACTACTCATACTAATACACGGGACCTACGGCTTAATGTCCCATCCGAAGGACAAAGCAATTATGGTTAAGTGCCTTGCTTAAGGACACACGTGCCACTTCCGGCTCCCGAACCGGTCCCACACCTTGACAACACCAGAGCTTGAGTCCAGTCAGTGGGCTAAACCGCTCGGCCACGACATGCCACGTGGCCGCCTTATTATTAATTGATTCATACCTGTTGGTCTGGAAGGGGATGACTCCAATACAGGTTGACGTTGACGTTTCCGTTTAGGCATCCGGTGTGCTGAGAATGGATCAATAAAAAACAAAAGACAATAATAAACACACATTATTGAAGAAGAACTAACAGTTTGTTTTGTCCGATGAACACTAGATGTCTACACTTGCCTCTCTCAATTCCGAGGTGTTATACAGTCTTTAGTTAAATGATTGTCTTATTATTAATTGATTCATACCTGTTGGTCTGTCAGGGGATGACTCCAATACAGGTTGACGTTGACGTTGACGTTTCCGTTTAGGCATCCGGTGTGCTGAGAATGGATCAATAAAAAACAAAAGACAATAATAAACACATCTTATTCAAGAAGCACTAACAGTTTGTTTTGTCCGATGAACACTACATGTATACACTTACCTCTGTCAATTCCAAAGTGTTATACAGTCTTCAACGGGGTTAGGATGTGCTGGGGTGGATTGGAGTATTGAGCAGCTCCATTCCCACTGAAATAACCTATCTTATACATGTAGCACTGCGTCTCACCATTAGCCTCTCCTAACCAAATCCTACTGCCTGGCTTCTCGTGCCAACCCTGTTTTAACTGAATGGCAGAGGGTGTCGGCGAGTTTCCTGGCACCATAACCAAGATGCTCCGGGTATTTAGGTGGAGCTCGTCAGACTTGGTTTCCAGTCCACCTAGGGGAGGGACAACTCTGATCAGAAACCCGGGTAGTTAAAACTCGTTAGCCTAGGTCGGCAATCGGGTAGGTGGAGCTCGTTAATCATGGGAGGTAGTCCACCTAAGAGACAAACTCTGATTTCAAACTCTGGTCAGTAGGGCTCGTAGCCTTGGATGGCAGCCTACCTACATGTAGGAGAAGGAAAACTCGATTTCAAACCCCAACTGTCAAATAGATTTGCACACACGGCGATGTCACCAGGGCAGGTGTGGCCCTGTAGCTGGTCAAGCAGCTCACCTAGGAGAAGGACTACTCCAAAATTAAACCTGCATCCTTCAGCTGCTGTGCTCGTGGCACCTGTTGCACTGGCACAAACCTCACCCACTTAACCAATTCACATCGGGATTATTTTAACGTTTCTGTGCCCCACAGCGTGATTATTTTGGGCGAAAATCCAACTTTTTTTTCTAGTCATTAAAATTTTTATGTATCAAAGTTTGGACACCCCAAAAAGATGTTTTCTCATTGACATTTTGAGATTCTAATGTACATTTTTTTTCTATGGCTGGCTTTCGGTACCACAATCAGCCCGGTGGAACGCGGTTATGTGATGGACGACCATCGACCTACCTCTGCTCGAATAGACGGCATTTACCAGTGAGATGAAAGGCCTCGTTTACAATGTCTCGTAATCCATCTTTTGACAATCTTCGATGGTATGTGAAAGGAACAGGGATTAGGCAAAGACCGATGAAAAGAGTTAATGAAAAGAGTTAATCCGTTCATTATCGGCAGTGCCTTTTGTGCGGGACCACTGAGCCATGACCCCATGGACTCCGAGAAACGATGGCGTGTAGAAACGTCCTCCGCCATCTGTGCCTGGCGGCACGTGGCGTGTTGACACGGCCCCTGCTCACACACACAAAAACCCGAATGCATGTTTATACGGCATCCGCTTTGAGTTGCAGACAAGTTTTGCGTGTGTACACGGCTTCCGAAGCGAATTGGTTAAATATATTCACTGTGCAGGTTGCTCAGCAAATTTCCAAGTCCTGTGGTGACAGGGAAGTGGCGACGGAGACAGGTAAAGGATGTTACTGGCAGTCTTTAGTCACGACCCTGCACATAGGCGGCTTTAGGGCGATGGTCGCTCTTCATAGATCAGGGCAGATGTGAAGTTTGTATCCTCCCAAGGTGACAGAGCAGACCTTTTTAGGTATAGTGCTGCTCTCCCCATTCCGGGGGAAGAAAAAGAACCCTAAAAACATCCTGTCCTACATGAACCTGCCGGGGTACCGCTCCTGGCTGGTCATCCAACTACTGCGGTTGAAACACAAAGAATTACTCAAGAACTACTAATTGCTGTATGAGGCTTGGTTCATGGAATGTCAGAAGTCTCTTAGACAATAACACTGGACCAGAGTGTAGAACTGCCCTGATAGCTAGAACACTGAAGAGGTATAATATCGATATTGCAGCCCTGAGTGAAACAAGGTTTGCAGAGGAGACGCATTTGGAGGAAGGTGGCGCAGGCTACACTTACTACTGCATTGGCAAGTCCAGAGAACAGCCTCATCAGTAGGGTGTGGGTTTTGCAATTCGTTCTGTCATTTAAACTGCAAATCCGCACAATGACACCATTGAATCACTTCCCCCAGCATCTGGTCTTGGAGGAACTTGACTTTTTTCCTACACAGACTGAAGTCTTGAAGGCTATAAAGTAACTTTCTGCTGGCAGGTCACCGTTAGCACGGGACAAGAGAGCACGTCGTAAAGCCAATGCCTCCATCGCACCCTTCAGCAGTGACTATACATGTACCTGCATAACTTGCAATAAGATTTACAAATCAAGAATTGGTCTAACATCTCACATGAGACAACACCAACCTTGACGGTGATCATCTCGCTAATTTTTCTTCTTTGCTGAACACTCATCCGTCGAAGAGACGGGAGAATCCATCATACAGTCTTTAGTTAACCCCTTGCCTACAGGTTTAACTGAAGAGCTCGGCCCTTTGTGTACGGTAATAATTGAAGAGCTCTGCCCAAAAAGCCCATTCTATTCAGGCTATTGCATAATCATCTATATAAATGCAAAATCCTGAATAGCCTAATCAGAATAGCTTTGGCTTGGGTGAAAGAGCACACACTGAACAATAGCCGCAATTGAAAGTGCTGTGAATGGGAAACCCCATTCTATTCATATTACTGTGAATGCGGCCATACACGTCAACCAGACCAGTGGCTTCTCATAAGCTGCGGCTATAGCCGTCAACCATCCGCAAGGAGTTAAATGATTGTCTTTTTATTAATTGATTCATACCTGTTGGTCTGTCAGGGGATGACTCCAATACAGGTTGATGTTTCTGTTTATGCATCCAGTGCGCTGAGAATGGACCAATAAAAAACAAAGGATAATAATAAACATTATTCAAGAAACACTGATACTTCCTGTTTTGTATGAACACCATACACTTGTCTCTTTCAATTCCAAGGTGTTATACAGTCTTTAGTTAAATGATTGTCTTTTATTATGAATTGATTCATACCTGTTGGTCTGTCAGGGGATGACTCCAATACAGGTTGACGTTTCTGTTTAGGCATCCGGTGTGCTGAGAATGGACCAATAAAAAACAAAGGATAATAATAAACATTATTCAAGAAACACTGATACTTCCTGTTTTGTATGAACACCATACACTTGTCTCTTTCAATTCCAAGGTGTTATACAGTCTTTAGTTAAATGATTGTCTTTTATTATGAATTGATTCATACCTGTTGGTCTGTCAGGGGATGACTCCAATACAGGTTGACGTTTCTGTTTAGGCATCCGGTGTGCTGAGAATGGACCAATAAAAAACAAAGGATAATAATAAACATTATTCAAGAAACACTGATACTTCCTGTTTTGTATGAACACCATACACTTGTCTCTTTCAATTCCAAGGTGTTATATAGTCTTTAGTTAAATGATTGTCTCTTATTATTAATTGATTCATACCTGTTGGTCTGTCAGGGGATGACTCCAATACAGGTTGACGTTTCTGTTCAGGCATCCGGTGTGCTGAGAATGGACCAATAAAAAACAAAGGATAATAATAAACATTATTCAAGAAACTTCCTGTTTTGTATGAACACCATACACTTGTCTCTTTCAATTCCAAGGTGTTATACAGTCTTTAGTTAAATGATTGTCTTTTATTATTAATTGATTCATACCTGTTGGTCTGTCAGGGGATGACTCCAATACAGGTTGACGTTTCTGTTTAGGCATCCGGTGTGCTGAGAATGGATCAATAAAAAACAAAGGATAATGACGTCCGTTAATAAAAACAGCTGGTCGAACAATGGAATAAAGGGATGAGGCATAAATCCATGAAAAGAGATAATCCGTTCATTGTGTGCAGTGCCTTTTGTCAGGGGTTCACGAAGCATGACCTGCTGGACTCCGGGGGAAAAGCAAATATCCAAGCACAAGGTAGCATGGATCGACGGCTCTCAAGACAGAGCAAAAGAGAAAGTGGCACCAGTGTGCGTAATCCGAAAGAAAGCCACGAATACCCTGTTGCGCCGATGTACCCACTCCGATAGCGTGGTTTTGAAAAAAATTGCATAGATCGACAGCCTCCGAAGAGAACTGGTTAAAGATAGGACATAAGCATGAAATGTATTTCCAGCCTAAAGAAAGCACAGTGTACGTGCAATTCTAGCTTGTTGAAAATTGTATGTCTTTTTACTTTGTAAAATTCTCTTCATTTTCAAGCTATTACTTGTCATAAGTTATCATGAATTGACATTTTTTGGGAAAGAACATGACTGACTCTGTTTTACTACCAATACTTACCGGACTTACAACGAGCTCCATCAATCTTTTCCAGATAACTCCCAACCGAAGTGATCTCCCTGACAGCGAGAGGGCATTGATACACATTTGTATTAATCTCCATTGAATGACCCATGTGTTTATAAAAGATATTTCTATCTTTTTCAGGGATGTCTTGTAGGGCATACAGTGTAGAAGCCCTGTGGCGGTACTTTGTCGCTGTCAGAAGTGAGGGATTCTCTAGATGACCTTCCATCATGTTAGTTACCTTTTTTAGTTCTGCCCATCCATTTACGTGACCTTCAGATTTTTGTGTGTAAGGAAAAGATACATTATTTTCTGACACACCAACTTCAGACCTCATCTCCACAAGCATCTCAACTGCACGCTGCGTATCATTGGGAATCAATACCGGAACAAGCTTTCTTGACCCTTTACCTCTTTGGTAAGCCAGCTTAAAGGACTTCAGGAGATATTTTTCTATGGGATCAATGACTGCCTCAACCTGTTGAGGATCAACCCAGGCCTGATTTGCTGCATCATTCCACTCATCGAGTGTCATCCTACTGGGTTCACCACCACGGCGTGCATTGAAGACAGTCAATCTGGAGACTGCCAAGGCCCTTAGCTTGTTGAAGATGTGGACATCTGAAGCATCATACTCACTGTCAACAATTTCTGCTATTGAATCTACAGTGAAGTCCTTCAGTTGTTTAATGTCATGTTCAAGTGGCATGGATTGTGGCTTCCTTAGGACCGCCTGCCGTTTCCCTTCAACCAGAAAAAGACTTCTGCTGAATAAAAAGTCCCAATTGAGATCAAGCACTGAAAGAAAGGGGTCAATCTCCACTGCTTCCTCAAGTCTGTCCTCCATAATATGTACTCCTTTCATAAGTTTCGCTCCTTTCTTCAACAGATAACCTAAACTTAGCCTTAACCCAGCTTTCACCTCTCCGTTCGACTTCTCAGTGAGGCATCACGGGCAAATTCAGATTGTTAAAGTTTTCTCTTGAGAACGTCCTCACCACTCAAAGTAATGTCATCTGAGACGCTTCTCAGTTTGACGAGAAGATTTCCTAGTTTTCTCATATCGTTCATTACTATTGATCTTTCCCTGGTGACAGATTTACTCCAAATTTTTTGGCCAACCCGAATTATCATTTTGTCTGATCTACAGACCTCTCCAACAGTATCAGTCCTAAATTTGTCAAGAATTTCTGACTGAAATCTGGCATCAATAGCTTTGTTGGTATTTCTCAAGGATGTAATTGGTACTGTAGACACCTTGCTGACCACTGTGGAATGGCAAACTTGCTTGTGTCGCCATACACGTGACTTACTATAAAAACCATGGCAATTTCCACACATAACTAAACTTGAACTTCCTTGGTCTCGCTCCCTGCGTAATTGACATGAAGATTCCTTGCTTGATTTCATTCTCCGAATATTTTCTTTATAGATACCATTTTTCCTTATTTGAGACATGGATTCCAGCATTCCCCTCCTTGGAAGTTCAAGTGCTGCCTTCACTTCTTCTTCTTTTCGATGTTTTCGTTTGAGGTGACGGTTCAGCTGTGTTTGAAGTTCACCACAGTAAATACACTGTAAAAAGTGACTGCACATCATGCACCTGTGCACTAGCACCTTTTTGTCCCAAAATCATGAACACTTGAGGCTTATGAACAGATACACCTGAGACAGTTGAGGTATTAGTGGGAAGTTCACTAGCACTTAACAACTAGCACATGTCCACTAGCACGTTTTTGTCCCAAAATCATGAACACATGAGGTGCGTTTGCACCTCAACTACATGAGGTGTTTTTCATGTGATGTTACTTGCACATTAACTGCATGACTACTTTCACTTCAGCTGTATATGCGCTTGCACTTGAAGTGTCAAATTACCACTAGTACCTGAGGCATTATGCAAATCTTGCAGTTCATGTGCTAGTGGTGGAGCTGCTTGGCAAACACCTCAGCTGCTGAAGTGGAAACACACCTCATGTGTTCATGATTTTGGGACAAAATAGTGCTAATGGCTAGTAAGTGCTAGTGGAAATACGTGGCGACTAGCACCTGTGCCAAGACTATGAACACATGAGGTTCTTTTGCACTTCAGTGGCAGGTGCTCATCAAAGGTCCTGTCTAACAAATGACCTGCAGCTCAGCTGCCTCTATCACTTGATGTCATAACTCTGGTGTACAGTTGTTGTATAATACCTCAGGTACCTTGGGTGCTTGCTCTGGAGAAAAGGCACAGAAAAGACTGAATACATGCAGGTTAGAATTCGTTTAAGAGAATCTTAAATTCTTCTTCTTTATAATCTTTTATTCATCATGTTTTTAAAACATCAAAATAATATTTTAAAAGGTTAAACAATATTTTTGATTAAATGGCAAGAACTGGGAAGCTAAAAGACCATCTCAAGCTGAAAGATCATCAAGGGGGAATAAATATTTTTTTGTAAATTATTTTGAAAAGGAAATCTGTAGAACAAATGACAAGAAATGGACTATTGCTCTGTGAAAAATGTTCTAAATTTTGACGACTTTGGTACTTCTGTTACATCATCATAACTGTAAATACAACTAATGATGTTCATGCTGACAACTCGATCCAATCCAATATTCTTGACAAAATGTTTCAAAGATTACTAAAACAGTAATGATATAACCACATACCTTGCCTATATAAATAAGAATATTTTCTAAACTCAAAACAAGGACCCAATTTCATAGATCTGCAGCCAATTTACTCGCTAAGCAAACAGTATGCATTCACATATTGAATACTCTACGTGATATTTTGGATGGTAAACTGATTTTGCTAAGCAGAATTTCTTCAGGGCTTAAATTGTTTTTACTTATAAGCAGCTCTATCAAATTGGGCCAAGATCTTTAGACAAGAAATGGAAAGCCTTTTCGAAATTCACTCCCGTCCATAGTGACAACTTGTTTTCTTTTTTTCAGGGGGTACATCACCTATACACGTTGTATAGGAGTACCTAAAGATGTACTGTAAAATGATCGTAAACAGTGTAATATATAAACTTTAACACAATTAACATACATAAATATCAGTAAGAGTAATTAAGACCCTAAGAATAATGTAAATTGTAATTTTTTGTTTTTTCAGAAGCCTGGTTCACTATAAAGACATAATACACACTAGTACAGCAGATCTAAATTTTCCCTCACTGATAAATGGTTCTCCTCCCCTGCAAGTCAAATAACTCCCACTACTCCCATGCAATGATGGCAAATCCCATGATTATTATAAGGCTTTTTCAGCAACATGTCTTAAATCTCCCTTTGGCCTTGTGACTCATTACATTAATAAGAAAAGAAAGCACAATCTCTATATAAAAAGTTTAACTTAATAAAACTTTTAACTCTTAACATATGGTAATACAAAACTTCATGTACTCCAACTTTTAACCGAGCAACTTTAACAAAAATTTGTCACTGAAAAAGAACACAAAGGGCATGCTTCAATTTAAAAATGTTCCCCTATAAAACATCGTCTTGACTTCTCCATTTGGTCTTAAGACAAATGATGCAACTCAGATCAATAATGTTGAAAAGCAAATTATGATGAGTCCCGTTATTGATTTTTGATACTGAAATTTAAATAGTAGAATAGAGTATCAATCATGCAAACACACAAAGTGACAGGATACCTTTTCCACTTACATCTGGTTTAGTGCCCATTGTCAAGCCCGGCCTTGATTGCAAGTGTTTTGATTGACTTTGGGATGTCTTTAAGGTTTTTCCCCAAGAAATAGGCTTCCAAAAATTTCAAGGTCATGTTAGAACATGGTGGATAATGCAAATCACTGATAAAATACACTGCCATGAGCAATAGTAGGCAGCGCTTGGTTAGATCATCACCTGTGATCTGACAGAGGGTACGTCCATATGCAGTCACATGGCCACTTGTTGGCTGATCTCCATCATCCATGATAAATATCACGTTTGGAGCAGTAGATTTCGAGACATGCTGCTGAACAGCCTCTGTCGGTGATGAATCTTGTACCTGAAAAAAAAACATTTAAAAAGGCATGGTTTTTTAACACACAGCTTCAAGTCGTGGCTATTTCAATCAGACATTCAACAAGATTTGGGCTCCAGTTCTAATCTGCGCAAGACCAAGGATGCAGCTGGAACATACCATTTTAAAAAGAAAAATCAATTGACTGAGAAAATTTGTCAACATTCTTTTCACAATTTCCTCAGCACCATGGCAACCAACAAATTATGTCATTTTTAAATTTTTCTCTAACCATTCTTAAATGCACAGCATCTGTCA
>CM055816.1:94834944-94898725 GCA_029582265.1 Zoroaster sp. YZ-2022 | reverse complement strand
TGAATATTGATTGGCTACGACTTAATAGGTTAACAACAAACATTGGTGAATGTGTTGTTAGGCCTACATGTACCTGTACGATATATTCACCATCCAAGTCCTTGGTGCTTGCTGGGAAATCCAGCCCCTTCTCCTCGAGGTGGTCGACCACGCAATTAAACAACTTGTCTTTGCAAGTTGTTTCCTTTCTTCTCTGCGGAACCCCTCTTTGGCGAGATGCGCCCATCAGCACATGGAACGCATTCGTCACCGGCGGTAACGTCGGTGCTTCGTCCGCACAGTCTGCCTTGAAGAGAATGTGCCGCATGCACATATCGCGAAGCACTGTCAATGATTCATTGAAGCCGACATCTTGCCACGATCCTTGAGCATTTGCCGAAATAAAAGCACCACTCAAAATGAAACCCTGGTACTGGTAAATGTTGTTCAAACAATCATTGGAAAGATCCATTTAGACTTATTCTTGATACTTTGCTGAATAGTGTGATAGACCTACTTTTCGCTGTGATTGACACAGCAAATTCATCCATATTGCGTGCATGCAATGCTCAACATGCAACATGTGAGTGGCCATTCGATTTGAAAACGTGTAGATCGAGTCGCAATCGTTGACACACGTACACGTACGTACAGCGCGGGGAGCCAGTGCACAATGTGTGAGGGCCATTTGATTTGAAAACGTGTAGATTGAGTCGCAATCGTTAACATACAAAACAGTGCGCGAAGCTAGTGGAAAACATGTGAGGGGCCATTCGATTGGAAAACGTGTACATGTAGATTTGAGTCGCAATCGTTGGCACACAGTGTGCGCGAAGGCAGTGCACCATGTGAGGGCCGGGGCCATTCGATTTGAAAACATGCAGATTGAGTCTTGGGTACTGGTAAATTTGAAGTGGAAAATTTCACAAATCAAACGTATTATGTTTTATACACAGAAAATTGGTAAGTTTCATTAATAAATAGGCCTATGAATGACGGGGGAAAAAAAAAAAAAAAAAAAAACGACCCAAGATTTCAGCACTTTTGGGTCGGTCGGTGGAGGGCAACTCAACATCTCTTTTTTGGGGGGCCTTATACTCTGTATTGTACATGTTACAAATATGTCCATTTATAATGTATCTAGAGAATGGAAATAAATGTACTATTGAATTGAAAGCATACAAATCGAAATGTTGAGTTAAGCAAAGGTTCTTCACAGAACCCTTACTACTCAAAAGAGATTATTTCAATACATGGTGTCATCACAAATCTTACTATATCTAAAGATGATGCTTCACATCTACTAGCAGAACTTGTTCAAGAGCATTAGATCTACTGTATCATTATACAGAAATACATTTTGGCATTATACAATCCAAAATCCCTGCTAAGCCATGAAATATGTTGTTAATGTTAGTCAGATGTATATAAATATATTTTTGTACTATTTTATAAATAGAGAATTGGCTGTTGCAAACTGCTTACCAACCTAAAGGACCCGTATTAAATGCAAAACAGTAGTTACTGGCCTTACTCCGTAAGGAGTCCCATGGTTGAGCGGTTTAGTGCATCGGATTTGTGTTCTGATGGCTGAGTTGTCAGAATGTGGGTTCGAATCCCAACCGCGACCATGGTGCTTGTGTGTCCTTGAGCAAGACACTTTACCATAGTTGCTTCTCTCAACCCAGGGGTAAATGGGTAGCTGTGAGGGCAGAGTTGGTTGTTGTGTTTAATTAGCCCTATATGCGCTGTAATGGCATCAATTGAGCTGTATACTCCCCAGGGAGCTGAGATGGTTTCAGGAATGATTTATGAGCCTGATGAGCAGGGGTAATAATATAATGGGCCTTGAGCACCAGTTTGGTGGATACGTGCGCTATAATAAATCCACATTATTATTATTATTACATCTCAAACCTAGCGGGTTTTTTCTCTGAGAAAGAACTTGCTAGGTTCAAAACATAACCGAGGCCAATAACTATTATTTTACATTTATACTATTTTATTAATTAATTCTTTTCTAGAAGAATGTTAAAAACAAATATCAATTTTATATTATTCCAGGATAAAATAAGTTGGATACAATAATGAAATAAAATCTTCAGTTGCAATCCATATAAACCCACGGGAACACTGTGTTTTATTCATATAAATGTTACTTTTTAATCAGATTTTTTGTTTCATAAGGCAATTGAAAGGTGGTCATAGAATAGTATGCCTAAATTACAGCGCAAATACAATACATCATCGATCACGAGCTAAGCGTGATAGAACTGCAGACTGTTATTTCTCGTACAACGGGCAATGTCATTCGACAGGCCAGGAGGAAGCTCGGATGGGTTCTCCAAGGTACTAGTTACTGTCAACTCATTCGGGATGCCAATCGGCCCAATCGCCTAGATTTTGCGAGGCTGTGTCGTGCCAATAAAGACACATTCGATGATGTCATCTGGTCAGATGAGAGTTCAATCCAGATCGAGCGACATACCAAGAGATCTTTCCGGAAAATGAATATGCCAGCTGCTCTCAAAGGAAAACCCAAACATCCGCTTAAAGTCCACGTGTGGGCTGGGATTTCCATGCGAGGCGCATCTGGCATAGGCGTTTTCGATGGAATCATGGCCGCAGATTATTATTGCAATACTATTCTGCGCCAATGGTTGAACCCTTTTCTGACCAGCCGGTTCGGTAGGGCGCATTGCTTCCAGCAGGACAACAATCCTAAGCACACAAGTATGGCAGCGCAACAGGTTATGGACGAACTGCGCATCAGCTGAGTCTCCAGATATGAATCCCATCGAAAACCTATGGACGGAACTGAAAGGCCACTTAAGGAAGCACGTTAAGTCTTCAACCAAGGCACAGCTGATTCGAGGAATTCAGCAGTTTTGGGCACAGAAGATGACTGTGGAGAAGTGCCAAAAGTACATATGTCATCTGCATAAAGTCTTACCAAAAGTCGTGGAGAGAGAAGGCAGAGCTTCAGGGTACTAGACAGGCCGAGAGCTACCAAAAACCACCGGCTCTTTTCAGAGCCACATACATTCCAAAAAGAGAACTTTATAATGTCTGTCATTATAGCGAGGTTAACAAATTTTAAATAAAGCAAGGCTAACGTTATACCTAATTGGAATTAATTAAACAGACAATACTAATTTAAAAAATACAATTAATAAAAAAAATCCAAGGTTATTTTTATATTAATCACTATAATAACATTGGCCTAATTTAAAACCTTTTTTTTATTAAAGCTAGAACTTAGACGGATATATATTTTTTTAATTTTGATAAAAAATCACTAATCAACAGTTTTCAAAGTTGATGTTTATGTAAAAAGAAAAATACTTAAAGTCCACCCCAAAGAAAATGCCTTCGCTACGCTTTACTCCTGTGTGTGTGTGTGTGTGTGGGGGGGGGGGGGGGTGAAGAAAGCACCATCACGCGTAGTCTGAATGCCTCTTCTGTTCACAGTCTTGTAGTTTTTGGAATAATTATGTAATTATCACAGCAACAACTACATACATGTAATTATTCAAAAAATAGGAGACTGAGCGGAATTTGGACTAAGTTACATCACTTGTATCATGTCATTCGCCGACATGTGTTACAAAATTGCAACATTGAGGTTGGGGACAATAGAGCAGTGCCAGGGGGGTACAACTGGCCATAACGTGACAAATATTATCAGGAAACTTTTGTGTAAACAATTTTGTATTCGTAGCGATTTCATATAATTATTGTGAATCTGTGGTATTTGCCATGCTGGATCCATGCCACTAGTTTGCTTTATGATGAGCCTTCAAATGAATGATTAGCAATAGCATACTTATAAATAAGATAAATAACGCATAATAAAAATGCGTTACTTAAATACTTTAATACAAAAACTTATAATAAACACTTCCACGGTAGTATACGCCATGTTTTTGTGCGCTCGGACTTTACGCACGCGTCTGAAAATAGCGCGTGAAGTTCGTGCGCTGCATGCAGGGGTCGCACAGGGCAATGAGTGTTCGAAATAAACAATTTTGCCTAGTCAAACATGGTGCCGAATTTTACTGTGACGTGGTTTATTATTTTAATACACTAAACTGACTCACCTTTGGGGTTACAAATATTCCAGGCTAGAGACGATATTCCTGTTTGTGACTGATCAGCTTATTTTTAGCGTGCGTTAACGTTCGAGTGTCACTTCTTTCCTCCATGGTTTGAGCTGGGTTTACCACCAGCCAGCTGAAGCCCTGACCAAACATTTAGATTAGGGGGGGGGGGGGGGGCGGAGGTTTTCACTTTTTATAATTCTGCCCCCTCAAAACATGAACAGGCTTATTATAAACAAGACTAGAATCATTAAAATAAAATAAAATTGAAATTTCTAATTTACATGCCCCCACTAAAAGTGTTTGTTGAAAGTTGCCCTCTGTTGTCAGTTTAACGTAAAATGTTCCCTGACTCCATATGCACTGAAGAGACATACATATCGTGTTTACCAGTCTGTGTATGTGATATGTACCACACATGTAATCTAGAATGGTTACTCATCAGCTGTTCATGGTTTGTTGACATGGTTGATGGGTTTTAAGTAAATTAAGACAATTATATATTTAGGTTAGTAAATGTACATACATCATACCATCTAAAAGGGATTGTTTGCTGGCAAAGTTGGGCAGTGGCACTGACAGAAGTTATTATCTATGACCTCATAGTTTGGTAAGTTTGTTTTTAATATTATTCACAATGCAGCATGCACTAAATGTAGTATTACTATTAATTACTGTATATCATGAAATTTCCAGGGCAGTTGGGAACATTGTATTTGACATGCCTGGGACTTGTTATCATCTGAAACCTCATGAGTTATTAACCCGCTGGTTGCTGTCGTAGAACTGTAGTTTGTACAATCACGATGATATAGTAAGAGTTAGCGTAAGAGAATACAAAGTTGGCAATTGCCAAATAAGTTAAGGTTTACAACTGTGTAACCCCTGAACCTATGAAGTTGAAACCTAGCTTAAAATAAAATAGTGGGATATGGGATTTATTATTTGAATGTTTTTAAGGGATGGTGAGTGGTTGGTTAAAACAGCTGATATTTAAGCACATTTTTGATTAATTTTTACATTATAATATTGTAAAAATAAATCTTTCACTTTCTATAAATAAATTGTGTATTAATACATTTGTTATTTCACACATAATTAATTATGGATTTCTAATTTGTAATTAGGTAATAGCTACATCTACAAGAATGGCACAAGCAAGCCCAAAGATCTAGTAATCAGGATCTTCCACCGAGCTACCTAAGTCCCTCCAGCACCAGCATTCCCCAGAAGATGATCAGAAAAGGTTTAAATTTGTTGTGATGGGGCTTACAAAAAAATCTACAAAACCACAGGATGTCACGTCTCGTCACTTATCCCTTACTACTTGAAACTGACCTTAATTCTATATACCAGGTCATCCCCAACAATGACGTCAGGTCATTCTCAACCACAACTGGTTCAGACCCAGGTTTGTTCATGGGGCACACAATCATTGTTCCATTTACATTATTTTCTTCCTCGATGCATCCAGCGAATAAAAGTGAGTAATGAATTAGGACACCGGCTCCAAAGGCATCACAGCAAAGCGGCATGGTACGCTAAGGGCACAACCGGTGATGTAAAAGGATCTGTGGCTGCCGTCATGAAAGGGATCGGGACCCCATCATGTATTTTCCCATTGTTTATCATGGACCTTAGAATAGACAATAGAAGGAATCGAGATAATGCTGGTGGATTTGGGCCCCCTGCGAAGAAACCAGGATACAGCTACAGGGAAGAAACATATGGTTCTAAGGCAAGTAGGGCAATGGGTGAAGAATTTAGCCCAAACCCAATTGGGAGGCTTCATTCCGACGGTGTTATACTGAAAACCAGGAAGCAGTGTTTACGTATTGCAACATGGAATGTAAGAACGTTATTTCAAAAGGGAAAACTGGAGAATGCGGTTAAAGAAAGTAATAGATTGAATATAGATATAATGGGTATCTGTGAAGCAAGATGGACAGGCAGTGGAAGAGCCAACATGGACACTCGTACATTTATATACTCAGGAGGGAATGTTTGGAGTAGGCATACTACTTAAGAACAGTAAAGCAAAGTCATTGTGTGGGTATTGGCCCTTATCTGAAAGGGTTATGGTAATCAAACTGGAAGCAAAACCATTTAATCTTTTCATAATTCAAGTATATGCTCCAACTTCAGACCACCCAGATGAAGAAGTTGATGGTTTCTACAGTGATGTACAAAAGTCTTTAAATGTTGCCAAATCTGATGACATAGTTTGCGTAATAGGGGATTTCAACGCACAAATTGGTAAAGTGGAATATACAAAGATAGTTGGTAAACATGGACTTGGGAAGAGAAATGAGCGTGGAGACAGGCTGATTCAATTTTGTATTAAAAACAACCTCATGATCACTAATTCATGGTTTCAACACCACCCTAGAAGACTTTATACTTTTTTTTAGTTTGGTGATACATCAAGACATCAGATTGATTACATTCTAGTGAGACAGAGATTCCGGAACAGTGTTAAAGATGTGAAAACTTATCCAGGAGCAGATATTCACTCTGACCACTCATTACTACTGATGCGAATGGTATTGAAGCTGAAAACACCAAGAAAGGGCAACACCAAGAAAGTAGCACTCAATCTTGACATGCTAAAGGAAGAGGACATGAAGAGTAATTTCAATATCGAAATCAGTAACATGTTTGGTCAACTACATATTGAGGAGTGTGTACAGCAACTTGAGGATGAGGAAACACAAAAGAAGGTGGAAACAAAATGGGAAGGATTTAAGGATGGTATACAGTCGACACTAAAGATATTGTTACCTAAAAGAAGCAAAAGGAAGGTCCCAGAATGGATGACCAGTGAAATACTTGAAATGATGGAGGAAAGGAGGTCTTACCAGAACAGTGACAAAGCCAAATATAAACAAATTCACAAGAGGATTACAGCCGCTTGCAGGGGGGCCAAAGAGACATGGCTTGGAAAGCAATGTGAGGAAGTAGAAAATTTTGGAAAGCATCATCAAATGAAGGAGATGCATAGAAAGGTAAAGGAATTGGCGGGGAAGAAAAAGAGAGAAGAAAGTGGATGCATAAAGGACAAAGAAGGAAACATTCTGTTTGATAAAGAGGACATAGAAAAGAGATGGTTTGAATATGTTCAGCAATTGTATGATGATGACAGAGGAGATAGTCCGGTCTTCAATAAAGATGAAGGCCTGGATATTATGGAAGAAGAAGTCTCAAAGGCAATTAATATAATGAGAAATGGAAAAGCGTCAGGACCTGATGAGATACCCGTTGAAGCACTGAAGGCTTTGGACGATAGTAATATAGAAGATCTGACACACCTATGCAATATTATTTACAAGAGTGGTCACATTCCAGATGATCTACTTCGATCAGTGTTCATACCAATTCCAAAAAAGGCAGGAGCACAGGAGTGCACACAGTTTAGGACTATCAGTCTCATGAGTCATATCACTAAAATCTTGTTGAAAGTACCGGTAATTCAACAAAGAATTTCTGATGCAGTAAACAGAGAAATAAGCCCTCAACAGAGTGGATTCAGGCCAGGAGTTGGAAACAGGGAAGGGATACTTAACCTGAGGATAATTTGCGAGAGGGCCCTAGCGGTACGTAAAACAGTCTATGCTTGTTTTATTGATTACAGCAAGGCATTTGATTGTGTCAAGCACACACAGATGATGGAAGCTCTAAGGGAAATTGGTATTGTAGGCAGGGATCTTCATTTTATAGCTAAACTGTACTGGAACCAAACAGGTGCGGTTAGAACTGAAAATGGGATATCTAAATCTTCATTTGAAATAAGAAGAGGAGTACGGCAAGGATGTGTTCTCTCTCCGTGTCTTTTTAACCTCTATGTGGAAAGAATTTTCAGGGAGACACAGGATTTGAAGGGTTTAAATGTTGGAGGTATCAACATTAATAATCTGAGATACGCCGATGACACGGTTCTATTTGCCGAGTCTGAGGAAGATCTACAACATCTAATAAATGCAGTAAACAGAGGAGAGAAATATGGAATGATAGTAAACTCCACTAAGACGAAGGTAATGGTAATCAGTACAGGGCAGCCAGAGAAGATTCAGATTGTGTTGAACAACGTGCAGGTTGAGCAAGTGGAAAGTTTTGTGTATTTGGGTCACCTTATAAATGGAGACGGAAAATGTGAGGAGATAAGAAGGATAGAAATAGCAAGGGGAGAATTTGAGAGTTTAGAAAAATTATTCACATTCAGAAAACTGAGTTTGGTTACCAGGAGACGTCTATCACAATGCTATGTGTGGTCGACTCTCTTATATGGATCAGAAGCATGGACAATCAGTGACAAAATGACAAACAAAAGCTGGCAGCATTTGAAATGTGGACCTACAGAAGGATGCTAAAAATCACATGGAAAGACAAGGTGAAGAACGCTGAAGTGCTGAGAAGGGCAGGAGCAGAGAGGAATTTGGTGAATGTTGTTAAAAGAAGGAAGATGCAATTTTTTGGTCACCTTGTGAGGAAAGATGGATTTCAACGGCTGCTCCTTGATGGTAGATTGGATAGTAAAAGGGGAGTTGGAAGGCCGTGGTCTGGAGATATTAGAGAGTGGTGCAGAACGTCGTATGGTGGATGTGTCCGGATGGCACAACACAGAGGGAGATGGAGGTCCATGACAGCCAATCTGCTAGGAGCAGAGGACACCCATAGATAGATAGATAGATAGAGTGAAACTACTGTGTGCGCATATACATCAGCATAACATGTCATCAGATCGAACAGATAGATCCAACTAACAAGTTATTAATTCAATACTTGCAAATTTTGCTGAATTATTTGACGAGTATTTGTATTTTTAATATTTTACTGAAAACCCCGATCGATTCAGTTTGTGGCATGCAGTAGCGATGCGTGGTGCGCATACGACTGGGGAAAATGTATCAAAAATCATCACTACACGTCATCAGGTCGACTTGGATTTCAGGTTTCTGAAGACTCCCACAAACAGATTGATCCAAATTAAGACAACAAATATATAAACAAGTTATTAATTTAATACTTGTGAATTGTGCGGAAATATTTGACGAGTGTTTGCATTTTTAATAGTTATAGTGAAAACCCCAATCGATTCAGTTTGTGACAGTAACGTACATGTTGCGCATACGGCTCGGGAACGTTATCAAAAATCACCACTACACGAAATCGGATCGATTGGATTTCGAGTCTCTGAAGGCTTCAACTAACAGATTTATCCAAATTAAGTCAACATATCTATTAACAAGTTATTAATTTAATACTTGTGAATTTGTCAGAAATATTTGACGAGTTTTTTTATTTTTAATATTTTAGTGAAAACCCCGATCGATTCAGTTTGTTTATGGCTGTGAGGATCTACCCGTGCCGCCGCTTTGCCATACATGTACATGTACATCATGCGCATTATCATGGAATTACAGAAGCCATGGCTCGGCGCGGTGAAAATAGGCAACGTTCATTCTCACGTTTTCTCGTAAAACTCTTGTGTGGAGGATGATGCTTTATCGCGATAAACTTATCGCGTGAGGAATAAGCTTTATCGCGATAATAATGGTGACATATTACCGACGGCTATTTATAATGTTCACCTAAAACCTTATCGCGATAAGGTTATCGCGATAAGGCAACATTTATCGCGCGGAGCTTAGCGCGACAGTCTACTTCTTTCAATCGCATCTGTATTTCACAAACGCGTCTTAAGCAGGACGTATCCAAAATATAATAAAACGAATACCCAATTATATGAACGAGGCTGACCTTTCTCGTACGACGGCTCTTTTATATTTATATTACCGTACAAACGAAACGGCCGTCGGGTCTTCGCACTCTCACAGCAGTTCAAGATGGCTGATTGGCGAGTTGTCGATGTACAACTGTTTGGCTCCAAACTTGTGGGAAATGTATAATACGTATCTAGGGAAATTTAGCAAGTGAATATTGAGGTCAAATCTCATGATTTTTTACACCACCACCAACACCCCAAGTATACTAACAAAAAATAAATCGCTAGTGATAAACACAACGCTTGCGCAGGTTAAAAAATATATAACCTAGAGCTAGCTAACTACGATGCGTAAAGTCATAATAATTACTGTAGGCCTATCGTCATTTTTTTAAACCTGTGTTTCATGTTGTATTTGTTGACCCTTTCTAACAGTCGGGTTATCCATTGCCGTGTAAATCTATACCTTCTTACAATTTCGTCGTCGTTTAGACTATCTAACGGATTTCGTCTGTCCCGAAAGAGTCGCTCTCTTCTCAACGCACGTCTAGCTTCGTGGTCCGCCAAAAGTATAAGCGCCATTATTATTACCGAGAGTGGACGACAAATTTTGAACGTGAATATAAAACTAATTCAATAGCTAAGATGACCCACACAGCAATCTTAAGTTAAGACACGTTTAACCCTTATTTTTTGTGAAATCGTTCTTAGGACGCGTCTAGTCTCGAGTTTTGAAGAGTTATCCGTCCGGCCTAACTCGAGATAAGACGCGTCGTAGCGCTTTGTGAAATCGACCCCATAGTACCTAGCGTCTGCTAACTGTAATACGCCCTCTGTCGACCAAAACTGAATAGGAATATTTCTGCTCCGTAGTCTTCCTAGGGAGGAACTGGATCCAGATCCCTAGGATAGGAAGACTACGGAGCAGAAATCTTCCATACTATAATGATCGTTAAGTCGCCATCTTTGTTAGTGCAAACACGGGGCGCCGCCATCTTTGTTTCAGGGCGCCGCCATCTTTGTTTCAGGGCGCCGCCATCTTTGTTTCAGGGCGCCGCCATCTTTGTTTCAGGGCGCCGCCATCTTTGTTTCAGGGCGCCGCCATGTTTCTTTCAGGGCGCCGCCATGTTTCGCGTCAACTGGCGCCCGCACCCTGCTGAATTGATGCGTCCTGGGGTCAATTTCGGGGTACCCGTGGGTTGGGGTCTGCGTTGTTGGTGTTCCGACGTCTACCCGCGATTGCGTGCAACGGCAGCCGGACACCTGCATTGGTCGGCCATTGCGTGGTTGGGGTCTGCGTTGGTGTTCCGACGGCGTTTCATACCCGTCGACGTCAGGCATGGTTTTTTTTTTCGGGGTACCCGTGGGTTGGGGTCTGCGTTGTTGGTGTTCCGACGTCTACCCGCGATTGCGTGCAACGGCAGCCGGACACCCGCATTGGTCGGCCATTGCGTGGTTGGGGTCTGCGTTGGTGTTCCGACGGCGTTTCATATATCGCCAGTCTTTAAATTTGCCTTCGCTGTTTTGCATTTTCGTGCATTCTGGGAAATTCCGCGTACCGGACACCGCTTACTCTGGTTGATGGGGTCGACACTGGTGTTCCAACGTCTCCCCGCGATTATGTGCAACGGCATACTAATATAGCGTATAGGCCAGGCGGAGTACCATTTTGAAAGCATTGTGGAAAGTTTGCAGCAGCATAAGCGCATGCAGCATGCTCGATCTACGTATTCATCAAAGTTTTGGAGTACGAGTCAATGCGGTAAGACTAATTTCTGTCACTTTTTCACTCTTTTCTCTCACATTTTCCTTTTTTTCCTCCTTTGTACTCTTTTGACTAAAGTATAGGCTAGGCCCCTATCTGTCTGTTTAGTGCTGCCCTCAAATTCATACAATGGACTAGGTAATCATGGTAATTGGTAGAAATAGAATAGAGTAAAAACGTCAACGATCGGATTTGGCAACTACAAACACTAACGTTAGATAAGCCTACCTGTCCTAGATGATCAGATGATATGACTAGCTAGATAGAGGGGCCTACTTTTTTGTACAGACTTTGTATTTGTAACCCCTCCTTTAATTTTGGGTATTGTACATCTCCTGCACTCACAAAGCATCCACAAAAATCGAAACCATGTCCTTACAACAACTAAACCAATCATTACTAGCTTAATCCTGCCTGACACTAAAACAATGTCATTATCATTAACATTACTTTTCTGACAACCAAGTTTCTACAACGACTAATCCAATCATTACTACCATACATCTTAATAATCCTGCCTGACACTAAAACAATGTCATTATCATTAACGTTACTTTTCTCACAACTGTTTCTTAAACATTTTCTATTTCAATTATTTCACATTTACATTGTATTATTATTATTATTATTACTAATGTAGACTGGACATCAGAGGAAAGTACATATCTGCAATGTACAACCTAGATGATCAGATGATATGACTAGCTAGATAGAGGGCCTACTTTTTGTACAGACTTTGTATTTGTAACCTCCTTTAATTTTGGGTATTGTACATCTCCTGCACTCACAAAGCATCCACAAAAATCGAAACCATGTCCTTACAACAACTAAACCAATCATTACTAGCTTAATCCTGCCTGACACTAAAACAATGTCATTATCATTAACATTACTTTTCTGACAACCAAGTTTCTACAACGACTAATCCAATCATTACTACCATACATCTTAATAATCCTGCCTGACACTAAAACAATGTCATTATCATTAACGTTACTTTTCTCACAACTGTTTCTTAAACATTTTCTATTTCAATTATTTCACATTTACATTGTATTATTATTATTATTATTACTAATGTAGACTGGACATCAGAGGGAAAGTACATATCTGCAATGTACAACCAATCACAAGGCCATACACAATATACCATGTTAGAACACAAATGACATACGCAACGTATGGCAGAACAAAAGTGAAATACAAAGTGTACAAGGCCCAAGACACCCAGAGTACATGAAAGAAAGAATGGACAAAAAATAAACAGAAAATTAAGGCAATCTAGAGAATAGGAAAGTATTAACGTGAGATTTAAAAGAATTTAAACTATCAGACACATCAAAAATCATGTTGTCTAAACTATTCCAAAGTTCAACATTGCTTGGAATGAAGGACCGAGAATACTGATTAGTCCTACAGCGAATATACCTCAAAGCATACTTATGTAAAGAATCTGTCAGTCGGGTACTCCGAACCCTTTCAAAAGGCATGGGAAGACAGGAATTCAGGGAATGGTTGGTTCTGTTCCAAATCTTATAGAACAGGCTTATACTCCCAACTTGACGACGATGAGAAAGATTACATATTATATTTCCTGATGAAAGGAATGAAGCATTGCGCACAACTCTATCAAGCAGGTGAAGATGACTGGGGGCTGCCGATGCCCAGACAGGAGCGCAATATTCCAACACAGGCAGCACAAATGACCAAAAGCACCGAGAAGTGATTGTAACCACTTCATTCTTATATTTAGGGATTAACCACGTCAACCAAATATTTGCACTTAAGAATGTATGATCATGATATCAACAACAATTACTACTTTCAACCACTCAATCAGCTAATTTATTTCGATCTCTGACATCCACTTTTTCTTTTACAGCATCCTGTTCTCCATTCATGTCTAATTACAATCGACCAACCAAAGTATCATGCATCCTGGACACAAAACGAGATGCAAACTACCCTTGCCATATGTTTATCTGTTACAGTTGACAATTATTTGTTTCCTACTTGGATTTCAAGTACACATTGGCTGTACAGACAAACAACCCTTCCCAACGTCAATAAGATTGCACTTCTCCCCAACCAGTGCTTCACGTCTGACATATATTATGGATGTACAACAAATAACTCATCAAAACAAAAACACCAACACGATGTCTCCATCTGACCATAGTTATGCAAAGCATGGCCACATTTCTACTACATCATTACAAGATCAACGACATTCCGTATCAAGTCTTCCAACACAATACGAGATGCACAACCATTCTGAACAGTTTCTGCATCACCATGATTATGTACGACATCCATCACAACGCATTTTATCTCCTCCCCAAATTTGACTTCATCTGTACAAGTGTTCAATCCATCGACTCCAAACAACAAACTCCGCCCTTCTACAGTATCTTCACTTCAAAATGAGATGCACAACCATTCTGGACAGATTGTACATGACCATGATTATGTACTTCATTCACCACAACGCATCATATCCTGCTCCCGAGATACGACTTCATCTTCAGAAGTGCTCAGTCCATCAACTCCAGATAACAGCCACAACCCATCTGCACTGTCTTCACTTCAAGGCGAAAGGCCCAACCCTTCTGGACAGTTTTTACATGACCATGATTATGTACTTCATTCACCACAACGCATCATATCCTGCTCTGAGATTCTACTTCATCAGTGCTCAGACCATCAACTCCAGACAAAGGCAACAACCCATCTACAGTGTCTTCACTTCAAGACGAGACGCACAACCGTTCTCGACAGTTTGTACATGACCATGATTATGCACTTCATTCACCACAACGCATAATATCCTGCTCCCGAGATTCTACTTCATCTTCAGAAGTGCTCAGTCCATCAACTCCTCTCCAAACATCAATAAACAATTTTAATCAACATGATCAACATTTACAAAACCCTTTTTGTTGTTTGATATTTGATAATAAATACCAAACATCAATTAACCTCAGTACCCATGTAATACTTTTGAAAGCCTGTAGTATCCAGACGCCATGTCCTCGATTGTGTACAAAGTCTATGGAGAGTTCAGTGCACTTTCAAATAATTTCTTAACACAATGTGAATTATTTCTCAGTCCCAGATTCATGTCTTTTGGAGAGTTCACTGCATTTTCAAAGTAAAGTTTAACACAATTTAAATTATTTCTCAGTCCCAGATTCATATAATATATATTATAAGATATATTATAATATAGGCCCTATGTTATAATATATATTTTTATATAAGTTCTGTATTCCTCAGCTTGCTGATTTGTGAAAACAATTTTCAACCGATGAAATAGGGACTCTGACCTTTGATTTTACATACATAGAAGTAGAACTTGAACTGTTAGAAAAGCCCAAAATGATTTCACAATTGCCAGTGTAGATACCATCAGTCTTTCAACTTTGAGGTAATATAAAACGATTTCAGATCTGACAATCACAACAGCTTATGCACTTAGGTTTCAGGACATTTCTCACACAAAACAATTTTGGGAATCTTTTCTCCCAATTTTGAATATTTTAAAAAGGTTTTAAAAACCTACAGCGCCATGGCAACAATTTAAACTCAAACGGTGACTTCGCGGCTATCCTCGGTGATCGAGGGGTCGGGCGGGGTGCCAGATGAGGCGAACACTCCCTGACTGCTGTGGTTCGAGATGTCTGGTTGGCTGTTTCAGACGGACCCCCTGATTGGTCTTATTTTTCATCAATGAACTCCGTACCTACACGTGACCTTTGTGCTCAAAAGACAATTTTCATCAACATTTACAACACACGTTTGGAATGTTTGTTGTTTTTGTTGTTTGATAATAAAACAATAAAATACCAAACATCCGTAAACATTTTTAATCAACATGAGCAACATTGGTTGGGTACTCCGCGGCTTTCGGTGAGCGTTGGTCGAGGAGGCCGGGTGCCACATACCACGAACAGTACCGAACTGCCGCGTTGCGAAATGTCTGATTCTCTGTTTCAGACGGACCTCCTGATTGGTCGGTAATGACGTCGGTGTGTCGACTCGACTCTTTGTTGATGCATTTATTTCGCGTAGCTCTTTTAGTCCTAGGTCTTAGGGACGTGACCAAGAGCTACGATTATCACAGCTATCTCCAAACATCAATAAACAATTTTAATCAACATGATCAACATTTACAAAACCCTTTTGTTGTTTGATATTTGATAATAAATACCAAACATCAATTAACCTCAGTACCCATGTAATACTTTTGAAAGCCTGTAGTATCCAGACGCCATGTCCTCGATTGTGTACAAAGTCTATGGAGAGTTCAGTGCACTTTCAAATAATTTCTTAACACAATGTGAATTACTTCTCAGTCCCAGATTCATGTCTTTTGGAGAGTTCACTGCATTTTCAAAGTAAAGTTTAACACAATTTAAATTATTTCTCAGTCCCAGATTCATATAATATATATTATAAGATATATTATAATATAGGCCCTATGTTATAATATATATTTTATAGCAGTTCTGTATTCCTCAGCTTGCTGATTTGTGAAAACAATTTTCAACCGATGAAATAGGGACTCTGACCTTTGATTTTACATACATAGAAGTAGAACTTGAACTGTTAGAAAAGCCCAAAATGATTTCACAATTGCCAGTGTAGATACCATCAGTCTTTCAACTTTGAGGTAATATAAAACGATTTCAGATCTGACAATCACAACAGCTTATGCACTTAGGTTTCAGGACATTTCTCACAAAACAATTTTGGGAATCTTTTCTCCCAATTTTGAATATTTTAAAAGGTTTTAAAACCTACAGCGCCATGGCAACAATTTAAACTCAAACTGCGTCCTATTTTATATTAAGGCCGGGGTGGGGCCTCAGGAAACAGTGCAGATTTCATCTGCAAATTTAATGTTATTCATATTTATTTCCCTTTTTCATGACTTGAAGGGCCATGCAATCAATTTCAAAAGAGACATTTTGTGCACATATCTGTGTCTGAACTGTACGAAAATACTAGGATACCCGTTTTCTGTGTACATGTATTTCTTTTCAGTACATTTATTTCTTCAATATTCACTGTCCTACCATGTTAAAAACCCGAGGGCGCTGTTGTGTTATGTTACTTTGACTTTTTACATGGCCCCCGCTCAAAATTAACCAATCACCAAGCTCATTCTAGAAAATGATGACCCTTGAGTGCCCCCTGCAAATTAGACCCCGTTACCCCATATTACATTACATAAACCAGCAAAGAAGTCGGCACAAAACCCGCAACATTTAATACTCACACATCACCCACACCTAGCGGGTGCCGCGCGAAGCGCGGCATCCCGCTAGTCCTAATTAGTTTTGGTCGACAGAGAGTGTATTACAGTTAGCAGTAGCGTACGTGAAGCGCAGGGTAACATAGTATGTACATAGTACATACACAGTACACCGCTGCTTGCAGAGCGACAAGCGGTTGGCGCGCATGCGCTGCTTTTTCGGCTCGTATAGCGCCCTCTTGTGTGTATTTGCGTCCATGCGCGCGTAAACACGTCGTCGGCTTGAGGTCTCTGACTGGATGTTTTAACGTTTGTCGACGCGTGAGTCATTGCAAAATAGCTTCATAAATATTTAATCGAGGTCATCGAAACAATAAACAAACTACGGCCATTTAAATGGCATCGTGTTTGGGTAGTTTCGTCGATACAAAGGGTGTAAAAACCGATCACCAAAATACATACAAAATATACCACAATCCGCTAATCGTACAAGACCGAGGGAGAAGGTAATTATTGATTCCTTTTGGGACATTATTATAGGTCTTTAATGAGTTTTCATGTGGTAAAAACAACCGTAGAACGAAGGATCAACTCATGGAGAACACATATGGCGATTTCACGTGAGTAAACCTACGTGGAGCCAGCATGGTAGCTAGGTCAAAACATGATAACAGAACAGTGTAATAATGCTATGTACACCACCTTTGGCAAGTTTCCACTACTTAGAAGGGTTCTTGGGACATTCACCAAAATTATATAATAGAATCTGTTCAAAATCAAATGCTGTGACCGTGGTCTTGACTGGGGACGGAGATTTGAGATTGCTGGGTTTACAACCAGATGATGCTCTCGCATCACACAAATGAGCTTGTAGAGATCAGGGTCTTGTTTGGAGGTATTCTTGGCACCGTTGAACCGTCTGTTCAGTATATTAAAACAGCATGCATGGGCTCACCCCTTGTTCTCCGAGTAGTCCAAGCCCATGGTTGGTGCTTCGAATGAAGTGGCTGACATGATCCTCCAGCATGAGCATTTTAGGGGAATGGTTTGTTTGGGAATTGGGTGCAGAAGACTTGCATGAACTGTTCGATGTTTCTGTCTGCAAAATGTACAAGTAGGCAAGAAAGGAAGACAACCAATTGAACATTTATATTTCTAATACTAAAAATAAATATATCACAATGAATTTTTCTTTTAAAGATTTTTGCTACAATTTTATGAATTATTACAAATAACATTTTAACAAAACAAGTCACTCACCAAGTTCTGTCATTTCAGCATCACTGAAGTATTCCACTTTGTTGTATAGGTTGTGGCACCTGGAGAACAAGGAAAACACATTGGCAAATTTGTGTACGATGGCACTCGCCTTGCTCAATTTTGCCGGACACAGCTTTGACACATCAAGAATAACTGCCTGGATGATTTTCTCAATGTTCAGTTCCTGATGAGTAATTGAAAAATAAAACAGTAAGTCTGTGTAATTTAACTATTCTAACACAAAGGTGTTAGAAGAAGAAGAATAAGAAGGAGGAGGAGGAAGAGGAAGAGGAAGAAGAAGACTTATATAGCGCACGTATCCACCAACTAAGTGGTGCTCAAGGCGCATTATATCATTACCCCTGCTCATAAGGCTCAAATCATTCCTGAAACCATCTCAGCTCCCTGGGGAGTATACAGCTCAATTGCTGCCATTACAGCGCATATAGGGCTAATCAACCAACTCTGCCCTCACAGGTACCCATTTAACCCCTGGGTGGAGAGAAGCAATTATGGTTAAATGTCATGCTCAAGGACACAAGTGTCACGGCGGGGATTCGAACCCACATTCTGCTGCTAACACCAGAACTTGAGTCCGGTAAGCTAGACCGCTCGGCCACGACACTCCATCAGGCGTCGCACTTTTATTTCCTGTAGGGTTTGATCCAGCCTTTTTTTTCAGGGGGGGGGGGGGATTGTGGTGGTCATGTAATTTGTCCATTTTCGTATTCCCTACCACTTCCTGTAACAACAAACATTCACTTAAATTAAGGTCATGATGTTGTATCCCACTAAAACAACACTTTTCTTTCTAAATGATTACCTGTCGTATTCCTCCAACAGATCCACGATGTATTTCGGAGATCTGTTATGAAGACACATGACGCAGGTTTGGTGACAAGCTCATTCCGTTCATGACATAGGAAAGGTAGCTTTTTTTCTCCAACAAATCCTGGCCATCCGATCTTTTTCCAAGTTTTCTACTCGCCTGCTCACTAGCTCACTAGATGATGTTGTATTGACGTAACCACCTAAATGCAAAAGATAAGTAAACAAAATTAAGTCAATAATATGGATTAGGTTACCCAACTGAGTATCTCGTCAAACATAAACTTGTTCAAACCATGTTACTATTTGGTGTTTCTGCCATATGTACTACTTGAATATCACCATTATCACTGTAAGCAAGTGTACTCATTTTTGCATTGTGTAAATCTATATTGAAATGTTTACTATAAAAGTCTAATCTATGTTAGGCTGAGGGCCAATTTTGGGGAAAGCCAATTCTTACAATTTCAATTGTCGAAGGCCATTCCAAGATAGCCCCATATCTGCTTTCATAGCTAGCTCCTCTAGAGGTGGGATATATGTCCTTAGCTGTAGATCTCCAAGCAGTGATTGTAGTGATTTTCTTGATTTTGTCTGAAGCAGATGCTGTAGTTGGACCTCGGATTCACCGACAACTGAGAGTTGATTCTTCAAAAGTTTGGTTCGTCGCTGGAGGTCTTTGAAACATCACTGCTTGATTTGACTGATGCGGGAATATGCTGAACACGCATGACCTATTTGATAAATAGAATTTGTACAAATGATTTGTTACTTTCAGGGGTGACTCTATCATACCAAACCCTTTTAACAACAAAAAGGCTAAGACAAATTTAAGATGTTATCCCATGAGTTCCTGATTTTCACAGTTCAAATTAAACATGTCACTGCCATTATTGTATGGTATGATTAAATAAAAATAAAAAATTATTATTTCTTATTTAAATAATTTATTTATTTGTAATTTATTTCTTTGTTATATTTATTATTTGTTTTATTTCTATAGAACTAAACAACTTATTTGACAACTCAAAACTCACCCTCCCTCTAGTTTGCAGTTCCACTGATTTGCCATCTGAACTAGCCATACACTGCTTGAGAAGATGGGAAGTCACTTGCTGGCCAACTTTGCGAAGGGGGGCTTGATTACTTGCAAGGATTTCCTTGAAAATGCTTTCATCAACTTCTGTTGACATGGCAGGTTCTCCAGATGTATGTTCATAGGCATTCTTCAAACAACTGGAGTGGTTGTAACTTTTTTGCAAGTTTTACAAGTCACCCTTGCATTGTCCATACACTGATGAAGTACTTCTTTGGTAGGCTGAAGTCTTTCAAATTGGTGCTTCTTCTGCAAGTGGGGCAAATTATTGTACATCAAGCAAAATACATGATCGCAGCTTGTTTCAACAGGTTGTGACAAAAGTTTACGACACAGTTTGCAGGTGAGTGACTGATCGAGGCAAGTGAATTTGTCATGTGGGTATTGGATGGCTGTTTCGGCTAGGTGTTGAAATTTGTCTTGAAGTATTTCTTTATGTTTTTTTTTCTTCTCATTTTGGTCCAAATCCATCATTCTTGTACCACGTTGCTTTCTTGGCAGACCCCCCTTTTTCATCTTCTCAAATCGGGTACATACGCTGCATTGCCCTCTTTCAGGATGAGCTGGCCATCAGTGTTGTAGGTCTCGAGACCGGTTTTTCCTGGTCTCGGTCTTGGTCTCGGACCTCTCTGGTCTCGAAGATTTGACTGGTCTCGTGTCGAGACCAGCCTTTTTAACCACTTTGCAACACATGAAAATAATCGATTATTCGTTTTTGTTTTTATTTGGTTCCGTTGAAACGTAAAACGATTTCACATTTTGTTACCAAACTTGCAGTAGATGCCTACTTCTTTCCCGCCCCCTGTGGTACGATTGCCATCCAACCATCAACTCATGCCCTACGCAGCTTTATTAGGGTTCGATCAACTTGGGATCGAGTTGCGAGTGACATGTACTACCTGTTCGAAAGAACACACGCTATCGCCGCTGTATTAAGCATTCACATGTGGTCTCGTGTGTGTGTGTGTGTGAACGTACACACCATTCGTTGTGGGGTCCAAAACACAATAGAACAATTGGACCCCACAAGGTAACTATAGAAAATCTTGTACCCCACAGGAGAATTATAAGGAAAAGGGATAATAGAACGAACAAAGGAATACCCCACAAATCAATGTGCGTGAGGGTGTGTGTGTGTGTGTGTGTGTGTGTGAACGTACACACCATTCGTTGTGGGGTCCAAAACACAATAGAACAATTGGACCCCACAAGGTAACTATAGAAAATCTTGTACCCCACAGGAGAATTATAAGGAAAAGGGATAATAGAACGAACAAAGGAATACCCCACAAATCAATGTGCGTGAGGGTGCGTGTGTGTGTGTGTGTGAACGTACACACCATTCGTTGTGGGGTCCAAAACACAATAGAACAATTGGACCCCACAAGGTAACTATAGAAAATCTTGTACCCCACAGGAGAATTATAAGGAAAAGGGATAATAGAACGAACAAAGGAATACCCCACAAATCAATGTGCGTGAGGGTGTGTGTGTGTGTGTGTGTGTGTACCAGTACTTCCTGCACATACAGTTGTAAACGTTTTGCGCGAGGTTTTGACGTAGGCCTAATCAATATTTCAAGCAACTCATCGGTAATCAAGTTTGGTTTTAAAGACCACAAAGAATTCACCGACACAAAGGCAGGGAATAAGAAGCATTCAGCAGCGTGCAATTTCTGCAACAAAACAACTCGGATAAGTGGAACGATCTGGAACAAGTTCGGCATTCACCAGGCACTTGAGCCGAGCGCACAAAGCCAAGTAAGTAGGCCTACATTTATTTTGTTATTCAAATTTAATGAATAAGAGTTACCCACTTTTTTAAAGTAATTAATGCCACAACACGTTTTGTTCCTTCCTGGGTTGGGGTGTAATCAACTAATCTTTGTAAAGTCATGTTGTTTTCCCTAATCTGCATGGGGTGAACTTTACAAGTCAATCATCAGTCCACGTTCATTGTGGTTTTAGACATGTCCTTGTGAAATAAAGTTTATTTGGTTTTAGGCTTCTTGCTATATGAATTGCCCTCCCATCTGTGAAGATTAAAAATTTGTTGTGCCAGTTTTTGTGATCTTATTCTTAAGTTTTAATTAAAGTTATTTGTTATTGCTTTTTAAAAGATATGAAGAGTACTTGCAGTCAGGGAAAAGTGTAAAAGAAACCAGCAAGCAACAGGGCATCACTGGATTCTTGACACCATGTGCAGGGGTGGTATTATCATGCGCCCCCATCGTGCACGACTGTCGGCAGAGATGATGGGAATGCTGATGTTTTTGAAATGTAATGAAAGTGTTCGTTAAAATGGGCCACAAATGATAAAAGATTTCTTTGTTTGTTAGATGGATGTAAACTTCCGATCAAAGAAATGCACTGTGAACATTGTCCGTGTATTTACGGTAGAAATTTTCCGGAATTCTCCCGTAATATTTTTTTACGGAAAATATGCCGTTGTTTTAAAGAAACGGGTCACTCTTCCGTTAAGCGAATCATTGTTTACGGAAAATTTTCCGTATTTCTTTGTCATGACGTTTCCCTCCATTTCTTTTTATTTAACTCATTTTGTATAATTCATTTAATGATATGTAAGAGTCGGTATTAAAAAGTGATAAATAAAACAAATGTTAATATATAAATTAGCTATTATTTTATGAAAATTGTGTAAAATGAATCACATATTTAAAAACAAAGAAAAAAATAACTAGGACGAAGATAAACTTAACGGGGATGACAAAAACTTCCGTAAAAGTTTACCTTTGCATTGTGGGAAATTGTTTGGTCTGATTGTCGCCGCGCTTTTAGTCGTCAACTTTGTACACGTATACCAGACTAATTAATTGTCGTCTGCGCACAGTAAAAAGTTCAGAGAGAGCTGCAGCATAAAGTAACAACATTGTGCACTCATCACACGTCGATGATTTCAATGTTTTGAAGTGGCGAAGGACTACTAATCTGTTTATACTTACGGTAAGTAATGTTAACGGACATTGGTTAGGCCTAGCCCTCTCTAAGGCCTTTTGATGCATTCACTCAAACAGACATGGACAAACGATGGATTGGAATTTTTATTTTGACTTGTCGTTGTCCTTGACCTTGGCTTTAGAGTAGGCCTAGGCCTCCACATTAATTACCATGTAATGTTGGACTCCCCGTTTTTCACTGCAACGGATGAGTCCAACCTGGGGTGGGCTCGCTTGTCCTTGTGTTTTATTGTGTCAATGTGTGTGGTGGTTTTTTGTTTTGTAAAGTTGCATAGCGTTAGTAGTAGCCTAAATAGGCCTACTCTAAAATAAGTAGCCATGGTAGGCCTATATAAAGGTATTGGTGTTTGTGATAGATATACGCTGTCATTTCCGAGTATGTGATGATTGAACATTCACCAAGTTATATGACCTTAAACATACACTTTCTCACATGTATGCAGTTACTCACTCAAATTAAATTTAAAAAAAAGTAAATCAAAAAGCCCTTACAAAAATTAAAGGTACAACACGTGATGTACAATTTTGGTACTTGTACATGTACTTTCTGGCTCATTTGTTTTATGTTTTTCTGACTGTTGTGGTAATCTTTATTCACAGGAGAACACTACAATGAAGCTGTCATAGGTAAGTCGGATTTCCACCATGCCACAGTAATACGTTGTACTGTTTACAGTGTATGCAAATCTTCAGTCAGTGTTCCTTATGACAGCAACTACTTGTGATGATGGGTGAGAGGGCATGTGCAACCCCATTAACTTCTGAACACATAGGTTTATAATCTGTTATAACGGTTTTCATTTTCCCTTTTTTCAAAGCTTATTTCGTTCCACACTATCATTGGCGGATCCTGAGTTAGCCCCCTCCTCCCTCCCATATCTGAACAAATCGGGCCTGAAAAAGAAAGAAGAAACCCCCAGCGGTGCAACAACTTCTGAACTAGCCCCGTAACTGAACCCCACCCCCACTCCGACAGACATAATTGTGTAATCTGTTATAACGGTTTTCATTTTCCTGACTATACTCGATAGGCCTATATATGGGCATGAAAAGAAAACAAATTAGGTGAGTTGGGTTCAGTGTTTATAATCGGAAAAAAAATTAAGTACATCATTGTGCGCTCTGGCCTCTGGATACGTTTTATTTGGGGGTGGTAATCATTATTGGGGGGCAGGCCCTGTCCCTTAGTGAACGTTGTCCAGGTCGGCCATTTTCCCTAAACGAGATGGCAGTGTGAGTAGAAATATAAAATGAAAAATACAAAACCACCTTCATTTCATTTGAAAGGACGATCACCAATAAATTTGGTTACATTGCCTTATGTATGTGTAACATTGGCCCTCTGACTAGTATTGGTGAAAACACATCTTTGTCGCAGTTCAAATTTAAAGGGATGAATATTCACATCATTTTAGAAGACATTATAGTCTTATATTTAATCTTTTCTCAACCATTTTGCCAACATTTGATGTGCAATTGATATAATTTTGCCCTACACCGACTGTATACTCAGTGCTTTCCGAGTGTCTGTGAAAAAACTACACAGGCGACTCGGGCGGGATTCGAACCCACGACCTGCTAACTAGTGCAGACGTCTTAACCTCTCGACCACCGAGCTTGCCCCATGACAATTGGCCGGCTACACACGTCGGTGTAGGGCAAAATTAAATCAATTGTTTATCTCCCGACGCAAGAATTTCACCAACCTAAACATTTGATGTGCTTAATTTATTAGAATTCAATATTTTGTCAGTAATGGATATGTCTTAGTGGTCAAGATTATGTAATTGTATTTGTGAAGATGTATTTTGCATAGCCACTTTCAGTTCAGTTGATTAAAAATCAAACAAAAAGTTTAGAAACTATTGCATGAAAAATGGATGGATAAAGCAAATAATAGATTTATTTTTATTGAATCGAAACAATTTAACATTTATATGGAAAATTATATCTCGAAATATATTTTAGAGATTAAAAGTATAGGATCGTGTGCCTTTAATTGTATGAAATATTTATATAAATGTTTAACTTTCATTAGTTCTTTTAATTAACAATTGATCTTTTTAGATTATATGTCAAGATCAACTAGTATGCTTTTTTCGTAAGTAATCATTTTTAGGAATTCCTTCGCCAAAAAACATTACACAATATTATTACCAAATTATTATCTGAAAGCTAACTTTATGTGAGGTTTGTAAAGGTACCGGGAATAATTCTTACAATTATTCTGTCTAATGTACTCTAATTTCAGAGAAAACATAACCAAATAATATTCAAAGTTGGCCAACGTCAACATTGCTCAACATGGGTTTTTAAGAAAAAATGTGAATGTTTTTTCACACTGTTTCTCATGACTCTGCATTGAGCTAAAACTATCACAGGTTGGTTGTACCTTCCCTTTAATGTATATCTTGTGTTACGAAGAACAGAACTAAAACAAACGAACGACTCAAACAATAAAAATGATTAAGCGACACAAAGGATTCAGGCTGACACTTCAGATAAAGGAAGAAAAGACTTATTAATTGTCTTCTAGTTCGAAAATAAGTCAATATACAAAAAGGTACTGAATACAATGAAATGTAAGATAATTAAACATAAACTAATACCGGTATTAAAGGAATGAGTGCTGTGTGCGCGTCCATGTTTCCACGAGTTTTGAGAGTGGACTGCTCGGGGACTGGGAAACGTTCTTGACCGTGCTCGTGGTGTTCCATGGCCGGAACGCAGTGAGAAAACCGGGCCGGAGATTGTTGACGTGACCCTTGTTGGAGCCAGGGCAAGTCGTTGAAACTATCGTAGTGACGAATCAGTCCACTCGGGCAGGCCAGGATACACGGGAGCTGGACGGCGGCAAGGGCCCTATGAATTGGGCGACCCTTGGTTGAGACCTTCAGGCATGCTGGACGAGATGGGTGTCGCTGGAGAGCGACCGCTCACGTACGGCACCCCGCAAGTCGTGTGCATCAGCTCTTTTCTTACCTCTATTTTTTGGGCACGCACCGGTATTTAACCAACTATGTAGCATTGTAAAATAAAATAGTTGTGTAATGTTACCTAATGCGTTAACAAAGTGTTTTATTTGTGCCATACCTTGGTGAACACTATTAGTTTACTAGATTATTTATTATTATTATTATTTTATTCAGATAAAAATCAACAAGGACAATGGATGACATACTAATAATACAAAAATACAAAAATACAGAAAACAAAATTACAGTTGATTTCATCTGGGATAGCCCAAAAAGCCAATTACACAGGCTTAATTCCATTGGGGTCCCTTACTGAGGAACAAAACAATACAGGAATTGGACAATTTTATAAAAATACTTAAAAATATTGCACAAATTACAACACTTAAAGGCATCAAAGACATTAGAAACCACCCAGACTGCATATACCATTGGCCCACACCTAAATAAAAAATAAATAAATAAGAATTGCACTATACACATTTAATTTTTTTTGGGGGGAATACCCCAGATTACAAATTGTATATTGAGGGCTAAGATTGATTTAAAACTATGGTCACAGCTAATTGAGGAAAACCCACAACCCTAAGGATACCCCCACCCCCACACCTTTACAAATACACCGAAGCAAATATATTAAAGTAAACTTAATTTATTTCCTTAAATTTGGCTTTTGTTGAAAGATGGGACTTAACTAGTTTTTTATATAAGAGAAAATTAGATGTATTTTTTATATTAGATGACAAAGCATTCCAGTCTTTGATGGCTGTAACAGAAAAGGTATTGCTGGATGAAGCTGGAATGATAAAATTAAATTCACTATGCCTGGTGCTATAATTGTGTACATCAGATACTCTGATAAAATTGTCACTCAAATATTTAGGTGTTATATTACGAGTTATTTTGTACACATGATTAAGTTTCAATTGGGTAACCCTATCCTTGACATTTAATAAACCAAGTCTATCTAGTTCCGTCTGTCCTATATGAGCCCTAGAACTTTTATCCAGAATAAATATAACCATTTTATTTTACATAATTTGAATTTTGTTCTTCAGTTTTGATGAGAGTGCAGAATACCAGGATGAGCATGAGTAGTCAAAGTAACATTGAATCAATGCTGAACATAAAATTTTACGGGAATTTTCATTGAGAAAAAGAGCCTGTCTGTAAAGAAACTTGAGTCTATCACCAGTTTTCTTAATAATCGAATTGGCGATAGGCTCACCCAATAAACATTGGTCTAGTGAAACCCCTAGATATTTCACAGTTGAAGCAGGTTTAATTGGTTCGCCATTGCATAAAACTGAAAATGTACCAGCCATCTTCAGTCTGCGCTTAGTTCCAAAAAGAATGGACTCTGTTTTACCCAAATGTAGAGATAATTTGTTGTCAACAAGCCAATGTCTGCATGATTCCAATTCTGTACTTAAGGATGCAGCTATAACATTAGGATCCTTATCAGAGACCAGAAGAGCACTATCATCAGCATACAGGAGTAATTTACAATTAACACTGATTGGCATGTCATTAATATAACATAAAAATAAAAGGGGACCTAATAGGCTGCCTTGGGGCACACCACATGTTAGCCAGAGTGGTTTAGACTCAACTTTATTAACATTGACTATTTGCTGTCTATTATTTAAATAAGATTGAAACCATTTCACAGATCCAAATCCCATAGCCAGTAGCTTTTTACAGAGTATAACATGGTCCACAGTATCAAATGCCTTTTGGAGATCAAGCATGACCATACCAGTATAATCACCAAGGGACATATGAGAACGGATGTGATCAGATAAATGGATGAGACATGTATCAGTGGAGAATGAACCCCTGAACCCTGATTGAAAATTATATAAAATATTATTTCCCTAAGGTATTCATCAACTTGAACATACACTGATCTTTCGAGTAATTTAGAAATAACACAAAGAATGCTGATTGGTCTGTAGTTGCTGACATCAGATCTGCCATTTTTTTGAACAGCGGTTGAACACGGGCAATTTTGAAATCGTCGGGCACAACACTGGAAGAAATGGACATATTAACTATATAGGTGATAGTTTTTTTTTATTCAGTGGCACCATCCTTCAGAAATCTGGCAGGAATGTTGTCGGGACCAGTACTTTTGCTAATAATGAGATTAGTAAGTTCAGTAAATATGAAGTCCTCAGTAACTGTAGATAATATAAAACCACCAGGAACAACTCCTTTACTTGCATAGTACTCCTTAAAAATACTAGAATCCGTGGTAAATCTGTTGGTACTGGTAGGAAGTTTACTGGACAAATTGGAAGCAACATTTGTAAAAAAACTTGTTAAAATAATCAGCAACTTTATACGAGTCAAAACACAGTTCGTCATCAATGTTGAGAACAACCCTGGGCTGAACCTTGGATGCATGACTATAGCCTAGAGATTTCAATTGATGCCATAATTTCTTGGGGTGTTTTTTGTGCTCATTAATTTTATTGCTGAAATACTCAGCTTTAGCCCGCCTGATGTCCCTTTGTACCTTTTGTCCTAATTTGACAAAAGCTGCTGTAAGTTTCAAGGTCGGCAGTATTTTTCCGAAAAATGTGTAAAAAATGATCCCTTTGTCTAATACTGTCCAGAATATCGTTATTCATCCAAGGTTCAGTTCTACTTTTGAGACGGATTTCTTTGATAGGAGCAATCCTGTCTAAAATACTAATAAAAATTGATTTAAAATTAATCCATGCTATATTAACATCATTAGAGCTCAGGACAACAGCCCAGTCAACCTTAGACAATTCAGAAACAAGAACGGCTGGGCTGTAGTTTCTAAGAGATCTAATTTTAACCACGTTGTGATGATTAACTTGACCTCGCACCACCTTGCGTGTACAATAAGTGATGAGATGGTCACTAAGGCCAATATTAATAGTACCGTGTTGACAAATCTTATCACTATTGTTAGAGATAATAATGATCTAAAATTGTGGTAGAAGAGCTAGTGACTCGAGTAGGTGTATCAATAAGTTGTTTACAGTTAAATAAATTCAAAATATTGGTCAGCTTTCTAGTGAGACTAGAGGTCTTGTCAAGTAAATTGACATTAAGGTCACCCAAAATTATCAGTTCACAATCCGATCGAATTTTAGATAAACTTTCCTCAAAGTATTCAAAAAAATCACTGACTTTGGGGGGCGGTAGCAAGTCCCGACAACTATTGGTTTAGTTTTCGGAAGTAACAGCTCAAACCAAATGTAAATTGTAAATTGTGAAGATCCGGTCTTGTGTTGAAGGCTAAGTTGTTTCTAATGAATACACATACCCCACCACCACATCTAGATCTATCTTGACGCAGGAGATGGAGGGTTACAACATATAAATATGTTAAACAGGTGAATATTACTATAGGTTCTTGTAACACTTGATTCAAAGAGAGTAAGCATACTCATAGAAGCATTTTTGCCAACATTACCAATGCTGTACCTTCGAGTTCTCTTCAATGTATATCTTGATTCAAAGAGAGCATGGAGAGAGTAAGCATACTCATAGAAGCAGTTCTGCAATTATTACCAATGTTGTACCTTCCCTTCAATGTATATCTTGATTCAAAGAGAGTAAACATACTCACAGAAGCAGTTTTGTTGGGGGGAATTGCCATTACCCCGCCCCCTGTCATACATTGGGGGGGGGGGGACATTCCCACCCTCCAGTCCATCCCCAAACTCCTAGATTGCTACCCATATTCAGCAAAATGCGAAAGAATTTCTGAAAAATATTGCTTCTTGATAAAATATCAAATATATAAAACATATATCGTGCTATTTCTATTTTAATCTGCTATAAAATATTATCGCTATAAATCTTATTTGTGTAAATGTCAAAATAAATTCAATGGAAAATGTAATATTTGTGTAACATGCCTTATACATTATTGGTCTGGATGACTTGAATGATTTTGCTAATAATGTAAACAATTTGATTAATGATATTCCTTACCCATCCAACTGGATTTGACCTGACCCAATTGTTCTATTTCTCCAACCAGTCCAATAATTATTCCAACAATAATAGGAAATTAATTCCCTCTCACAGTTATCGAGGATTTCAACAAAATTTCCCTAGATCAAAACGACCGGCAGTGTTTTTCCCGAAAGCAAAATTGCATTAAAAACAATTTTGTTGACAAAGTAAAAGAAAAAAGTCTTCCCTCTGACAGAATTCTTGTTTTAACAGGATGATCACCAAAATGATTTTCCCACATTACGGGTTTCATATAATGGGTTACATGTTTCAAATACGTATACACGGTGGCTAATGACCGAGTATATGGCGTCAGAGAGCTACTTTTCACACTATTTATCCGGCTGTCAATAATACATAATGATAATGCATTGTATACGGAATGGGGCCTAAAGTATAAATGACATAATGTGGGTACTAACTCCCCCCACCCCAACTAAATGCTTTTGCCCTCAATCCCTCCACACATTCAAATATTCTAATAAAACATTAGGATTCACATTTTTAAGTGCTCCTTTTATACATAAATATTATTATAAAAGGAATGTGTCCCTTCCCCCACCTCACACACACACACACACACACACACAGACCTTTGTTGCTATCACTGTGTGGACATTCCTTTGTTCTCCTGTACTTAATGACAGGAATTTCTTAAAATCGTTCCCATTTCACACAGAAGAGTGTTTTGAGAGCGGTTTTCGTCCCATTTTTCCCTTTTAATAATCTCCTTCGATTTAAGTCAAAGAACCTGCCTAGACAAACCTCAAATTTCCGAGATATTTGTACTTTTCCAAAGTCCAAAAACACTGCGTGGACGTGTGTAAGTCCACACAGTGCACAGAGTTCCTACACTGTGTGGACATCCTTTGTTCTGAAGTCCACACAGGGTATGCACACACCCTCACACATATTGATTTGTGGGGTATTCCTAGTCCTTTGTTCGTTCTATTATCCCTTTTCCTTAGAATTCTCCTGTGGGGTACAAGATTTTCTATAGTTACCTTGTGGGGTCCAATTGTTCCATTGTGTTTTGGACCCCACAAGGAACCAGTACACGTTCACACACACATACAGGCACTGCATAAGTTGAGTGGACTTGACACACCTGTCACTGGGCATAGCAGTAGTGTGGACATGGCCCCTCTGCATTACTTATGTGGACTCTGTGTACTCAATGTGCTTAAGACAGTCACAATGTGGACCCATTACCCATACATGTTTCTTGGCATTATTTCTGTGGACATAGTGCATTATGGTTAATGCCACAGTAATGCAGGTCAGACCTAGTTGCGCATGTCGTAGCCCTCAGGCTGCGCCTTCGGTTACAACATTCGCAACTAGGTCAGACCAAGAAATAAAAGAATTTTGTGGAATCGACCACAAATACAATACTAATTTAACACTGTAGCAGCCAGGGTTTGTTGTGATTTTGTATATTAAAAATAAATACATAAATAAAAATACGTTTAAGGGTGGATCATCAATCGCCCCTCCCAAGATCTCGGCAATGCGTTAACAGATTTTTATGAAATTTAACCGGTATGCAAAAATGAGAATACCAACACACTCATGTCGATACGATAGTTTTATCTCATCGTTGGAGAATGGTACCCTCAATTTTTATACATGTGGTGTCGAGTGTGCCTTAGATGACAGCGGCCTAAAGTTAGAAAGGCTCGACATGGAAAAATGGCACTGTGGAGCTCTCGCAAAAAAACAAAACAAAACAAAACACAAAAAAAAAAAAAATCGTTAGAGGGGGGATTTCGCCAGTTTCTGGAAGGTTAAACAATTAAAGATTGACTACAACGGAATAATGATAAGTGTTGTGTTGCTGTTTTCGTTCGAGAAATGTGTAATGATTACTAACATATTATTATTATTCAATAAAACTTGTTCCTTCATGCAAAAAAAAAATCAATTTGATCGGCGTTCTACGACCCAGAAAAGCCCAGTTTCACCAAAAGCCCTCAACTCATGAATAATTCATACTTCGTGTGTGACGTAGCACCCATGACGCTTTGTTACCCTCGGCCCCACGCACAACAGTCGATCGTGTGTACTGTATGCATTTACCATACATGCAATGCGGAACAACAGCGGACAAGCGACATCTTCTAGACCGAAAAACAGCGAAAATGTCCGATAGCAGCGAATATTGGGAAGATCACAGTATAGATGAGGAAGAGGAGTTTCATATAGGCACTTCTGAGGATAGTGATATCAGCTGTAGCGATGAGGGGAGCTCCCCAGACGAGAGAGAAGGCGAAGACGATGACGAAGAACTCGAAGTACGTGGCGCTGAACCATACCGGTTCGAGCCACTTGCGGTACTGCAGTTGACCAGCCCGGTGACGGTGATCGTCAGGCCGAAGACGACGAACCAAATCCTGATGATAGACGGCTAAACACAGACTGGTAAGCCCACAGAATGATTCATGAATGAAATACTGAATGATGTTTCGTTTGATCAATTCGTTTCTGCTGTACAAAAATAGTTGTAGGCTATACTTGACAAAAACATGAACGAACATGATGGAGACCCAAGGTACATAATGTAGTAGTACATGTACATGTGTACAATTGTGTACAATACATGTACAGTGGAAATTTGGGGATAATTACTATGTCTTGCGTTTTATGATTTGTTGGCAATATTAGCCAGTATTTATGAAGACATGATGGGAAAGTAATCACTGCTCAAAATTCAAATAAAATCATGATCTTTTACCATCATGCTTTAAGCATAATTGACATTTAGTCTTTCCCTTCAAATAAAAGGTTGTAGCCCCCTGCACAATAAAAATGTTTGATCTGCCCATGGAAAAATGTATTCCTTTGTGATGTACCTGTCCTTGATCAGTTCATGGGGGGTGTATTTCAAGATCAATTTTTAAGTAGTGCAACCCTGAATGACAAAGTTACTAAAATTATATATTTTCCAAACTGTTTTTTTTTGTAATAGGTGTTCGTGTGGACATTGTGTTCTTCAGCCTTTGCTCGCAAACTGTATATGTTGCAAAGAAGTTGAGAAGACAGAGAACATGATGCGGCAGCTGGACATCAACGTGGATGATCCCAACCAGTGCCTTACACTGCAAATTTGTTGGTCACAAATTGTGTTGGTTAAACGCATTACTAACTTGTTGGTTAAAAATATTGGCAGTTGGTTAAACGAAATCATTGCCCAACACGTTTGGGCAGACTTGACCAAATTGTTGGTTAACTGGATGGTCCAATGTTTATATCAAGTGGTTGTGCAAAGAGTTGCCGATAAGTTGGTCAAAATTATCACGCGACCTCACTTTTTAAAGGGATTTTTATTAACCAATTGTGTTGGGCACACACTGCAGCAGGGTGTGTTGGGCAAAGTTCCCGGGATTCGCATTCACTCCCGTTAACGCGCGCGCGCGCGAAACACACATTCTGCACTATCACCGTATCCGTACACCACATCACACACCATGGCGGACGATCAAGGTCAACAGCAGGTCGCAGATCTCCTTCGAGATTGGGGCATGGAATGCCTCAATGAAACTTTCTCAGGTAAGATATTAACAACAAAACCAATATATAATACCCATAGAAGCTACTGAGCCATGTGTTTAAGTGACACACCGTTTTGTTTTCAGTACAAAAGAATAAGTAGGCACGAGATTCCGCCGTGCATGATTCATATACACACCACCTTTCGCACCCATTGAAACTTGTGCTGAACATCGGTCCGTAAAATCGTTAGCTATCTGCAACGGATTCCATGTAGATTATAATCCGCTGCAATCTTTGCCATCGCTTGCGATAATGCAAAAAGGTATATATTTTATCAAATAACTTCAAAACGAAGGCATAGTGGAGTAAAAAAAAGAGGTGTAGTTAGTTGTCTTTAGTTACAGGCTCTGCATGCAAGCCTGTGCAATAAATAGACAGGGGAGGTCATGACCTTTCTATTGGTGTGTGTATAAGCGCCGCGATACGGTAATGCATTTTGGGCAGCGATGGCGGTTCAAAAAGGGCATGTTTATCGGTCTTTTGTGAGTTGTTCACAAACATTCTGCGGTAAATAGGACACAAACACGCTTCAGAAATTGTCTTTATTTTAAACTTTTTTAATCTTTTGACATAAAGAAAAGACGACAGCAAGAAAGATTTAGGCAACCTAAAAATCCTGAAATCCAAAAATCGTTTTTTCTAAGGTTTTTCATTATGTTTGAGCTTCGGTATCAAATTACAGGTACATGTAAAACTCCCTTGGGGGACATTCCTCATCTGGAGCGGTCACATTTATTATTCTCTTACCCCTCATATGGGCTTTAAATAGTTTCACCTGTAAAAAAAAATAGAAGATGCCCACCTCACATGCGCATCAAATATGGACTCTTCCATTTTGTTGGACAGGGATTTTGTTATTCTACAAAGGAGGGATGCATTGGAGCTATACTAAAGTGGTACATGACAATTTAATTTTGATAATTATTATTTATGTGTAATATTATAGCATGTGTGATGTCGTCAGCCTGGTCCAAAGCCACACATCTTGCATCCAAGCATCAGAGCTTACAGAGCATATACCCACAGCCAAGCTGCAAAACTTGAAGAATCATGTGAAGAATAAAGTGACTGAAATTTGTTCATGGTTCCTACAGACTCACCTTAAAAGTTATGTTAATTAAAAAATCACAAGGCATTTTAAAGACCTTGAAAGTTCCTTAAAAGTACTTGAAAAAAGGGTAAAAAGATGTGTTTACATGTTTAAAAATGTCAACATTGTTTGAACTTTTGCAACAGGGTCATTCCATGCCAACTCAACAAATGGAGTTCACTGTCAAATCTTAGATTTTTTTCTCTTTTGGTGTACTGAAAGATACTTATGAGAAAAGCAAATTGTGAAAATTTCAGGTCTCTACTTAGTGCACCATCATTTTTGAAATATGAGGGGGTGTCAGCGAAAATGTTTTTTTTTTAAATGTGTAACGTGACAAAAACCATGGCATGGAATGACCTAACATGTATTTTTATGTATTTGTATGTGCAGCTGTTGATATTTCCTAGCCAAGCTGTATAGCTTGAGAATTACATGAGAAGAATAAAGGTTTGGTCATGGTTCGTACATAATCACCTTAAAAGTTCTTTAAGAAATTTTAATTATTTCAAAAAGCATTTTAAAGTCTTCCTTTGAAAGTTCTCTTGAAAGTGTTTGAAAATTAAAAAAAAAAAGTAGAAAGGTGTACACTTGAAAGAATGATAGCAATACATCAGCATTATATGCACAAAAAACTTGACATTGTTTGAACTTTTGCAGCTGTTTAAATTTCCCAGCCAAGCTGCAAAGCATGTAGAATGTGAGGAGAATGAAGTAAGATTTGTTCATGGTGGATGAGGATTTCAAGTAGTGGTATGATTACTTGTTTTTACAGCATTCGTGACAAGTTACATCAAAAGGTACAAGTAATTTGGAAAGTCAACATTATTATTTTGTGTCAATGCCTTAAATTATGAAGAAGGGTTAAACTAAAGACACTCAATGCACAAATTTATTTATAGAAATGTAACCCATGCACTCATGGGGAATACCATCTGCAGGCTGTTCGCTGTCTTTATGCTGAACTCAAAATGTTGCTCCAGCAATAGCCAGATTGAATTCATTCCAATGTGTTATTTTATTATGCAATATAATATTGAATTCCAATGTGTTATTTTATTGTGCAATATAATATTGAATTCCAATGTGTTAATATATTGTGCAATATATTTGTGACTGGTTCTATTATTTAATGTTGAGAAAAGGGCTGAAAGGTCAAAAGTGCATTTTTGGTAATCCTCAGATATTCTTATTTATTGGTGTCTACTTTACATAAATAACACACTTGGCTACTTGTACTTGCGGGCCAGCTCCTCACAAATCCTTAAAAATGATTGGGGTCTACACAGTGGGCCACAGTATGAGAAGTGATTTTAGTCAATGCTGATTATGATCCCTTATGCGTAAAATTATAAACAAATTGGTTCAAAGGTCATACAAAGGTCAAACATTAAGACAATTGAAAAGCATATCAATTTGTTTGTCTTCGCATAAGGATTCACAATATAGTTTTTGCTATGTCTGATGTACAGTTTTGGATTTTAGAGTAAAAATAGCCAAAATGGTAAAAAAAGGTATTTTCGGGTTGAACTGTTAAATCTTGTAAAAACATATAAAATTGTTTGTCTCGGCGAAAGGCCATAATTGTAGGTCTACAAATCAATTAAATCTTTTTAAAGAAATGTATTAAAGGGTATGAAACTTGCTGATATGAGTTGTGAATTTAAAACTTTGGATTGTTGTATATAGAGTTACTTGTATTGTATTGTATTGTATTCTTTAGATGTTGAATTTATGCTGAATAAATTGAATTTACAAACTCCAAGATGTTGTTTGCAGCTGTTTAATTATTATTAACAAATTGTTGGTCATTATGCCCAACAATTGGATTAAAGGAGTAACCAACAGATAATCAATTGCTACTTTTGTTGGGTAACAACCTTTGCCCAACACCTTTGCCCAACGTTGGTTCAAATATCAACTGTCTAAATTATTGGGTAAAATTTTAACCAACATTTTAGTAAACAAACTTGCCCAACTCTTAGTCAATTGTCATCACCCAAACGTTGGGTAAAATGATTTGACCAACTTGTTTTGTCAAAGTGTTCACCCAACTATTGGATAAAAGTTATTGCCCAACTACTGTTGGTTAAGCTATGCCCAATAATTTAGACAGTTGATATTTGAACCAACGTTGGGCAAAAATGTTGGGCAAATTTTGACCAACAAGATTTGCAGTGTACACTCATCCCCTTTCCTTTTACTTGATACTTCTTCATTAATCTGTTCCTCATATCTGAATCTTTCATTGCACCTCTATCCATTTGCTCTATTCTACTGAGATCTTTGCGTAAATCGTTAATTTGGCCCTCAAGTCTGCGTTTCCACCAAGGTTTATTATCTTTATGTCGTGATTGTGAATGTGAAGATTTTACCCCTGATCTCTCCGCTACTACAACTGCACCTGCAAAGACAAGATCGTTAATTTCAGAAAGATTAGTAGTACTTACCGTCCCAAGGATTCTACTTACCATAGCTGACACATTTGTCAGCTTTTTCCTTGGGACCTGGCGCAATGCAGGAATACTCCACTTACCTGTCCCTTTACCGATACCATTACCTCTTCAATCCTCTTCCTAATCTCTAGCTCTTCTTCCGTCAAGTCTTCTGTTCCCTCTTCTACTCCTCCACTGACCTCATCCGCACTCTGGGAACTTGCCAGCTCACCAGCGACCACGTTGTCCAGTTCCTCCTCCTGCACTTCGTCAGCATCATCCCTAGCCTCTGTCCGTGATATTATTCTCCTCATCTCTTCCACCTCAACTTTCGTTAGCCACTGATTATGTTTGATTTGTTTTACCTGGTCGGCAAGCCGCTGTTCGCTTATTTCAAACATGCCTTTATCCTGCCATATGCTAATCATTCTCCTTCTGTACCCTCTGTTCTCTGGCTTGCTCCTTATAAAACATTCCATTGCAATTCTGTTATCGTCCTTACTCCACTTTCTCCTGTTTACAGCACGAATTCTGTTATTGTTCTGAGCAGTGTGTATACGATCTGGCGGTACCTGCTCAAGCATACCGACCAGAACGGACGATGGACTTCCTCTTTGAGAGTTCGTCGCTGATTCACCGTTGAGTTGATGCTGCATAGCATTCATTATCATCACAAAATTGTGAGAAAAGTTGTATTGTTTCAGGGGAAATTACATGCAAAAGCGATGTGTATTTCACCCTGCAGTAGTTCACTCAGCGTTAGTTGCTATCAAGATGTTCTAAAGGACGCAAATGGAACGCGCGTCTCACTGCTAACTATATACACTGAGTAACGTACGTTGTAAAGAGTCTTCCGAAATCGGAGAAATCCAAAAGGTTTTTACAGTAAAAAGCCACAAGATCTTTAATGGCCGATGTTGAAACTTACCCTTTATTATTATTATTATTATTATTATTATTATTATTATTATTATTATTATTATTATTATTATTATTATTATTATTATTATTATTATTATTATTATTATTATTATTATTATTATTATTATTATTATTATTATTATTATTATTATTATTATTATTATTATTATTATTATTATTATTATTATTATTATTATTATTATTATTATTATTATTATTATTATTATTATTATTATTATTATTATTATTATTATTATTAGTGTGACTAAATTTCATCAAAATCAAGGCAAAATGTTAAATACTAAAAAGACAGACGTTTTTGTATATGTCGTTATTCATCGCAAAATGGAATCAATACAGATGTAAAACCAACATGTGACAAGTATCAGTTAGTTTTATTGTGTAAAAACTACACTGTTGGTATGCATTTCAATGAGGAATGTCTGTATGCACACACAGTTATTTGTGGAAATTATTTCACGAATTTTACCTAAACGATACACCTCAGACAGAACTAATTCAAGGGACATTTGATACCATCATCAACTTAACACCAAGTTGGTTTCAAATTTGTATTATTTATTTTTCGATTTCCATTAGAGTAAGTGGCTTTAAGACTGGGGTCATAACCTCTGCTGTATGTGGTGTGCATTCGCTGTGCATGTGATGTGAGCAGACACAGCTGGCAGCCGTACACACGTACGCCTCTACACCCACACACACACCTTAGACATGCCCACACTCACACACACCCACAAACAACCCAATACGTTTCGGCTTCAGTTTTTCTGGCTTAAAACAAAAAAATGAATTTTTCAGCAAGCATCGACTACAGTTTGGATGATAGCAGAATTGTTCAACACTCACTCATAACGCAACACATCGGTAAGCTTAAATTTGGAGCTGAAGACACGGTTCTAGACGTGGGCTGCGGAACCGGCAATGAGACGAAATCAATTGCAGCAAAAGTAAGAGGTATAACAGGTGAGTTTATAATATTCCCTACTGTTTACTTTTCTACTGTCCAACCACAGGGCATTATTACTTGGACCAGTGTCACAGAGTACAGCCGCAGGACACTGTCCATTGACCAATGTCACAGGGTGCAACCACAGGACACTGTTCATCAGTGGCGCACCCAAGGGGGCTCGAGCCCCCCGCCCCCAAGGGCCCGCTGATGTTTTATTTATTTTTTTAAAGAAGGGGCCGGGAAAGAGAGCAAAATCTGAGCCCAAGTCTTGTCTACAGAGGAGTTCGGCAAGGAGTAGGGCAGTGGTACAAGGCATGGGGACTCAGGAGACTCAAGTTTTCCATTTATTCCACTCACTATTATATTTTACGGCGTTGCGTATGCATGTGCATGTAAGCTTGTTGGGCCACCAGTATATATATCAAGCATTTTTAGACATCCCCCCCCCCGCCATGGTGCACCCTGATCAGGGAGCAGTTTTACTTAATTTTATTTTCATTTTCTGTTGTCCGTTTCTCTTGTTGAGGTCGTTGACTGTCGTTGAGGTTACTCGTAAATGTGTTTTTTTTTTAATTTAAACACACCCGCATTATAATCAACTCCTTTCCAGTTTGTACACAATGGCCCAGGATTGGGTTTTAATTTACAAAGATTATGTGACACTGTTTTAGCAAACACCGATTGGGTAATATTGGGATTTGGTTTTGCCGCCAAATTCGTGTTTGAGAAAATTTAGCTCCGCCCGGAATGATCACAAACTTTACGTCCGCTCAATGAAAGTATTTAAATACAGAAATCTTGCAGACGAAACAAGCTCAAGTTCTTTACATCAAGAGGATGAAATTATATGGAAGGTAAAACCCTAGTTTTACCTTCCGAATCATGCCATAATGTCTTCTTATTATGACTAGAAACCACCAGGAAACATTTAACATGTGCCGTAGGTCCACTGATGAGCACGATTAGGGACATGGCTACAGCCGCGGCAGCGGTTATGGTTTGGGTCCGCCATGTCTCTCCCCCATATTGGATTTCAAAACAAAAATATGTTGAGCCCCCCACCAATCAAATCCTGGGTGCGCCACTGCTGTTCATGGACCAGAGTCACAGGGTACAACCACAGGACACTGTTCATGGACCAGAGTCACAGGGTACAACCACAGCTAGACACTGTCCATGGACGAGTGTCACGGGGCATATGGACTGTCCTTGGACCCTTTTTCATTTATACTACCGTAGATCAATGGGGGAAATCACACGTAAACATAGTGTTACGAATTTTACCCTTTGATTTTGATAAATATTAGCACCCTCTATTTCACTTCTTCCACTTCCAATATTTTGCTGACGATGCAATTTCAAGCAGTCTATGTCCCAGGGTTGTTTCCCCGGACCCTCGATTGTCCGCTGTGAATATGCAATCCTTACAAGGACGCTACTTTTGCTCATGCATATCCAGCGCCAACGCAATGCATAATGCAACACCAGCGAGAGCTTTGCGTGCGTGCCACACCCTCCCGCCACGTTGCTTGGAGCCGTCCTTTGGACTTAGTCTATTTTCCGAATACTTTCCTTGGAGTCCACCCCTTCACACCGAACACGGTTCGTGGGTGAACCACGGCCAAACAGTCACCGTGACTGACCCGCTCAGTCATTAGCCGTGGCCCGCGTGTAGTGCTCCCTAACCCAAGCACAGCCGCTGTTCCCTTCATGCAGTAATAGCTTATCATCCAAGCAAATAGCTTAACATGCCCGGTAAGAATTTTCCCCTTGAGCACGCCCTCCTTTCTAAGTTGTCGATCACTTCACTTTCGTCAAATACCTTACCTTATATGGAACAAGGACCTGTTGTATGTCATGATTTTGCACACGCTTCTACCCTTAGACGCAGAAGGCAAGCTTCTCATTCCCCAGATTTCTATATAAACCCGAGATTTCCTGATCTCGGCGAAGTGCGATTCCGAATGAAATCTATGCGACTCGATCCGATCCATGACAGTGCGATATACCGAACTATTACAATGCAGTGCCTCATTCGTTGAGCCAATGGTGCGGTGCGTCGATATGACCATTGGTTCGCCTAGCTGATGCGGTCTGGTACACACTCTGGCCCCGTCCAGACACCCCGTGTAGTCAAGCCCCGGTGGTCCCCGTCGTAGAGACCGACCAGCCGCCCGTCTCTCGGTATAGCAGTGCCCGTACCGTATGCCGAGTGACAAGCCGCATGAACGAACGATGGTCCCCACTGACTGTACCCAATAGTTGGTATTCGTACACCCTATTCGGAACTTAGCACAAGTATATAAGTTTAACTATTGACAGTACCTATACGCTACCACTCCTGTCATACATGTTACTAGTGCCATTGTTAAATAGTGATGTTAATAATAAACCAACCCCATTGATTGAGATTGTCACAACAAAGTTTGTGTCCGACTATTATTTGTTGACCCACGATAGTGGGGAATGCAACAATAGTATCACCTTTACGCCAAATACATCCAGATTTATTAATCATTTAGTCCCGCGCAGTTGGAAGCCGACGTAGCAGTAACATGTACAGAACTTTACATTCACGTACGTGTGTTTTTCGTGATTCCGCAATAATCGTTCCAAAGAATATGAGCTTGCTACGTCCTCGCTGTGTCACTGTCGATTTTCATAAAAAATATCTTGATGATAAAAACAGCAACTTAATAAAATCGACATTCAACAGATTAACATTGGCTCATGTTGGAACCTGCGAGGCGCATGTAGCTCACCAATTGAGGGCGCACTTCATGCAACAAGGCTGGCGCTGTAACCATGCGGTTGTGTCCCTGAAATCAGTGCCATTTTCTGGGAGTTTGACAGTTTGTTTCAAGATAGTGTTGTTGTTTAACTGGTATAATAAACAAATAGAAACAAAGGGAACTGATCAGAAACAACAATAAGAGAACGTCAAAGGGAACCACATCAATCAGTATTCAATCAGAATAAACCAAAGAAGTGGACCATTCAACGTGCATCTTGTTGTCACAATTATTTATCAGCCAGAAGCAACACCTCCCCATTACCGTTTGTTCACCGATACAGCATCGCAAGCGCCTAACCGGGTTTGTTGGGAACAGTCAAAACCCAAATAATTTCCAACCAGTTACCCCCCAGTATCCGTAATAGGCGAATCCCTACAGCCCATCTTCTATATTAAGTCAGGAAGCCTCAGAGCTATATTCGACAACAATATGACACATCAATGACACAGCACCTTTATATCTCTCTGTGCTTCTCCAACCAAAACGGGAATTCAACCAAAACGGGAATTCATGTGTTCCAACAACAAACTCAACTCTCTCAACAATGTGCATACAGATCTGGGGAGATCTTTTTCGTGAGCTGCAACATCTCAATGGAAAAAAAATACCTCTTCACATCCAAACCTGTAATACACTCACATCCTTAAAGACTCATCTCACGACCCATCTTATTAAGTCTTGCCCTTAACTTTTTTCAACTGTTTTTTTTCTTCATTTCTCTGACGTCTATGCGTCTGATCTTAAGCACTATTTTTGACTTCAATTCTATTAATATGCAATGAGATTTATATATATATATTATTGGCTAAAAACGAAGAATAATCATCAGCGAGCAGTGAAAAGACAGATGTCCTAATTTGGAAAGACTGAACGGTTTCATTTTTTTATAAATTAAATGACACTACCCCTTCAATGAGACACAGTATTGTGAATTGTGTTATACTAAAAAAAAACTAATGCATTATACGTTTTATTGTTTGTTCCAGCTTGAATGCCCGAACAGCTAATACAAAAACAAATCAGAACCCAAAAATCAATTATTACACCCAATTATTTGTCCAAGGTTAGGTCTACTGATCCTATGTAGTTATTTTACTTATGCATTCTAATTAACGTCGGCAATTAATATTCTTTTTCCAAGGCATCGACCTCTCAGAAGAAATGCTTGCAGAGGCTCGTGTGAACAACTCGGCACCGAATATTACATACTGCTTGGGGGACGCCCAGATTGTTGGTGACAATCCAAAATGGCGGGGAAAATTTGACAAAGTCGTCTGCTTCTTTGTTCTTCACTGGGTTTCTGATAAACCCAAGGCATTAAGAAGCATTCTCAATTGTCTGAAACCAGGAGGCGAGGCCCTGCTCATGCTTGGGAGCGAGTCGTTATTCTTGGAGGCAACAATGTTCTTAAATGGTCACACTAAGTGGGTTGATTACGTAAAGGTATATACGATGATAGTATACTGTATTCAAGAGAGAGCAGGAGTACTGGCGTGTTATTAAAAAAATCACGCAAACATTTTGTGTTGCATCATAAAACAATAATGAAACAAAGATTATGTATAGTCAGCCGTCAGCGTGCTCGTGAAGCAGGTCTTTATGATACACTTGAATCCTGCTGATTTCAGCAGCATTAATAACACACTTTCGTACAGATTGTCCTCTAATACAGTCTACATGTGATAACCCCAAAAGGAAATCAGGAAACAAATTAACTGAAATCGCTTTTAGTCTTCAAACTTTAGGGAATCTTTTTTTTTTTCTCTGAACCCCCTTTTCCGCAAATTCACCGTTTCCTTTGAATATGCGGCCAAAACAAATCTGTGCAGCTTACCCCGCTACAACACTACATGTACTTATCTGGAACAATATACACTATGTAAAATCACGGAGGAAGGAAGAGAACATTCCTCCATGATAAAATGAATGTTATTATGTTAGTTTTCTTTTCAAGGATTGATTTTTTATTATTTAGGAGGATTAGATTATTTTAACAGTATAACAGGATCCGGGATGGATTCACTGTTCTTTCTTTCCTATAGGATTTTCATCTGAGCATGCGCATGACTCTATACCTACCCCCTTACATATACACTGCACACTCTTATACACAAAATCAACTCACACACACACACCCACACACACCCTCACGCACATTGATTTGTGGGGTATTCCTTTGTTCGTTCTATTATCCCTTTTCCTTATAATTCTCCTGTGGGGTACAAGAGTTTCTATAGTTACCTTGTGGGGTCCAATTGTTCTATTGTGTTTTGGACCCCACAACGAATGGTGTGTACGTTCACACACACACACACACACACACCCTCACGCACATTGATTTGTGGGGTATTCCTTTGTTCGTTCTATTATCCCTTTTCTATATAATTCTCCTGTGGGGTACAAGATTTTCTATAGTTACCTTGTGGGGTCCAATTGTTCTATTGTGTTTTGGACCCCACAACGAATGGTGTGTACGTTCACACACACACCCTCACGCACATTGATTTGTGGGGTATTCCTTTGTTCGTTCTATTATCCCTTTTCCTTATAATTCTCCTGTGGGGTACAAGATTTTCTATAGTTACCTTGTGGGGTCCAATTGTTCTATTGTGTTTTGGACCCCACAACGAATGGTGTGTACGTTCACACATACACACACACACACACACACACACATGTATTGCATTGGATTACAGGCAGTGACCTCACGCTGTGTTAGCTACCGAGCGAGATTCAAACTAATTCGCCTTCAAACAAACCTTGGGTGAAGGTGCGAATTGAAGGGTGATTAACTTGCTTAACTTTTTCTTTACAAACCCCACTCCTATGGGGTTGTCACACTGTAATAGAGGACAATCTGTACGAAAGTGTGTTCTTAATGAGGATCAACTTGATCAACTGATTTCAGACACATTACATTTAATGCATTACATCCTGTCTTTTTGGACGCTATTTGCCTAGCAATCCTTCTTCTTAGAATAGAGGTTTAAACTTTGAACCTCCGCATGAAATGAAAACAGTGAACACTTGAATACTTAATGCATGAATACTTAGCAAGAATCTAAATTCGTAAGCAACACAATAGACTACTCATAGAAGCAGTTCTGGCAACATGAATAATTTTGTAACTTCATAATTATAATAATAATATAGCATCTGTAAAGCGCACATAATCGAAAAGCCCGTTCAAAGACGCCGGTCAATGTAAAGGCATTGTGTTTGGTTGAAGGAAAGATTGAAATAAATGAAGACATGCATTTGTTATAAAAAGGACAAGAAAATCATTTAAAGTAAATTTACTTGAAATGTGCATTCTTACTTTAACTTTTAAGTCGTACACAAATAATTGTAATAATTTCAACGGTTAAATATATAATGGTCTACTACGCACTTAAAGATGTATTGCTATTAATATTTTACATGAAGAATGAACAAGAAATGCTTTAAAATTGCATATGTTTAAAAATAGTCAAGAGAAGCAGGGTTTTCAGTTAATATGTACCTTACTATATGGTGGGTCGCGTCATGAAGTAACGTTGACACAGTTTTATTGTAAAACCAAGCTTCTGACTACTATTTTGTGAAATATCTCATTTCAAAGTATTTGTTTTCCTTTCTAAACGTGAATTATCAATATTCCAAATGAAAACAAAAAAATCAGGATATTGCCAGTAAAACACGGGCGATATATCTTTAATTGCACAAACTATCAGTGAGCGCTTAGACCCAGGCTAATGTCATGAAAATAGGGTCGCGTGGCACCAACGGTAGAAGCTGAATGTGCTATAATATAAAACATTGTTTATTATACGTTTTCCTGGCTAATTTCAAAACTGTTGTTAATTTCTTTAAATAACTTTCAGATTCACTCCGCTGTTATTCGGCATTCATGACTTCAATTATCTTATCCTGAAATTGGATATTTCGCATCTTTTCGCGTTTGATGCAGTAAATTAACAATCATCGAATTTTGTACATGTTTGTTATTATTTTTGCTTTTTCTCCAGATGAATGAGAAATGACGTCATGTTTACAAAATCAAACAATCATTTGTTAAGTTTGTCATAGAACAATTACGAAACAAACAATTCGCAGAACCAACCGATGCCAACGTGATTCGCTCTCTATGGGTGCGTTGAGGGTTTTAGATCGTGTACTGTCTCCACAGGGCGCCCATCAAAGATAGACATTTTCCAAAAGGGCTCAAGTTCATGCGGAGGTTTAAAATTTAATCTCGTAGAAGATAGACAAAGAAACACAGATAGGCAAATAAGGTCCGAAAAGATAGGATGTACTGCAGTGAAAGTGTAATGCTGTCTTAATTCAGTATACATGGCTTACATGACAAAGGACTTATGGATTATTCCTTTTGTTATAATTCACATTGTAAGTACAGTCACCCCACAAGAAGCAAAATACCCCAAAAGTGACCTGTGGACCGGTTCGTCATCCCACAAATGGCCTCTGACAAGCTTGGACGGATCGACAGACGAACGGACAGACGGTATAAGAAGAATGAATCGGAAATATAATACCAGTCAGTGGGGCATAGAAAAACCTTTAAAAACGATGATCATCATATTTAAGTAACATCAATGTTTCATTTTTATAATCTTTTAATTGCGTTTTTCCTCTCACAGGGCTACACATTTCCAGCATTTCCTTTGAACCAATCCGTTGCAGAAACTAAGGCAATGATGAAGGCTTTCGGTTGGATAAAGTGTGAATGCGAAAATGTCAAAGACGACAATTGTCTATCTGAAAAGCAAGCAAAATGTAAGTTTGAAATTTCCCCATGCATGATAAAGGAAATTTGTAAACTTGGACAAAATGTCTGAAACGTTACAATGGAGCTTAGGTTGCAAACATAATAATGTCTGAAAACTTAGCAGCGTAAAGTTGGGATTAAAGAAAATGCAATTTTGGCCTTTAGTTCCTAGTTCCTTTCTTATCCGCAATACAATGCAATATTATCGTTTAGACATATAGGGCTAATTCCTGGATTAACATCTGAAACCTACTCCTTGATTTCATTTAATCCATGATTCATTTACATGTCTGAAATCTATTCCGACTTAGTTTTTATACTTTCAAATGTCTAAAACATGAGCTCCGTTGTACCGTTTCGGACATTTTCTCCTTTTCACATTAAACGATTCAGTCATGTACAACATAGTTAAAAATCACAAATCATTGAAAGAAGTTTTTAAATAACATCGCCATTCCCCTGGTATTCAATGTATATCTATGGTAAATATTCGGTTGAACGACAGTGAATTTTCACTTATGACTCTGGAGGTTGTTCAAGGTTTTGCTTGCTGCTACATTGCTCCTCTGATACGGACTGCCTCCAGGGTGTCTTAGGTGGAATTTCTGATTAATTTTTGTTATTATTAATTATTAATTAATTATTAATTTTTGTTTTCATATTTTATATAAACCCCTCAAAAAAAGTTCTGCAATTCAAGTTTGAGGGATGATATCTTTCTTGTTACTGATGTATGAAAAAAGAAACTGGTGTCATTGAAAAGCTTGATTATTCCTCTTTACAATGATGTGCCATCTGCCGTGATTATGTAATCATGGAATGTGCAGTACTCCTGAATATAGGGCAAAGTCTGAAGTGAAATGTTGCAAAAAGCATTGTTTTCAACACCGAAGTCTCCATTTCTTGTGAAGATGCAATGTGTTTTGAATAGTGCCCAGATGACAGTGCATGTCTTGCATGAATGTCAATGGTGCCTTCAATAATGTTTGTGTGAGGTAGAGCTGCAGTTTACTGAGTGGTCGTTTGTAAGATGTTTAAAGATGCCACGCTTATCGAATCTCCTAAAGGCCCAAGCAATTGGACAACTCCGGCTGATCCTTGTTGAAGAGTGGAACGTCATCCCACAGCTTCGTGTGACGAGGCTGGTGAACAGCATGAGGAGGAGGTGTCAGGCCGTGGTTGCTGTGTTCGGGTCATCTACCCGCTACTGACTTACTGACATGTAACCATTTCTCAATAAAAGGAGAGGAGAGAGTGAGAGAAATTTTTTTTTCTGTGTCATCATTGTTTTGTCATTAAAGTTTGGATGAATTAACTATTGAAAACAACGAATTTTGCAACATTTCATTTTTGACCTTGCTGCATATTCAGAAGGACTGCGCATTCCATGATTGCATAAGCATCACAAATGACACATCATTGTAAAGAGGAATAATCAAGCTTTTCAATGACACCAGTTTCTTTTTTCATACATCAGTAACAAGAAAGATATCATCCCTCAAACTTGAATTGCAGAACTTTTTTTGAGGGGTTTATAATATATTTGGCATCCTAGTATTAAGCCCCTATAAGATTCCATGTTTATAATTTCCTTTTTTCGAGCAGTGTTAAACCCAATGATGGAATCTCAATCACAACAGTGAAAACGTAAATTGAATTTAACTTTGTTTAATGAAACTGTTCCGTATGATAAGTGAACTACATATTTATTTGTTTGTGTAATTTGTTGAACAGTACTCTTCAAGACTGTATTTGGGCAAACGGCAAGAATTCCAAAGGCGGAACAGGATGAGTATTTGGATGATTTATGGAACTGGGCGCTCTCTCATCACTTCCTGTACAAGTCTCAACCTGTATTGCTTTGCAGTGGAAACGAGATTTCAATAATACACGCTTTCAAACCATAGAAGGTCGGCGAAGAGGAATGAAACCAGTAAACTGTAATTTTCGGGGGAGATGTTTGTTACCGGAAACATTTCTATTTTAACAATTTGTGGGTCCCATTATCAATAAATGTTGACATCAATAAATGTTGACATTTGTTTTCGTTTCTAAAAGAAACATCATTTATTGTTAAAAACATTTGCAATTATTGTTGGAATGGAAACAAATGACATGAAATGAATTAATTAACCCTCCTACTGTTGCTGCACTCTAGTGACAAGTAGCTAGAGGTCAAAACCAGTCAACTGCCTGTTTTGACTGTTGACCCAAATGTGCACATAGGGGAATTTTTGACTGGTTTTTACTGTCATTTTGACCACCCTGAACAATACCAGACAATATTTTTACCAATACTTTTAACGGTCGAGTCATTTTGACCTGTAAATGTACTTACTACAAGTAAGGTTTGACAGTGTTTGACTTTTAAGTGCAATAGATGTACCTTGGCAAGTATATCAACATTTTGACTGATTTTGACCCTTGTAGTAGTAGGAGGGTTAATACAAGTTTTTTTTTAGCACGGTGATATCCAACATTGCTAGTAGTCACTTATTGCAGCACACTGCAAATTTAAAACACTTGAAGTCAATGGCAGTATAACCTGCCAATGTGCATGTATTACGTTATACTATACTCGATATGTGGCAGAGTGCCACCCCCAAACAAAAAATGTCCCTATAAACTAACACGCTGTTGTTCTATTGTTAACAGACCTACCAACCCCTGAAATCCTCTGAAGATTTCCTAAGATTCCTGGAACACGATGAAGACACAATGGGAGGGGGTGCACTCTGCCGCATATCGAGCGTCATACATTAAAAAAAACACTTTCGTAAATATTATCCTCTATTACAGCGTATGTGACAACCCCATAGGAGTGCGGTTTGTAAAGAAAAAGTTAAGCAAGTTAATCACCCTTCAATTCGCACCTTCACCCAAGGTTTATTTGAAGGCGAATTAGTTTGAATCTCACGCGGTAGCCAACACAGCGTGAGGTCACTGCCTGTAATCCAATGCAATGCGTGCGTGTATGTGTGAGTTGGCTTTTTTGGAAGAGTGTGCAGCATATTATGTAAGGGGGTATAAAGTCATGCGCGTGCTCAGATGAAAATCCTGAAGGAAAGAAAACAATAAATCCATCCTGGATCCTGTTGTACTTTATTATTTTATTATTTTTATTATTTATTCGGCCTTCAACAACAGGTACAACGTACATACATGAACAACATACAATTCCAATACACTAACATTAAAAACAAAACCACCCTATCCAAGTTGGCCAGGACCGACAAAAGTATAATGGAACACTTTGACTCGAAAGCCTGCCGATCCTAACTTGAAGAGGTTACACATAGGATTGCATATGTAAGAATAAAAAATTAGTTAATCAGTTTAAAATGTACACTTTATTGCTTATCATATACACTTTCTATGTGCTTTGATATCTATTCAAAATTAACTCACATGGCACGTTAGTATAATTTGTTTTTGGTTTCGCAAAACAGTAATACAACAAACAAAATGTAATTAACCATTCATCAAAAAAAATTACAAGAACGACCAATTAAGACAGAAGTTACAAAAACATTATACCAATGACCTGAGCTTGACCTTGGCTTTGTTATGTCTGAAAGCTTTTAATTTTCATCACTAGAGCTATAATCCTCTGTTGATTCTTGACTGACATTGGATGCACTGGCAATAGTTGCTTGGCATGCTGCTGCTCGTCTAGCTCTGCCACCATCTCTGTCCTTGGCATATCTCAACCAGTCTTTGATGATGGAGTCAATCTCGGAATTTGTAGCTGATCCCATTCCTGAATTTCTACGAACTGATCCTGAATTAAATTGAACAGGAAATGTGCACACTTTGTTACAATTAGAGAAATTCCCATCCTCTATATAGTTTTCAGTAAAAACACTGTACATAAAAAAAGTTTGAAATTTCATCAAATTGTGTGTTTACATTTAGGTTGAAAACAATGTCAAGCAGGTTTGCTTTTATATTGAAATCAAAATAAGCCACTGTGATTTGTGGACTCTACAAATGCTAGATTTAATTTTCTGTTTAAACATTTTGACAGTATTTCAGAAAGAAATATCTCTGTGAAGGATTGGTACTGGCATTCAGATTGAAATTTAGATAAAATGTCTTGAAAATTACCAATCATCTACTTTACAGACGTTTTCCTATGCAAAGCTGAATATTATTTCAAACTAGTATACCCTCATAATCAGTCATAATAAATTTTTCAAAGTTTACTTACGTTGTATTACATTTACCAAGCGAAGCTTGCAGAATGCTTCCTTAGTGCCCTTCCCTACCCAATTATATTGTCGGGCAAGATCATTTGTCATTGTGCAGGCAAGGATTCTCCTGACGGTGTTTGCAAGATTGTCTCCCCCAATAGTGGATAAATATGCCACCTATCAGATAAATGAAATGATAAAAGTTAGCAATGCTAGTCTTTCATATTTTCATGTTGATTGGGCTAACGATTGCTATTATACTCAAACTCACAATAAGTAGCACCAACTACAAATTCATTTGAATGCCACTTGGCCACAGCTTTCAAGCTTTTTTATTCAAAGAGGTTGACACCGTCAACCACCGGAATACCAAACTATGGGCAAACCGGATTTGTCATTAAACAGCATTTGATAAAGACAAACAAACACACACCCTGAGATACCCAAGACCTCAGAGAAAAACCAGCTGGGACCACCTGTACAGCGTACCCAAGACTCTATACCCAGACCTGGCAACACTAACCCCCAATGGGGATAGTTATTAAAACATGCATTTAAATGTTGACAATAACAAACAGTACTAGAGCTAATGTGCTTCACGAAGCACGAATATCAGCCCTATAAACTAAATTTAAAATGTAAAAACGACATTTTTATATTTTTTTTACAAAATTACCACTGCTGACCAATAGGTGACCACTGGCCAAAATATATGTATTGGACCAAGTTAGGATGCAACCGGCTAAAGAATGTGGGAGAAGAAGCATTTTGTAAATATTGATTAAATGACCACTACTGACCACTAGATGACCATCGGCCAAACTTTATGAAAATCCCCAGATAGATGAAATACATTGAAAATGTGAAAACGACATTTTAATTTTTTTAAATAAAATGAGCACTGCTGACCGATAGGTGACCACTGGCCAAAATCTGTGTATTCGAGCTAATGAAGCATTGGACCAAGTTAGGCTGCAATCGGCTGAAGAATGTGGTAGAAGAAGCTATTTGTAAATATTGATTATAATTAAATGACCACAACTGACCACTAGATGACCATCGGCCAAACTTTATGAAAATCCCCAGATAGATGAAATACATTTAAAATGTGAATAAGACATTTTTGTATCTTTTCATAAAATGACCACTGCTGACCGATAAGTGACCACTGGCCGAAATCTGTGTGCACTCCAAATGGGACTCGAGTCAATGAAGCATTGGACCAAATGGTCCAATTGTAAAGGTGAATTCATGTAAATGTTTGGGTGTTATTATTGATGAAACTTTAAGTTGGACTCCTCACGTTGAATACGTCAAGACTAAGGTCGCTTCTAAACTGGGTATGTTAAATAGAATTCGCGATTGTGTTCCACAAAGCTGCCTGCAAATTCTGTTTGTAAGCTTAGTTAAGCCATCCTTAGATTACTGTTGTACTGTTTGGGGAGATCGATACATATCTCACAATGTTATTCTTAACAAATGCCTGAAAAGGGCCGCGCGGATAATTCTGAAGTGTGACTTTCTTACACCATCATCTGAAATGTTTGCTAAACTTAATTGGCTCTCATTTTCTGAAATAGTTATGTACAAAAAGCTGTTCTTGTTTACAAATGCATAAACAAAATGGGTCCTCTGTACATGACTAATCTATTCACACCGCTTACACAGATTCGTGAAACGAGACGATCCACTGACTCGGCACTAAGGGTTCCTTTTGCGAAGAAGGAATCCTACTTTACGAGCTTTGCTGTAAAAGGTGCGCACATATGGAATAACTTGAATGCCCAACTAAGAGCCGTAAATTCACTGGGTTCGTTCAAAGTTGAACTTCGTAAAACGTTCATCCAATAATGTTTATACTGTATACAAGGAATTATTATATGTACTTAACGCTGTCAATAAAATTAATTATTTCTGTGCTGACTTACGGAGTTTATAAACTTGGTTGCCATGAAATTTCGGAGCCGGAAGAATTTCCTCGCTTTTTCCCCAAGAAGGGTTTTCTGGGGTTTTCGCCCTTCCCGTACTCGGCGTATATGTTGGTGCCCAAATTTGTATGTTAAGATTTCACACAGCTTATAATTGTTGATCTTAATCTATGTACAATTTTAATTACTTTTGTGATGTTGTATCTAATTGTTATTTTTTACGTGGATTGTCGTATTTTCTGTATGTTTTAATTTTTAAAGTTGACATATGCAGGGCCCCAATGGAAACCAGTTTTTAACTGTTTGGGCATACCCTGGGTAAATAAATGTAATAAATAAATAAATAAATAAACAGAATGGCATGTATACCATTTTGTAAATCTTGATTTTGTCTTGTATGATGATTCGTTGGTAGATGATGCAACTTGCAGTTCGTCACTTTGATCAACATTGTGAGAAGTGGATGTTGTACATAATCCAAGAGATGTTATTTCTTGACAGCTCAATAAGAATGGTCTGATCTCAATTATTGTTGATTCATGCAATTGTAATGACATACAAAGGATGTATAGATAATTCAGAACAGCATTGATAGTTGGAAATAACAGTAGAACTGCAGTGCCATTTAAATCCTGCAAGCCAAATGGACCTCTCGCATGTGGATCAAAAATTCCGTATTGTCCTGCCTGGTTTTGGAAAAGTGCCATCATGTTATCACCAAAGACAATAATATTTTGTTTAGACACAGTGAGAGCTTGTTGTACTGCAATGTCAATTGAATCTAATAAACTGCCTTTTGTTTTAAATTGGCCATAAATACTGTCCATTGGGTGAACTGTATATGAAGATGAACCAATAGAAAACTTAGAGGGCAGGTCGTCTGTTGAAAGATATCCTGATGGAGGCAGTTTTAACTGTGCAACTGTTGAACGATAAAGAGCATCACCATGGTGCAAGATAGAATCTATGTCATTAGCATTGATGTCTTGTTTCTGTGTATAAGCAAGCATAACAAGAGCATTACAAGAACACTGACGTCCTACTGAATCGGCAGGAAATTGATTTACATCTCCTTGATGGAAATTGCCATGTATTACCTTACTGAACTGTATCGTTATTTCATTGTTAGAACATACATTTAGATGATGATTATCCACTGGAATTTTACATGTAGCATGATTATTTGACGTTGTTTTATGTGCAGTTAGCTTCGCACGAGCCTTTGCATTTCGTCGAGGCATTTTGGTCTATTTAAGTGTGCGGCTTTATTAAAAGATTATTTTAGTGTAAACCGGTGACAAATCTTGCCTAGAAATTGAATGAAAGATGCAAACGTATCTTACATTCTTAGTAAGGTTTCATTTTATGTTGTTAATATTGCTTTATACTAGAGGCTTTTTAAACAGTGTCTGTAACAATTTGTGCATTTAATAATCTTTTCATACATGAATGTATCTTTGGACATAAAGGTCTTCCCCTATTTTTTCATGCATTAAACAAGAATTCACCTGTGGGAGGTATAATTTAATTTAGTGATGGTATTCAACTCTATCTTTATGCTGGTTTATCATTAGCAGGTTTCCACCAGTGTTGTTAAGCGTGTATTAAGCTGTTACTTTATGCCGTTTTTTTAAAAGGTTTTTTCATGTAGTTTTGTGATTGCGGTTTTTCACCTGTAAGCTTTGTAAATGCAGATTTTCACCTGTATATATAGGCTTGGTCATTCAGATTTTCACCTGTATCTTTAGACTTGGTCATTCAGGTTTGCACCTGTATCTTTAGGCTTTGTGATTCAGGTTTTCACCTGTATCTTTAGGCTTTGTGATTCAGGTTTTCACCTGTATCTTTAGGCTTTGTGATTCAGGTTTTCACCTGTATCTTTAGGCTTTGTGATTCAGGTTTTCACCTGTATCTTTAGGCTTTGTGATTCAGGTTTTCACCTGTATCTTTATGCTTTGTGATTCAGGTTTTCACCTGTATCTTTAGGCTTTGTGATTCAGGTTTTCACCTGTATCTTTTATGCAGCTACTTACCTGTTTCTTTAATCAAGTAATCTCTCTTGTTGCAGTACAACCTGCTGAAAGAAAAAGTTGTATAATAGTTGAAATATTTGTTAAAATGTTGACAGGTATTTTATTGGTAGATGAGGCATGTAACGCCAAAAAGTGATGACACAATCAAAAGCCAACAATGCGAGATAGATGTATAGCAGTGTAACGTTAGTTGTCTATAAATTAATTCTTTCAAGGATGTACGTACATACGTAGGTAGCCAACAATATTTGAGCCAAGTTTTAGGTCATGGAAGTTACTTAATGTATAAAAATTTGGCTTTTTTTATGATCGGATGAGTTGGTCTAGTACTGCATCACCTGTACATGAAATAAGATCGGTTCTCCTCAGCTGGCGTAACAGTACGCAAGCGCTACATTCAAATTCGCTGCGATAGAATTGCAACGTTTAAATGTACTCACAAATGTGGGTGCGTACATGTAGTTTTCTCAAATTTTTTACTTTCAAGATTTTAATACTGGGATATTTAAATTGGGCTTCTATTGCAAATTAAAATAACAAAGAGCACTTATGTAATGAGTGACATTGACAGTACAACATTGGCTTTATTTAAAATGTCTAAAAACATTGCCAAATTTTTACCCAGTGGTTCTTCATGGTTTCTCGTTAATTTCTTGTCTACAACTGGCACGTATAACTATAAGGATCGATGAGGGTTACGATTATCATACATACAAAATTTAAAAAAATAAATAAAAGGCCCCTCCCGCTTCCTTTTTTCAGAAACCCGGACGCTAAAGATGTTTTTTTTTTACTCGGCCTTATTGCACGGTAGGAACGTGCACAAAATACTATTACTACATACATGTACATGAACACAAACGCAACCGTCCAACTTGAAATCGTTTTTGAAGAGCAAAATAAATCCGTTTGCCCACTTTCCGGACATGGCATTATGATACTGAAATCCTTGTAGATTATACATTTTTTTAAATTACTATTTAGTACATGATTCCAACATTTACCCGAACAATTTTTAAGTGAATCCATTCGGTGATTTTCTCTCTAGAACGATAGGGGGAAAACAACTGTGGGCATGATCACGTTGACCATACTACGTACATGAATGGCCTGACGTTAGAACTTGAAATGATTTTTGAAGAGCAAAATTAATCTGAAATCATCCATTTTGTTTGTGCACACAAAATCCTGTACCCAGAAATTATGGTTACTGAAAACGTTAAATATCGTTTCAATGTATAGTTAATGAACAAAACAGTTTATTTATTTTGTATATTGTTAAAATAAACAATACAAAAATTAGCATCTTACCATGCAGCTGAAACGAGCAGGCCAGTAATGCGGTGCGACGCGTTGACGACGTTCGCGACCACCTCGACACACGGCACATTGCGCATGCAGCGGGCACAATACAATCAGGGCGATCGGAACTTGGGAACGAGGTTTTTCATGCACAAATACTCGCTATGCATGTGAAATGACCACTAGTGACCATTATAAGTCCACTGGCAAAAATCTGTGTACACCCCATATGTAGCACAGGTTAATGGTGCATCTGTCCAAGTTTGGCAGCAATAGGCCACAAAATGTGGGAGTAGAAGCATTTTGTAAATATTCATGAAATGACCACTACTGACCACCAGATGACCATTGGCCAAATTGTATGACCATCCTTAGATAGGGCAGGTGTCAAGGTTTAATTTGACCAAGTTTGTTTAAAATCGGCCGAATAGTTTAGGAGTTATGGCCATTTTTATTTTGGTCACGTGACCGTTTGCCCGAAGAAAGAAAGAAAGAAAGAAGTTGTAGCATTACAATATATCAGCCTGCTTCGCAGGGCTGATATAAAGAACTAGAGCTAATGTGCTTCACGAAGCACGAATATCAGCCCTATAAACTAAATTTAAAATGTAAAAACGAAATTTTAATTTTTTTTTATACAAAATTACCACTCCTGACCAATAGGTGACCACTGGCCAAAATATGTGTATTCGAGCCAATGAAGCATTGGACCTAGTCAGGTTGCAGTCGGCTAAAGAATGTGGGAGAAGAAGCATTTTGTAAATATTGATTAATTGACAACTACTGACCACTAGATGACCATCGGCCAAACTTTATGAAAATCCCCAGATAGATGAAATACATTGAAAATGTGAAAACGACATTTTAATTTGTTTAAATAAAATGACCACTGCTGACCGATAGGTGACCACTGGCCAAAATCTGTGTATTCGAGCAATGAAGCATTGGACCAAGTTAGGCTGCAATCGGCTGAAGAATGTGGTAGAAGAAGCTATTTGTAAATATTGATTATAATTAAATGACCACAACTGACCACTAGATGACCATCGGCCAAACTTTATGAAAATCCCCAGATAGATGAAATATATTTAAAATGTGAATAAGACATTTTTGTATTTTTTCATAAAATGACCACTGCTGACCGATAAGTGACCACTGGCCGAAATCTGTGTGCACCCCAAATGGGACTCGAGTCAATGAAGCATTGGACCAAGTTAGGCTGCAATCGGCTAAAGAAATGTGGGAGAAGAAGCATTTTGTAAATATTCATGAAATGACCACTGCTGACCGGTAGGTGACCACTGGCCGAAATCTGTGTACACCCCATATGTAGCACAGGTTAATGGTGCATCTGTCCAAGTTTGGCCGCAATAGGCCACAAAATGTGGGAGAAGAAGCATTTTGTAAATATTCATGAAATGACCACTGCTGACCGATAGGTGACCACTGGCCGAAATCTGTGTACACCCCATATGTAGCACAGGTTAATGGTGCATCTGTCCAAGTTTGGCCGCAATAGGCCACAAAATGTGGGAGAAGAAGCATTTTGTAAATAATCAGTAAATGACCACTACTGACCACTGGGTGACCGTTGGCCGAAATTTATGAACATGCCTCGATGGCGCATTTATTCCTCCATGATTTGACAAAGTTTATTTGAAATCGGCCGAATAGTTTTAGAGTTATGGCCATTTTTATTTTAGTCACGTGACCGTGATTTTAGTCACGTGACCGTTTGACCGAAGAAAGAATTTTTAGATTACAATATATCAGCCTGCTTCGCAGGGCTGATATAAATAAAGAAAGAAATTTTGCATTACAATATATCAGCCTGCTTCGCAGGGCTGATATAATAATGCACATGTGTAACATATGCTAATACACAGCATATCATATGAATCAATACAATATGAATCAACCAAGTGTTCGCGTCCCACCTAGGAAGCTGCGGTCTGAACTAGCCCGAGGGAGATCCCGGCACTATGAACACTTGATAACATGTAAATAACGGAGGACTAAAATCTCCATATTATTAAGTTTAATTTTCTAGGACTGCAGTAACTGTTAATTGCCAGAACTGCTGCACCCAAAGTGGGAAGTTAATGTGCTATTCCGCCCAAAACTGCCAAACCAACACAGCACAATCCCAACTGGTGGTGAAAAGGGGACTGGAGGAGGGAAAAACATAAACCGCTAACCCAAAAACTCCATGGACTTGTTAATAAACAAGGAGCTGTGACAAGAATGCCCCAAATCGCACTGGTTGCTTGACACCAAGCGCCAACCTTTACAGCGCGCAACCTGATTGGCTAAAAACCTCCACCAAAGTTTGCCACCAGACAAACTATTGGTGGAGGCCTAAAAGCGGGAAACTTCCCGCCTACGCCCCTGATTGGCTGTGCCATGATCCACCCTGGGCATATAAAAGGCTTCACGTGGAAAACAGCCCATAAGCCTGCCGCTGGCTAACGAGTGCACAACAATATGCATGCCCATTGAGAAAACCCGATCCGTATTGTAAGTTGCGCATAACGCATTTGATCACTTTCGTGATAAAATGATTTAACTTCAAGAAAGAGAACAACAAATTGTCACATTTGAAACTACAATCACATATTAATGTGCACAAAACCCCTTACACAACATAAACTCGGAAAAGTGACCACAAAATTGATGACTCTTTGTACATTACATTTATTCTAAATAAAAAGGGGAATTACTTTAATCTTCCTAAAACAATTGTTTATCTCCCGACGCAAGAATTTCACCAATCTATATACAGGGCGACTCAAAAAAAAGGTAATCCACAAATAATGGGTTAATATGACCAGGTTATGAGGTTTATGATTATAAGCATGATTGCATCATGAGGTAGGAGCTATTAGCTTTCCATTGATACCATCCTTGCATTCATGCGATCACACATCACTGAGCACCATTGTCTTGAAAATGGAACATCAAATTCCAAAATGTGCAGGTTGGTGAATAATGGGCCCAATGGGCAAACATCCAGAGGAATTGGGCTCATATCCAAACAGAGACAAGATACGTAGGTTACAGGACACACATTTAAATGATTGAAAGAAAACATATCTTATTCATGATAATGATTTTATTTGATAAGATCATTAACCCTTTAGGCACCAACACCTTCCACATGTCCACCTCCTCTCTCCATACAAAGTCCACAGCGACGATGCATGTCTTGCACAGCTCTTCTCATCATAGCTGGGTCATTGCGCAGAATGTTGACTTCGTGGGTGATACGATCCTGTAACTCACCGATATCTCGAGGACATGTGGAATGTGTTGGTGCCTAAAGGGTTAATGATCTTATCAAATAAAATCATTATCATGAATAAGATATGTTTTCTTTCAATTATTTAAATGTGTGTCCTGTAACCTACGTATCTTGTCTCTGTTTGGATATCAGCCCAATTCCTCTGGATGTTTGCCCATTGGGCCCATTATTCACCAACCTGCACATTTTGGAATTTGATGTTCCATTTTCAAGACAATGGTGCTCAGTGATGTGTGATCGCATGAATGCAAGGATGGTATCAATGGAAAGCTAATAGCTCCTACCTCATGATGCAATCATGTTTATAATCATAAATCTCATAACCTGGTCATATTAACCCATTATTTGTGGATTACCTTTTTTTTGAGTCGCCCTGTATATCGCGGAACCCACTGCTATATAGGATTCTAGCCGGCCAATCGTCATCGGGCAAGCTCGGTGGTCGAGAGGTAAGACGTCTGCACTAGTAAGCAGGAGGTCGTGGGTTCGAATCCCACCCTAGTCGCCTGTGTAGTTTTTTCACAGACACTCGGAAAGCACTGAGCATACAGTGCTATACACACGTCGGTGTAGGGCAAAATTAAATCAATTGTTTATCTCCCGACGCAAGAATTTCGCCAATCTATATAAAACAATGTTCTTTACCTTTTACTCCTTTCAATAGCTGTTGGCATTTTGCCATGAAAACTAAAATAGACTTCAGTGAGAAATAAATTCTTTAAAAAATGAAATGTAATATATTTAAAAAAATATATTTTACTTACTAAACTCTTCTCCTTTTCAAAATTGTGAAGAAGACCTTCCAGATCTCTGACATACTTTACTAAGTTTAAAGGAAATTTCACTCCTTCAGGTAGCCCACCACTCTCTGAATCAAGTTCTGTGTTGCTGTCCAGCTTTCTCAAGATCTGGATGAGAATTGCCCTGTTTTCTGCAGCAATCATCTTCTGTTCTATCAAAGTCAGGATTTTCTTCTCAGTTGCTAATGAAAAAAAACCTATACTTTTAGAGTTTGCATTTATTTCAACCATGCACACAAGCAGAGAAACAATATTTGTTTTTTTGTCAATAGAACATAGAAAATCCAAACATCTTGCTTTAATTTCTAGAAAATACAGTTTCGAACATTTTTGTAAACAAAATTCTGTGAAGGGAACAGGGAGAACTGTTCAACTGCAATAGTTCCTTATGCTCCACAGTATGAGAATTATATTTCAATAGTACCTGTACAACCAGTAGGACGAATCATGGTCATTGGGGGTATTCCTGATCTTAGCAAGTTCATTGGTGGTGATGGCAGTCTAACTGGTATAGATGACTGCTGGTGTTTTTCTTGAGGAGACGGATTGCTGGCTGCGTGTCTGACTTGGGCTTGCTTTGTTTACAATCGCACAAACATCTTCATCAGAGGATGAATCTTGCTGGTATCGTTGGTTTGGTCTTAAAATTTGTGAGAGAAATATTACAACCAGTTAATCAAGGCTCAGGTGGAAAACAGATAACTTTGCAAATGAGAATCGTAATTCGTATTACAGGTTGAAATTGAAAAAGAGGAAGCATGACTCCCAATTTGTTTTTAAAGGATTATTCTTTGATTTGGTTGTAGAGATATGCTCCTTGCTTGAAATGTTTAATCCTAGCCTGTGATATATGCATTACAAATTTTTAAAGAATAATTATGAGTAATCAGTAGATGGATAACTCAATTACTGTTGATGTTTAGTTTATTAACCACCAGAATATCATTATACTCACCTCACTTTCCATCTCTGCATCTGTAGCTACACTGTAAAACCGCTGAACGCATGACGCGTTTATTACCTAAACACTAAAATTGAGGTAAACATAATTACGCGTGTATAACCTAAACACTTGAAAGCAATGAACATTATGACGCGTTTATAAACTAAACACTTTGTGTTTATTTATGGAAAAAAATGCACTTATTGACTTAAAATTTTAGAGCAAGGAGAAACTGAACATGGCGTGTTTATAAACTAATCACTTTGAAAACGCATGAACATGTTACACATTTAGGAGCTAAACACTTTATGTTTAAATATTGCACACTGTTAAGACAAAGCTGAAAATGAACAACCACGTGGTTATAAACTAAACACATTGTAAACATATGAACATGTTACGTATTTAGGAGCTAAACACTTTGTTTAAATATTGCACACTGTTAAGACAAAGCTGAAAATGAACATCCACGTGGTTATAAACTAAACACATTGTAAACGTATGAACATGTGGCGTATTTAGAAGCTAAACACTTAATGTTTAAATATTGCACACAAGACAAAGCTGAAAATGAACAACCACGTGGTTATAAACTAAACACATTGTAAACATATGAACATGTGGCGTATTTAGGAGCTAAACACATTGTAAACATTGAACATGTTACGTATTTAGGAGCTAAACACTTTATGTTTAAATATTGCACACTGTTAAGACAAAGCTGAAAATGAACATCCACGTGGTTATAAACTATACACATTGTAAACATATGAACATGTGGCGTATTTAGGAGCTAAACACTGTTTAAATATTGCACACAAGACAAAGCTGAAAATGAACAACCACGTGGTTATAAATTAAACACATTGTAAACATATGAACATGTGGCGTATTTAGGAGCTAAACACATTGTAAACATTGAACATGTTACGTATTTAGGAGCTAAACACTTTATGTTTAAATATTGCACAATCACGTGGTTATAAACTAAACACATTGCATGGAACACGCGCATTTAGGAGCTAAACACTTTGTGTTTAAACTAATGCAAAATGTTAAGACAAAGCTGAAACATCCATGGTAAAACACATTGTAAACATACCAACACGTTTATGCATAAACTGATGTGTTTAAATTTTAGCGAAAGCTGAAATTGAAATGACATAAACTAAACTTTGGAACACGTATGAACATACCCATTAGCTAAACACCGTGTGATCATTGCCCAAATGTTATATGCAGTGAAATTGAACATGTGGTTATATTAAACACTTTAAAACGTACGTACGTATGCATGAACTAAACTGATGTGTTTGAATATCGCACAATGTTAGCTGAAATAGGAGACCTATGCTAAACACGTTCAAAACTCAAAACGGTTCAAAACCGTGAGGTTAAAACTGAAATTGAACGTCCGTATGTTTATAAAAGCTAAACACATTGTGTTTAAACAATGCAATGAGTTGTCGTTTTTCAGGAAAAACTGAAACAATGTGTAAACGTATGAATGTCCACAGGCACTTTTATGAATGCACTATAAATCCACATTGTGTTCAGCACATCTGTAATAAGCCTAAAATATTTCACTTTGACCCTTATTTGAACATGACATGTTGGTGAACCGTAAACACTGAACTAAGATCCGATATGATTAATAAAACAGTATTGCCACTATATAATCAACAATCTGAATACACTGTGTTGAATTCATGGTTAAACAATTAATTTACACTGTCTATACTAAGCTTTACACGGACAACATGGTCTGTGACCCCCCGACCCCAAAACAACTGCAATGAACCACTTGGCTGCCTGCCAAAGATTTGCCGCGCGCGCCAATGAAAAAATAAAGCGCTAGATAAGGTACACGCATCTGGCTGTACGTCGTCCCGGCCGTGTGTGTACTTTTTGTGTACGCGACGCCCGCCCGCCCGCCGCAGCTCCATTGAGCTGAGCTAGCTAGAGGCCAATTTAGGTACAAGTATTTGTGGTGTGCAGATTGGTTGCCTATTCTGGGCGGATGACATTGTACTGATTGCAGAAGATGGCAATGAACTACAAAAAATGTTAGACATTGCGGCCGTTTTCTCACAACAATGAGTTAGAATTTTTTAATCATGATAAATCAAATGTGCTTATTATTGGTCGGCGTGTTAGCTCCAAATCTTGGAAATTGGGTCACAGCTTTATATCTGAAGTTAATCATTATAAATATCTCGGTGTTCAAATTAGCTCTAATTTATCCGACCAATGTCATATCGAGGAAGCCATCCGTAAAGGGAATCGATTAATTGCATATATAAAATCAATTATTGATGAGCAAGATGATTACAACAGGGTATATTATGGTGATATTTTATGGAAGTCATTAGGCCTTCCGTCAATAAATTATGCATGCTCTGTTTGGATACCTGGTGGCAATTCAGATATTAAAAGGCTTGAAAACGTTCAAGTACAAATGGCAAAAGCCATTCTTAAGGCCCCGCGTAACATGACTAAGGAAGCAATGTATGGTGAATTAGGATGAGAAGTATCTCTCAATTCAAGATAAATTCAGGTTGAGTTATGTTGATCGCCTTTTTCAAAATGGAAAATAATAGATGGCCAAACTCTTGTTTAATGCGTCATATCACACTCTGAGTGAGCATAATAAACTGCGGTGGAAATGGCTTAATCACATAAAGCAAAGTTTGTCGCGCTGTGGGATGGACCATATTTTTAATAACAATCCACCACTAAACCAATCTTGGTTAAATACTTTTAGAAAACTCTTCATCAGGTTAATTAAT
>CM055816.1:94713967-94834444 GCA_029582265.1 Zoroaster sp. YZ-2022 | reverse complement strand
TTCACGTATTATATAGACCATGTTTACAAAATTGTTGGTGCAGCCACGTTATTACCAGTGGTATGCGCACGCTTCTGATTTTGCATAAATTTTGGGAGTGACGTAACAGGTCACATCAAACAAAGCCAACATGACCTGCGACTTCACTCCCAAACCAAATTTATTCAAAAACATGATGCGCGCGTATACCGCAAGGTAGAAACATAATGTTTTGGTTTAGGTGTGACGTCAGAGGGCACATTGTCTATACTGTCACTGAGAACTACTCGCACATGATGCAAAACATGTTAATCCTCATGTAGGCAGTGCACTCTCATGCCCAACTGGCTCTTTCGACTAAAACTGACAGTCTCCATAATCCCAACTGTACAAATATAAAAAGAAGGTACTCTAGAAAGTATGGTATTTTGTGGAAGTCTGTAACATTGAAGTAATAAACCTATTGGATATTACATTTTAGTAAACCTGCATATGTATTATGCAACTAAACAATTCATCAGTTGTATATATTTTGCATCCGGTGTTGAATGGTGACATTATATGGATACAAACAAAACATGCACTGTCACCAGAAGTAAGCAGTGCATGTAAATGATAGTACAAGCTTCAAAATCATTTTCTACCAGATGACATTTCATGTGTATGAAGATTGTAAGTGTAACAACATTCTAATGCAGGAAAATGACTGCCAAAGATTGTTTCTGAGGCCCTACATCCAAAATCATTTACCATTATAACAAATGCATCAACTTAAAAAAAACTTCACATGCCTATACTGACAAACAAAATAGTTGTCTTAACACAAATACTACAATAACTATATTTAAAGTAAACATACACACTTAACTTGGCTAAAATCAAAATCTGTTTTCAATCTCAAACCGCAATACCCACGTGACGTTTCATAAACAAAACAAAATGTTAACTGACTTGACCTACACCTTACTGCAAATGATGTCATATTGTAGCTTATGAATCAACTTAAATATCAAAACAAGTTACATCATCATGACGTCATCAGGTGTCAAGTTACACTTAAGTTAAAAATTAATATTGAAAAACTATTAAAAATCTAATAACTTTTGAACCACAATAGCTATAATTATTTTTGTTCCATATTGTACGTCGTTACCCACTTGACAATTCGTGCAAATTATTATGACCTTATTGTGACATTTGTTTAACCGGCTGTTCAAATATAGCAATGTTGTTAGAGCTCTACAGATACCGTGGTACAAGATGTCAAATATGGTTTTTGTGTAATGACATTATCACTGACGTGTACTCTATCACAATGTACGTTTGATGACGTCATTATATGTAAGAGGTGCATTACACTTACCAATGACACATGGATACAAATGATACATGATATTGTACCTTACGAGCCAATTTAGTCAACAAAACAGGTTATGTCATCATGACTTCATCGGTTTTTGAATTACATTAGTTTGAAGTTTTTTCTGTTAAAACAATCATATCTCATGAACTACCGGTATATGACATTAACTAACAATCTTTGTGTCATCTTGTAGCTAATTATTTGTATCACAATCCATTCAATGATGTCATAACATTTCAAAAGTCCTCACGGCTCAAAGTGGAAGTTAATATGATAAAAATAGCAAAACAGCTGGTAATTCGTTCACGAATACAATTGAGCTCTAGTTTATTGTTAATATTAACATGTTTGTATTTTAAAATGTTTTCCATGTTTCCAGTTACAGGAACATGTAGTTCTCCCCACCTGCCCAGTTTGAACTGACTCATCCATTTGTTGTTCCATTATGCTAACCTTCTAGCAGCCGTCATGTTTTGTTTTACTTAGTTCTTTTTTTCATGAATTTTCTTTTAATTATACTATTAGGTTATACAGTTTTTGGAAAGTTTATTGGCTCTGCCTGCTTCACATGAAAGCAATAATAGCTACATGTATCTTAATTAAGACAAAAACATCAGTTTTATTCATAATTCCCTTTTTTGATACCATTCACCCCTTACCAAAATATCCAACTCATTCCAACTGGTTATCCAATTGGGTGAATTAGATGCAATTGGTATTGATTTGGTTCCAACTGATTAGTGCCAATTCACAATTGGAAAAATATCCTAATTCCAATTGGAAAATGAATTGAAATGAGTTGGATATTTGGTAAGGGACATATGAAATGACCTTTAACAACATGTAAAAAAAATTGAAGCTGTTGTTTTTGTAGTCATTGTAATTATAAACAAAAATAAAACAACAATATCATGTTGATTGAAGTGTTGATTCAGAATAAAATATTTTGTTCATAAACAAGAATGCCCTACACACATGTACGTTGTGTAGGGGAAACATGTTTAAGAAAAACTTACTCCGACATCCCATTGCGCACATTATATTGATTTAGATAAAACCCAAATTTAAAATGCTACCAAGAACCCTCGCATTCTGTTCTCATATGAAACAGGCACCATTTTTGTTTTTGTTACTGGGAGTTTACAGATTGTTTGTAAAGCTTTTAACAAACCACAGAGTTATAATAACTAGAAGGTGCACTTGCTTTGTCATGCACACAACTTAGTGCAAACAATTCCTCCTGATGAGACCGGATGACCCATTGAGTGCGCCCTCTAGTTCTTTTTTATAAATCGATGGCCGTTTACAAAACCACGGCTTAGGCTCAAACTCAGGCTTTAAATGTACACAGCTTCAAAGTCACTGACGTATTTGAAGTCCGAGTCTGAGTCTAAGCCGTAGTTTCGTAAACGGCCATAGTAGTAACAAACTCATCTCTTACCTGACAGACTATATTTCAGTAAAGACGTATACATGTATATATGCTTACTCAAATTTTAAGTTGAGGTCAAAATTATTACCCCCACCCGTACAGTGTACATACCCTTACAAAAAAGTTCTATAGAATTCTAAAAAAAATATTCTATAGAATTTCTATACCGATTTCTATAGAGAGTGCTATAGAATCGCTCTATACAGTTTCTATACAGTTTCTATACAGTTTCTATACAATTTCTATACAAATTCTATAGAGCTTATAGAATTTCTATAGAAAAGTGGGCCACTTTTCTAAAAAAAATTATATAAAAAAATGAACCGTTTCTATAGAAATCTAAAGAAAATTGATAAATTCTATAGAAAATTTATAGTATTTTATACAATAGCTTACAGAGTTCTATAGAATAGTTTATAGAGTTCTATAGAATAGTTTATAGAGTTCTATAGAACAATTTATAGAGTTCTATAGAACAATTTATACAGTTCTATAGAACAATTTATAGAATTCTATAGAACAATTTATAGAGTTCTATAGAACAATTTATAGAATTCTATAGAACAATTTATAGAACAATTTATAGAGTTCTATAGAACAATTTATAGAGTTCTATAGAACAAAAAATCTACAAATAAACTGTTCTTTAGAAAAACATGTGTGGTCTCCAAATAGTTTTGTAATAAAAAACAAGGCTGAAAATATATTTTTTTAGACCGATATATATTTATTTATTGTTATCTATTAGTTTTCTGCAAAAGTAGAATAATATAGACAGAACAAAAATAATACGTTTGTACTTTAAACTTTGAATAATAAGGTAGAACAATTGACCAGGTCGTCAACAAAGTATTAGGTAAAAACCCAAAAAAATTAATAAATAAAAATCAAAGACTTACTCAAAATGAAAAATACATATAGATTGGGTGTTAAAAACAATCTCCTTGGAGATTTTGTCTCCAAAATATAATTTTCAGTGGGAAAATATTTTTATTTTAATTTTACTCATACCCTGAAAACAATAAAAGTACACTTAAAGTACACATGATACATAGAAATGTACAAATCCAATTCAATTTTGGTACAGAGTATACACCCTTTTCACTGATAATTCAGTCAATGATGTCATATGAACAGTTTATTCAAACCGTGCAGTTCCACTTTTCGTCAATTATTTTGTATTACATGGAAAAGCACAATGACTCCATTTTTATCTTTAATTGTTTTCGATCTGCTGATCAATAATGTTAATTTCTGGGAAAGTTTTCATGATGAAGGTAAGTACATGTACATGTAAGCAAACTGCCCTTTACTGCACAGAAATAACGCGACAGAGACTCGGGGCGGGGGTTGATCATTGTCATTTCTGCTGGTTCCACCGTCTGGGACATTCCTTCGAGGAAGGTCTAAGGTGTCTGTTACATCTCCAGCCCTATATTCTTCAGTTATCCTACACCTCGTCACTGTTCACATGACTCAGTACCTTCTGCAGGTCGGTTCCGACCATTTGTTTTCTCTGCTGCTTATCCTGTGTGATAGATACATGGAGAGGCTGTGTGGTGGTGAGACCATTGTGTCGTGCTCAAAGAGCGTCGTCTGGTAGATGTAGCTGGATGGTACTATTTAGTGTCTTCAACTGTATCCTGCGTGCTCACTGATGGTTCACCCTCTGGCTACATGTCCTGCCTTCTTATCCCCTCAGCTGACGTCGGTAATACTGGCTCATCCTCTGCATGGTTCCACTTCCATTGTACTCTGGTGGGCTGAGGGTACTCATCACTGTAGGGGCGTAATTGTATGTCATCTTGTCGGACAGGAACACTCAGTCTGACTGCCAAATAACTGCAGTTACATGGGGTACATTAATGATTCAATGGCCGATGACCCTGAAAGAATAAAAGATGAACAGTCAGGAGTTGAATAAGATAACTTTTCAGATCTTTATTCTTAATGGTGGTATCGGAACATCACATGGAATATACAATAAATCTTGATCAAAAACAATTGAAATGACATTCTAGGAAACCTAAACTGTAAATTAAAAACCATTAACCCTGCGGTAATTGTGGGTAGCGGTAGTCAACCGCCACTTTTAGCTAATTAATTAATTAATCCTTAATTGAGCGCTCAAAAAAACTTTTTGTTTTCAAGTTCCTACATCAGCCATAGCCTAACAACATAGCATAGCCCCTTTAGTGTAGTTATTTATAGTTCAGCCAGACATGAGCCAGATACCATGACCCCTTCGCCACAAGGGAATACTTTGTGTACAAAACATGGTATACACAGCCCATATCCCTTGACACAGCGGTACCCTTTGTGTGATCAATCATCCTGGTCTACAGGCTTGCCTCAGGATATCTGTGATCAATCATCCATGCTCAGGGGTTGCTTGACAGTGCCTGGAAAGGATTGACCAATAAAAAAACATAAACAAACTCAGAATTGATGTGTTTGGGCAGAGATTGGCTACTGGCAAATGGGGGTGGTTTAGGATTTTCCTTACACTAATACACCGCAGATGGCTGGCTATGCATTCTTAGAGAGTTTTTTGGTATTATTTGGCCTGGACTACATTCAGGGACTGTCTGAGGTGTAGCTCTGCATGAAAATGGTATAAAAACGGGTGTACAGTACGTTATTCACACGAACATTACACAGGGCGGTTACAAACCGCGCGGGGGGGGGCGTGGTTTTGGGATTTTCCTTACACTAGTACACCGCAGATGGCTGGCGATGCATTCTTAGAGAGTTTTTTTTGGTATTATTTGTGTTTGGGCAGAGATTGGCTACTGGGCAAATGGGGGATTGGAGATTTCACAGAAACTAAAAAACTAAATCAACTTCCTAACATTTTGACAAACATTTCTGGAAAGACAATATAAAAAAAAATTAAAAAAAAAAAAAAAAAATGTAATTAAAAAAATAATTAAATTAAAAAATATAATTGTAAAGTAATTTTTTTAATTTTTTAAAACAATCTATAAGACCTCTGGAATGATTATCAGCTTGAAAAATGGTATAAAACAGATATTACAGTAGTTATTCATACGTATACCAAGGGTGGTTACAAGCCGCCACGTACTACAGCATTTACACATGTGTAATATAAATAAAACAATAATTAAATTAAAAAATAATTGTAAAGTAATTTTTTAATTTTTTAAAACAATCTATAAGACCTCTGGAATGATTATCAGCTTGAAAAATGGTATAAAACATATATTACAGTAGTTATTCATATTGTTACACTGGGCGGTTACAAACCGCCACGTAATATGTTCGTGTATATTGAAACGTTGTAAGAGGTCGCAGGGAAGGTAAATGCTAACTCTACTACATTTCATTCCTTTCAATCACAGATGCATGATTAACATACTTTTGTCATTGAAGTTTTTGTTCTTATATATAAAATAATGCAAACTCATAACTATAATGTTTACTTCCACTCAATGTACTTTAGTGCATCACAAAACTACCGGACCATAAACATACTTGGCTATCAGAATCAAGGCTCTTCCCTTACAACAAAGTTCTATAGAAGTCTATAGAAGTCTATAGAACGCCGTATAGAGTTCTATAGAGCTCTATAGAAATTACAAAAATCTATAGAAACTCAAAAATAATTCTATAGAGTTATTACTTTCTATAGAATTCTATAGAACCAGTTATCTATAGAGACCAATCTCTATAGAATTCCACTGACTCGGTAAGAATATAGAATTCTTAAGAAACATGTTTTTCTACAATAAGAATAGATGTGTGGGAATATTCTTTCCTGTTTAATTCCAAATTAGACCATTAATTAATATGACTTGTTCTCATCTTCCCAAGTTTTAGTAATTTTAGTCCCAAACTTTATTAACCCTAACTCCCTTGGCCCATAGGGGAGAGGGAGTGTTTACTCCTTGAAACCCCAACCGTTAACTACATGCAAATTCCGGGGGGTGATCCCATGGACCATCCACTCCCTGGGCCAAAAAGTGTGGGTACATACGTGTATCAACCCACACCCATATGGGCCCCTATCCCCCACTCCTATCCCCACTCCTATCCCCACCCCTATCCCCACCCCTATCCCCTCTCCCTCCCCTCCCCTCCCCTCCCCTCCCAGATTTATGCCCGTGCTTTGTACAAATGTTACATAAGCCTATACCTGTACATAGTAAAAGTGGCATCCTGTTTAGAAATTTGTATATTAACCACCCCTTATAATTTTTGTTTAGACCCATTCCCTCATAATTGCAATTGCCTCTCTTGACAATGGAATATCCCAAAGACCAAATAAACACCTTGTGCAGGATCTTTGTCAGAAGGTCACTAAATTCCATGTGATGACCAGTTACAACCAGCATGGATGGATTTATGCCACAAGTAAGAATAAAGCTTGGAGAAGTTCTCTTTTTCATCTCCTGATTGTTCATCTTTTATTATTTCAGGTATGTTGCTTTCATTATCATAAGTTTGATAGTTTATACCACTGTTTTGATATGGAATAATTTAGTTGTTATTACTTTGAATTGCTTTATAATGTATATGGGAGATGTGAAGAAAAGGAAGTTTCAATTCCTTACACTTTACAGTTTCTTTATACAGTATAGATCTGTATGCATCCGTGTTAGTCAGGTAGAATAAGATATATATAAATGGTAGCACTTTTAAGACTAATCTAAATTCAAAAATAGGCATAAACTTTCGTAGCTATAGCTACTTCATCAGATGCAATGATGACCAGAAGCCTGTGGCTGAGCACTTTAATCTACTTGGCCATTCACTTCAACACTTCAAAGTAGCAGTTCTCAAACAAGGACCATTCAAAACCAAACTTCAAAGGGAAGCAGCTGAACAAAGGATTATTCACACCCTGAACTGCATTGAACAAGGACTGAATAGAGACTATTCTGGCTTCATGTCCCAATATACGATTAACTTTAGGAGTCACTGCCACCTTTTGTTTGCCACCTCCTCCCAGACTGTTTATTAACGAAAGCTTATGCCTATTTTTAAGTTTAGTTAGTCTTAAAAGTGCTACCATTTATATATATTTTTATACAGTATATACTTATTGTTATGAAGATCTAGGATCATTGATGTTTAGTGCTTTTATATCTAGTCAAAATAAGTTTTGTTGTTACCTACATCATGCTTACATGTAATATATATAGGCCTGTTATTCAGTTTCCATGTATACTTTAAGCCATAAGTAGCTGGAGTATCAGGCATGAAACAATAAGCCATTCATTCACTATAATTATGTGGTCAGTGTGGCTCATTAGTATTCATGGTATATGCCTGTGTTGGCTATTGACTGTACAGCTTATACTGGGAACATGTGTGACCCCATGCTGAGCCAAGAGCCTTGATTCTGATAGCCAAGTATGTTTATGGTCTGGTAGTTTTGTGATGCACTAAAGTACATTGAGTGGAAGTAAACATTAGAGTTATGAGTTTGCATTATTTTATATATAAGAACAAAAACTTCAATGACAAAAGTATGTTAATCATGCATCTGTGATTGAAAGGAATGAAATGTAGTAGAGTTAGCATTTACCTTTTAATGGTTTTTAATTTACAGTTTAGATTTCCTAGAATGTCATTTCAATTGTTTTTGATCAAGATTTATTGTATATTCCATGTGATGTTCCGATACCACCATTAAGAATAAAGATCTGAAAAGTTATCTTATTCAACTCCTGACTGTTCATCTTTTATTCTTTCAGGGTCATCGGCCATTGAATCATTAATGTACCCCATGTAACTGCAGTTATTTGGCAGTCAGACTGAGTGTTCCTGTCCGACAAGATGACATACAATTACGCCCCTACAGTGATGAGTACCCTCAGCCCACCAGAGTACAATGGAAGTGGAACCATGCAGAGGATGAGCCAGTATTACCGACGTCAGCTGAGGGGATAAGAAGGCAGGACATGTAGCCAGAGAGGGTGAACCATCAGTGAGCACGCAGGATATAGTTGAAGATACTAAATAGTACCATCCAGCTACATCTACCTGATGACATGAGAGACTTGAATACGGTCTTTGAGCACGACACAATGGTCTCACCACCACACAGCCTCTCCATGTATCTATCACACAGGATAAGCAGCAGAGAAAACAAATGGTCGCAACCGACCTGCAGAAGGTACTGCATGAGTCATGTGAACAGTGACGAGGTGTAGGATAACTGAAGAATATAGGGCTGGAGATGTAACAGACACCTTAGACCTTCCTCGAAGGAATGTCCCAGACGGTGGAACCAGCAGAAATGACAATGATCAACCCCCGCCCCGAGTCTCTGTCGCGTTATTTCTGTGCAGTAAAGGGCAGTTTGCTTACATGTACATGTACTTACCTTCATCATGAAAACTTTCCCAGAAATTAACATTATTGATCAGCAGATCGAAAACAATTAAAGATAAAAATGGAGTCATTGTGCTTTTCCATGTAATACAAAATAATTGACGAAAAGTGGAACTGCACGGTTTGAATAAACTGTTCATATGACATCATTTACTGAATTATCAGTGAAAAGGGTGTATACTCTGTACCAAAATTGAATTGGATTTGTACATTTCTATGTATCATGTGTACTTTAATTGTACTGTTATTGTTTTCAGGGTATGAGTAAAATTAAAATAAAAATTTTCTCCCACCGAAAATTATATTTTGGAGACAAAAACTCCAAGGAGATTGTTTTTAACACCCAATCTATATGTATTTTTCATTTTGAGTAAGTCTTTGATTTTTATTTATTAATTTTTTTTGGTTTTTACCTAATACTTTGTTGACGACCTGGTCAATTGTTCTAGCTTATTATTCAAAGTTTAAAGTACACACGTATTATTTTTGTTCTGTCTATATTATTCTACTTTTGCAGAAAACTAATAGATAACAAATTAACAATAAATAAATATATATCGGTCTAAAAAAAATTATTTTCAGCCTTGTTTTTTATTACAAACTATTTGGAGACCACACATGTTTTTCTAAAGAACAGTTTATTTGTAGATTTTTTGTTCTATAGAACTCTATAAATTGTTCTATAGAACTCTATAAATTGTTCTATAAATTGTTCTATAGAATTCTATAAATTGTTCTACAGAACTCTATAAATTGTTCTGTAGAATTCTATAAATTGTTCTATAGAACTCTATAAATTGTTCTATAGAACTCTATAAATTGTTCTATAGAACTCTATAAATTGTTCTATAGAACTCTATAAACTATTCTATAGAACTCTATAAACTATTCTATAGAAATCTATAAACTATTCTATACAACTCTGTAAGCTATTGTATAAAATACTATAAATTTTCTATAGAATTTATCAAGTTTCTTTAGATTTCTATAGAAACGGTTCATTTTTTATAGAATTTTTTTAGAAAAGTGGCCCACTTTTCTATAGAAATTCTATAAGCTCTATAGAATTTGTATAGAAATTGTATAGAAACTGTATAGAGCGATTCTATAGCACTCTCTATAGAAATCGGTATAGAAATTCTATAGAATTTTTTTTATAGAATTCTATAGAACTTTTTTGTAAGGGTTGGCTCAGCATGGGGTCACACATGTTCCCAGTATAAGCTGTACAGTCATAGCCAACACATGCACATACCATGAATACTAATGAGCCACACTGACCACATAATTATAGTGAATGAATGGCTTATTGTTTCATGCCTGATACTCCAGCTTATGGCTTAAAGTATACATGGAAACTGAATAACAGGCCTATATATATTACATGTAAGCATGATGTAGCTAACAACAAAACTTATTTTGACTAGATATAAAAGCACTAAACATCAATGATCCTAGATCTTCATAACAATAAGTATATACTGTATAAAAATATATATAAATGGTAGCACTTTTAAGACTAACTAAACTTAAAAATAGGCATAAGCTTTCGTTAATATACAGTCTGGGAGGAGGTGGCAAACAAAAGGTGGCAGTGACTCATGAAGTTAATCGTATATTGGGACATGAAGCCAGAGTCTCTATTCAGTCCTTGTTCAATGCAGTTCAGGGTGTGAATAATCCTTTGTTCAGCTGCTTCCCTTTGAAGTTTGGTTTTGAATGGTCCTTGTTTGAGAACTGCTACTTTGAAGTGTTGAAGTGAATGGCCAAGTAGATTAAAGTGCTCAGCCACAGGCTTCTGGTCATCATTGCATCTGATGAAGTAGCTGTAGCTACGAAAGTTTATGCCTATTTGTGAATTTAGTTAGTCTTAAAAGTGCTACCATTTATATATATCTTATTCTACCTGACTAACACGGATGCATACAGATCTATACTGTATAAAGAAACTGTAAAGTGTAAGGAATTGAAACTTCCTTTTCTTCACATCTCCCATATACATTATAAAGCAATTCAAAGTAATAACAACTAAATTATTCCATATCAAAACAGTGGTATAAACTATCAAACTTATGATAATGAAAGCAACATACCTGAAATAATAAAAGATGAACAATCAGGAGATGAAAAAGAGAACTTCTCCAAGCTTTATTCTTACTTGTAGCATAAATCCATCCATGCTGGTTGTAACTGGTCATCACATGGAATATAATGACCTTCTGACAAAGATCCTGCACAAGGTGTTTATTTGGTCTTTGGGATATTCCATTGTCAAGAGAGGCAAGTGCAATTATGAGGGAATGGGTCTAAACAAAAATTATAAGGGGTGGTTAATATACAAATTTCAAAACAGGATGCCACTTTTACTATGTCCAGGTATAGGCTTATGTAACATTTGTACAAAGCACGGGCATAAATCTGGGAGAAAAGGGGAGGGGAGGGGAGGGGAGGGAGGGGATAGGGGTGGGGATAGGGGTGGGGATAGGAGTGGGGGATAGGGGTGGGGGTAGGGGTGGGTGTGGGTTGATACACGTATGTACCCACACTTTTTGGCCCAGGGAGTGGATGGTCCATATGGGATCACCCCCCGGAATTTGCATGTAGTTAACGGTTGGGGTTTCAAGGAGTAAACACTCCCCCTCCCCTATGGGCCAAGGGAGTTAGGGTTAATAAAGTTTGGGACTAAAATTACTAAAACTTGGGAAGATGAGAACAAGTCATATTAATTAATGGTCTAATTTGGAATTAAACAGGAAAGAATATTCCCACACATCTATTCTTATTGTAGAAAAACATGTTTCTTAAGAATTATATATTCTTACCGAGTCAGTGGAATTCTATAGAGATTGGTCTCTATAGATAACTGGTTCTATAGAATTCTATAGAAAGTAATAACTCTATAGAATTATTTTTGAGTTTCTATAGATTTTTGTAATTTCTATAGAGCTCTATAGAACTCTATACGGCGTTCTATAGACTTCTATAGACTTCTATAGAACTTTTTTGTAAGGGTATAGATAACAGATTACAATTTTCCAAGAAAATTACTAGTGCTTATGGAATTGATTTCTATATGGCAGGCTTGTAATTTTTCTCTCGATCAAGAGACCAAAGACAGGGCCCTATTCATGTCCAAACCTGTAGTTTTATTAGGGTGGTGTAGAGTGTGTCAGTTCTTTGGAAGTTCAAAGAAGTTCAAGACCAATATGGACCCTTTATCAAGTTTAACCATAACCCCCTGGACAACAAAGCAAGCTGTTGAATTTTTATTGTTAAGAAACAATGCTCTGGGGGTTAGGGTTAATGAATTATCTGATGTCAATTGAGAGAAAACTCCGAGAAATATCATGGAGCAGTAACAAAAACTTAAATTTTTTTAAGACATGGTCACAAATAATGTATCAAGATACATGTATATTCTGACCAGTATCTGTTCTTACTACTGTGACTGCAGGCAAATACTTTGTTGTATTATAGCTAATTGTTCTGCTTAATGTTACTTTTATTTTAGGATGACACACATCATAAACCACTGCGTCAAAAACGGCCATGTATTTACTGTGGTGAACTTCAAACACAGCTGAACCGTCACCTCAAACGAAAACATCGAAAAGAAGAAGAAGTGAAGGCAGCACTTGAACTTCCAAGGAGGGGAATGCTGGAATCCATGTCTCAAATACGGAAAAATGGTATCTATAAAGAAAATATTCGGAGAATGAAATCAAGCAAGGAATCTTCATGTCAATTACTCAGGGAGCGAGACCAAGGAAGTTCAAGTTTAGTTATGTGTGGAAATTGCCATGGTTTTTATAGTAAGTCACGTGTATGGCGACACAAGCAAGTTTACCATTCCACAGTGGTCAGCAAGGTGTCTACAGTACCAATTACATCCTTGAGAAATACCAACAAAGCTATTGATGCCAGATTTCAGTCAGAAATTCTTGACAAATTTAGGACTGATACTGTTGGAGAGGTCTGTAGATCAGACAAAATGATAATTCGGGTTGGCCAAAAAATTTGGAGTAAATCTGTCACCAGGGAAAGATCAATAGTAATGAACGATATGAGAAAACTAGGAAATCTTCTCGTCAAACTGAGAAGCGTCTCAGATGACATTACTTTGAGTGGTGAGGACGTTCTCAAGAGAGAACTTTAACAATCTGGAATTTGCCCTTGATGCCCTCACTGAGAAGTCGAACGGAGAGGTGAAAGCTGGGTTAAGGCTAAGTTTAGGTTATCTGTTGAAGAAAGGAGCGAAAGTTATGAAAGGAGTACATATTATGGAGGACAGACTTGAGGAAGCAGTGGAGATTGACCGCTTTCTTTCAGTGCTTGATCTCAATTGGGACTTTTTATTCAGCAGAAGTCTTTTCTGGTTGAAGGGAAACGGCAGGCGGTCCTAAGGAAGCCACAATCCATGCCACTTGAACATGACATTAAACAACTGAAGGACTTCACTGTAGATTCAATAGCAGAAATTGTTGACAGTGAGTATGATGCTTCAGATGTCCACATCTTCAACAAGCTAAGGGCCTTGGCAGTCTCCAGATTGACTGTCTTCAATGCACGCCGTGGTGGTGAACCCAGTAGGATGACACTCGATGAGTGGAATGATGCAGCAAATCAGGCCTGGGTTGATCCTCAACAGGTTGAGGCAGTCATTGATCCCATAGAAAAATATCTCCTGAAGTCCTTTAAGCTGGCTTACCAAAGAGGTAAAGGGTCAAGAAAGCTTGTTCCGGTATTGATTCCCAATGATACGCAGCGTGCAGTTGAGATGCTTGTGGAGATGAGGTCTGAAGTTGGTGTGTCAGAAAATAATGTGTATCTTTTTCCTTACACACAAAAATCTGAAGGTCACGTAAATGGATGGGCAGAACTAAAAAAGGTAACTAACATGATGGAAGGTCATCTAGAGAATCCCTCACTTCTGACAGCGACAAAGTACCGACACAGGGCTTCTACACTGTATGCCATACAAGACATCCCTGAAAAAGATAGAAATATCTTTTATAAACACATGGGTCATTCAATGGAGATTAATACAAATGTGTATCAATGCCCTCTCGCTGTCAGGGAGATCACTTCGGTTGGGAGTTATCTGGAAAAGATTGATGGAGCTCGTTGTATAAGTCCGGTAAGTATTGGTAGTAAAACACAGTCAGTCATGTTCTTTCCCAAAAAATGTCAATTCATGATAACTTATGACAAGTAATAGCTTGAAAATGAAGAGAATTTTACAAAGTAAAAAGGCATAACATTTTCAACAAGCTAGAATTGCACGTACACTGTGCTTTCTTTAGGCTGGAAATACATTTCATGTTTATGTCCTATCTTTAACCAGTTCTCTTCGGAGGCTGTCGATCTATGCAATTTTTTTCAAAACCACGCTATCGGAGTGGGTACATCGGCGCAACAGGGTATTCGTGGCTTTCTTTTGGATTACGCACACTGGCGCCACTTTCTCTTTTGCTCTGTCTTGAGAGCCGTCGATCCATGCTACCTTGTGCTTGGATATTTGCTTTTCCCCCGGAGTCCAGCAGGTCATGCTTCGTGAACCCCTGACAAAAGGCACTGCACACAATGAACGGATTATCTCTTTTCATGGATTTATGCCTCATCCCTTTATTCCATTGTTCGACCAGCTGTTTTTATTAACGGACGTCATTATCCTTTGTTTTTTATTGATCCATTCTCAGCAGACCGGATGCCTAAACAGAAACGTCAACCTGTATTGGAGTCATCCCCTGACAGACCAACAGGTATGAATCAATTAATAATAAAAGACAATCATTTAACTAAAGACTGTATAACACCTTGGAATTGAAAGAGACAAGTGTATGGTGTTCATACAAAACAGGAAGTATCAGTGTTTCTTGAATAATGTTTATTATTATCCTTTGTTTTTTATAGGTCCATTCTCAGCGCACTGGATGCATAAACAGAAACATCAACCTGTATTGGAGTCATCCCCTGACAGACCAACAGGTATGAATCAATTAATAAAAAGACAATCATTTAACTCCTTGCGGATGGTTGACGGCTATAGCCGCAGCTTATGAGAAGCCACTGGTCTGGTTGACGTGTATGGCCGCATTCACAGTAATATGAATAGAATGGGGTTTCCCATTCACAGCACTTTCAATTGCGGCTATTGTTCAGTGTGTGCTCTTTCACCCAAGCCAAAGCTATTCTGATTAGGCTATTCAGGATTTTGCATTTATATAGATGATTATGCAATAGCCTGAATAGAATGGGCTTTTTGGGCAGAGCTCTTCAATTATTACCGTACACAAAGGGCCGAGCTCTTCAGTTAAACCTGTAGGCAAGGGGTTAACTAAAGACTGTATGATGGATTCTCCCGTCTCTTCGACGGATGAGTGTTCAGCAAAGAAGAAAAATTAGCGAGATGATCACCGTCAAGGTTGGTGTCGTCTCATGTGAGATGTTAGACCAATTCTTGATTTGTAAATCTTATTGCAAGTTATGCAGGTACATGTAGTCACTGCTGAAGGGTGCGATGGAGGCATTGGCTTTACGACGTGCTCTCTTGTCCCGTGCTAACGGTGACCTGCCAGCAGAAAGTTGCTTTATAGCCTTCAAGACTTCAGTCTGTGTAGGAAAAAAGTCAAGTTCCTCCAAGACCAGATGCTGGGGGGAGTGATGGTGTCATTGTTAACTGCGGATTTGCAGTTTAAATGACTGTTTAAGTATTCTGCCCATCGAGAAAGGATTTTGTGTCTGTCTGTAAGAAGCTTGTTACCATCTGCTGAAAGAATAGGCATCATAGATCATGCCACTTTTGCAAATGGATATTCCCCATTCATTAATCGCCTGGATAAGTAATTTTTTAACAAACCGTCAGCAATGTGTACGATATGGCAAAGCTTTGTCAAATTGGACAACAATGCATGCAGGTGTACCGCAGGGAACAAAGTTCCCTTACGAAAATGTCCTGTGGTATTCCTGTGGTACTTCTGTGGTACATGTAGATACCACAGAAATTACCACAGGAAAAGCAAATATCACCGAAGTACCACACAAATTTATGTGGTAATGCCAATGCTGGATATCCCGGTCCTGTGGTATTCTTGTGGTACATGTAGATACCACAGAAATTACCACAGGAAAAGCATTATCACCGGAGTACCACACAAATTTATGTGGTAATGCCAACGCTGGATATCCCGGTCCTGTGGTATTTCTGTGGTACTTCAGTGGTACATGTAGATACCACAGAAATTACCACAGGAAAAGCATTATCACCCGAGTACCACACAAATTTATGTGGTAATGCCAACGCTGGATATTCCAGTCCTGTGGTACTTCAGTGGTACATGTAGATACCACAGAAATTACCACAGGAAAAGCAAATATCATCAGAGTACCACACACATTTATGTGGTAATGCCAACGCTGGGTATCCCAGTCCTGTGGTATTCTTGTGGTACATGTACATGTAGATACCACAGAAATTACCACAGGAAAAGCAAATATCATCAGAGTACCACACATTTATGTGGTAATGCCAACGCTGGGTATCCCAGTCCTGTGGTATTCTTGTGGTACATGTACATGTAGATACCAGAAATTACCACAGGAAAAGCAAATATCATCAGAGTACCACACATATTTATGTGGTAATGGCAACGCTGGGTATCCCAGTCCTGTGGTATTCTTGTGGTTGGGTATTTGCATGGGGGTATAGATTTCATAAGAAAGTTATTATTATTCACTTTAGATTTAGTAGGATTTCCCGGCTATTTTAAAAGATTTTTCATTCAAATTTACCAGCTATCATGCATTCAATTTCATCCACAAAAAATTTCACACAAAACCAATTTTTTTTAACAAAACCAATTCATTTGCCATTCAATTTTAAAGTTTTGTCACCCTCATTTAGTCACCAGGTCAAGAACACAAAGCTGTTGCTGAATGGCAGCATTCAAATTCGTCTTACATAAATTAGAAGAATTTGATTTCACAATTGGCGTAGACTAGACAAAATTGAATACTCCGGGACAAAAACAGTGTTTGAATTTACTTGATGAAATTAACAGCCAATTTATTTGTTGAAGCTAACTGTTGATATTGTCTGACAAAAGATGAAATAAACATTTGAAGTGCACTAAACCAATGTTGATGGACAAATTCGAATTTGTTCTGTGATTTCTGTCATCAGTAAGATCCATTTAAAGGGAACAAATACATGTATACAGGTTTACCACAGGAGCGTACCACAGGAACATTACCGCAGGTACCTAATGGGTTATTGCATGTACCCATTCATTTCAACAGGCCAGTGTACTAGAATCGTATTTTGTAAGAATTGTACGTGCAAAATAATTTTCATAGGCAACAAAATATTGCATATTTTATTCTTTGTAACTTTATTTATGTTTTTCACTATGCATGATATTGTTTTACTCTTTTTGGGTACTCAGAATTTTTCTTGAAATGTTTTGACTTTTTAAAAGATATTGTTAGTACTTATTACAAAAAACTTGCCCTCCATTGACTTTGTACACATCATCTATGCAAGGGAACTTGTTTTTTTTAATGCGTGGCCATGTGACGCAGAGTACCAATGATTTGCACCAAGCCTGTACAGCAGTACAGGATAAGGCTTGTATGATGCATGTTACCAGCTAAATAACTGTTTATTCAGTGCACATGTTTGAAATGTTATATTGGCTTGTATTTGTAACAATTTTGTCAATTTAAGTATTGAAATATAGCCCACTAGTGATTATAGTTACTGTAGATTAATAGAATAGAATCAGATGGAGTTATGCTGCCATGAATTTGCTCTGTAGTCTGACATAACTGCACTAAATTAAGTGACTAGTTACGTTACCTGATGATGGGTATTGTACATGTACATGTATGTAGTGTACAATACACACAGTTTACATTCATGATGGAAGGCCGCATAACGTTAGAACCATGATGGACAAGACATGAACAGGAAGAAAGGTAAGAATTCCATATATACTCAAGCCTGAGAACTTGTGCACATTTTGTCGCAGTTTTCACGAATTGATGCGACTGCTCAAAAATTAAATTGATTTTAAAATTAATTTTACTTTTTTTAATTATCAAAGTTTAGAAGATACTTACTGATACCTTTCTTTCTGCCAAATTTCAAGTCTTGAAACACCTACATTACGTTGGTTAGAACTGTGTATCCTACATTGTTGGATATGTTTGATATGAGAATATGGCAATAGTAACATAACAAAATATCTATCTTTGTTTACTTTAGAGTGCTTCATGGATCGTCTCATCCAGATGAGAGCTAATGAGGAATTGAAAAACCCGTTGAGGCTGTGACGTTTAAGAAGTACATGTATATTTCAGAAAAAATACAGGACATTAATAGACTAATAAGGAAACAGATAAATTAGTAAAATTGAGTTTGTCATTGGTGATTCGGATGAAACTTTCTCTAAAAATGAAAATTTTTGATTGACCAGTCTATTAATAATGTCCGCTATTTTCTCTCTACAGACCAAAACCTATTTCTTGTATTGTCTATCATACTACAATAGAAGTAATTTTGAAGGGATAAAAATGTTAATTATAAACATGTGGAAAAGGCAAACACCTACATGTAAATGTGCTACTGTGCCAGTGACATCGCTGATTATATATGGTAGAAATTTTATCTAGATCCATTTAGGTGCTTGCCTTTCGCACATGTTTATAATTAATAACTTTACACTGTTAATTAAGAAGATTCTAGGAGCTTGGTGTGTTTGTGATTTACAAAATTTCAATCACTTCAAATGCTATTGTGTGATAGAAAATACAAAAAATAGGTTCTTTGGTGACTTTAATTAGTAAGTAAGACTAATTGCGGTGACACCATGTGGAATCTCATTTGAGTAGTAATTAGTTCTGAAAAGAACTGGAGGTACAACTCGATGTTTCGATCAGTATGCTCTGATCGTCCTCAGGAGAATGCCGGACTCTGGAAAATGTTGCTGCTTAAGTAGACTGCTGGAGGATCATCCCATGAATTAATTACTTTAATTAGTGCTTGCCATTTCCACATGTTTGTGATTAATGACTTTAAATTGCCAGTGCCCAGTGACTTCGCTGATTATATTTGGCAGAAATGTTATCTATCCATTTAGGTGCTTGCTTTTTCAACATTTATGATTAAAAACTTTACATTGTTACTAAGATGATGAAAGTGTCTGAAAGACAATTTTTGCTTCCTTTATAAAAAGCCTGGTGCTTTTGTGATTAACACAATTTCAATTAAATAGGTTCTTTGGTGACTTTAATTAGTGCTTACCTATTCTACAATTTATGATTAATGACTTTACATTTTTACTTAAGATGGTTAAGGTGTCTGAAAGACAATTTTGCTTCCTTTAAAGAAGCTTGGTGAGTTTGTGATTAACAACATTTCAATCCTTTTAAAACCTATTGTCTGATAGAAAATACAATAAATATGTTATTTGGTGACTTTATTTAGTTTTTGCAAAGGTCATATCATTAATTAACTTGAATTTAATTTATTAAGTTGAAAAGAAATGTTATAACAAAACCGCAATATAAACTGCAATATTCACAGTATTATGGAATTTAGATCCATCCAGTTATTGCCATTGCTCAACTTCCTAATGAGATGGTTTTCACCAACAAAGCTTTTAATTTACATGCATATGGATTGAAGTCCAGTTGTTGAATGATGCCATTGTAAAACATTTTTAAATGGTTAAAACTCTTCAGTGACTATTAAAACATATATTAAAGAGATGCTACATCTTTGGTAAGTGTTTGGTTAATGCATCCATAATTTATAAGAGTAGAGATGTGTGTATAATAACAAATAACTTGTGAGAATTTCAGCTAGTTTTGTTGGGCTGTTTACGAGAAAAAAATAGTGTAAATTGCATTCAGCCTTTTTGTGTACACATTGTAATGGTTAAAAAATTATCACACGCATGATAATTTTTGAAATCACAGTTCTTTGCCTATTTTCTAAAAAAAAAGCACAATACTTCAGACGGTATCTTCACAGGATATTTTGTTATTTATACTTTTTTTAAATATTTATTACATGTGTTGTATTCTGAATTTTCTCCTGGGCATCACAGAAACATTACCACAAGTTACATGCCTGTGGTAACGAGCCTATGGTACCTGTGGTAATGTTCCTGTGGTAACGTGTCTGTGGTACCACAGGAATGTTACCACAGGCACGTTACCACAGGAACATTACCACAGGTACCATAGGCATGTTACCACAGGCATGTAACTTGTGGTAATGTTCCTGTGGTACCTGTGGTAATGTTCCTGTGGTAATGTTCCTGTGGTACCTGTGGTAATGTTCCTGTGGTAATTTTTCTGTGGTAATGTTCCTGTGGTAATGTTCCTGTGGTAATGTTCCTGTGGTACCTGTGGTAATGTTCCTGTGGTAATTTTTCTGTGGTAATGTTCCTGTGGTAATGTTCCTGTGGTAATGTTCCTGTGGTAATCTTCCTGTGGTAATTTTTCTGTGGTAATGTTCCTGTGGTAACGTTCCTGTGGTAATGTTCCTGTGGTAACGTGCCTGTGGTAATGTCCCAAAAAACCACAGGACAATTCCTGTGGTAATGTCCTGTGGTATTTTTTGTGGTAATACCACAGGACATTTTTGTAAGGGTTGGGACCAGTGGTTTTCCTTGCTGTAATTAATGACACTTGGACAAGTGAAGTTAGCACTAAAATTCATAGCTATAAATACGTTGATGATCTGACTGTCATTGAAACATCTAAAGTTAGCACTCAGTCACGGCTACAAACTGTTTTGGATGAACTTCATAACTGGTCAACAGAAAATAAAATGTGCCTCAACCAAAAAAAGTGTGCAGTTGTAAATATCTGCTTTGGAAGAAACAGACCTGCTCCCCTCGTCCTGACTTTGGACGATGCCACAATACAGCAATGCAATACGGTAAAATTACTTGGTGTTTTTATACAGTCAGATCTGAAATGGAATAAACATGTCACCACTATCGTACAGCGAGCTAATAGTCGACTTTATATGCTCCGTAAACTTAAATATCACTTTTTATCAACTAGTGATCTTGTGCTAATTTACACATGCTATGTGCGACCCATATTGGAATATGAGGCGCCTGTTTGGTCAAGTGGAATTACGAAGCAGCAATGTAATGCCATAGAACGCATTCAGAAGAGAGCATGTCGAATAGCTCTCGGTCCAGATTATCGTCATTATTCTGATGCGCTACAGGTATGCAAATTAGATACACTTCAGTGCAGAAGAAACCAACTTTGTGTTACATTTGCAAAATCTCTTTCCAACTCAAAACTTCAGAGGTTATTACCTGAAATAAGGTGAAGTACAGGTTATGAACTTAGAAACTCTACCCACCTGTCTGATTTTAGATGTAAAACTTCTAGATTTAAAACCAGCTCAATGCCATATTTAATTACTCTTATTAATAAAACTCGATAATTATGTGCAATTGTATCCAAACAATAATATCCAAATCATATGCAATTTTCAGACAATAATTGGAAATGAAAAGAAAAGGAAAGTTTATATACATTGTACATATATTGATCAGTCTTAATTGTATGTTAATCAAATTATATTGTACCGTATTTTAATGTAAAATAATCATAATTTTTTATTGTCCTTTTCATCGGCCATTTTTAAGTGGTATTAACATAATTGCCTCCGTCCATGTTTTTATTTAATTCCTATTGTATTTTAATGTCTAAAATCAAATGTTCACTTTGTCTCAATTCGGCCTTTGGCCGCGATGGAAACAGTTATTAATAAACCAATAATAATAATCTGGGACCGTATACAGATCTGAGACCATCATGAAGAGACTTCAAGTCGTGCCTGTCTGCGGCATCCTGAAGTTCTACAGCCTTTATTGATTATTGATTATTTTGATTCCATTCATCTTGTGGCCAAAAACCCAAATTGCAAGAATGTTACAATAATTATCATTAAAACTTACTATTATTTAAAAACAATAAAATTGCACATATACAAAAACATTTATAAAAAGTTACAATAATTATTATTAAACCTAGGTATATTATTTGAAAACAATAAAATTGCACATTTACAAAAACATTTGTAGAATTTAAATCAGAGAGGATAAATTGACAAAAACATTGAAAATTACTATGCAAACATCATGATCGTTTCATGTGACATCATCGTGCCGTCGCCCAAACCCATTTCGAAGGTAATTACTTATTCAAAATATCAATAAAAAAGGGAACTGGACTGTTTTTGAAACGAGTGGTTTTAAAGGGCATTTGAGTAATTGTGTTGCTATTTCTGAGACACCTACCATGGCTCTCAAGCCTTGTGGGGGGCAGGAGAGAGCTAGTACGCTTATTACTATTAAGATTTTCTGCAAATTTTAAACAGTGTGTTAGCCTTCTATCGGCCAGAGTATCAAGATTACAATAGTTAAGTTCATCATTACGAGTTAAAGCTATGACCCAAAATGATTTTGCAAGCTCTTTTTTGAATGGATTCAATATCATTAGATTGTTTACGGGTAAGACCTGAATGCCAAATAACAGCGGCATATTCAAGGACAGGTCTCATATAACCAATGTACACTATTTTAAGTTCCTTGGAATTAAAACCAAATCTCTTAAGAGTCCTCAACATGAAAAAAAAATTATTTGCCTTTTCTAACATTTAGGAGGAAAATTATCTGGACCACTCGCTTTAGCAGGTTTAAGTTTCCTAAGCTCAGCATAAACATCCCAAGGGTACAGATGTGACACAGGTTCACTAACAGGCAAAAACGCAGGCAGTTTAAAATAACCTAACGGTTCAAGTACATCTGGCACACTAGCAAACATTGTGTTAATTGCATTAGCTTTACCTTTAAAATCATTTTCCTCAATACCTGGTATATCCAAATTGAGCTCAAGTTTGTTTGAATTAATTATAGTTTTTATTTGTTGGTGCCATTTTCGTGGATCACTTTGCTGTAAATTCCTAACACGATTGGCATAAAAATTTATTTTTGCTTTCTCAATTTCCCTCTTAACCATATTCCTAAGTTTACGCCATTTTTGTTGGTTGTTAGAGGCAAAAGCAGCTTGACGCTCAGAAATATTTTTTTAAATATATGTTGACACCCAAGGTTTATCACTGTGATGAATGCTTACTTCTTTAACTGGAAAATATGAATCAAAAGCAATATCAAGCATCTTGTAAAAAGCATCAGTCTTTTCCTGTGTTCCAACACAACTTAGTACTTCATTCCAGTCTTGATTTTGTATCCATAGCCCAAAAGCTCATATACCTGAGTCATGAAATGGTCGGAAATCTTTGGTTTTAAAAGTATTCTTAATTTTACAACATCTTTTTGGTTTCCACAAAACGCTTACATGGTCACTACAACCAATAGGTGATAAAGGAATCGGTTTATTATAATTACTCTTAAGTGTATGATTCATTAACATAAGATCAAGAATGGCATCACCACGTGTATGAAAATCAACAATTTGATAAAGATCATTACCCCTAACAATTGGGGAAATATTCATACGGTTAAAATCCCCCAAAATTACAATACCAATATCTGTATAGCGAGTTCTTAAATAGTCAACAGAAAGCAGAAGGTGGTTTTCAAGCAATTGCTGAAATGGGGAGTTTGTTGTGATGTAAACTGCACAGATGACAATTGATGAAATTCCCCGGGGTAATTTACTGGGGCCCGGGCGCACTTTAATCCATAAGCACTCTAGTTGTTCAGGAACAATTATGTCTGCTTTACTGGCGGGAATCCCTTCTATACACCGCAACACCACCACCACGTTTACGGTCACGGCACTTAGAGAATACGTTGTAACCGTTGATGTTCAGTTGGTTATCTGGGATATTTGGCGAAAACCAGGATTCCGTTATAACACCAATACTGACTTCATGCTGGTTAAAAGTGATTTCAGCCTCATCAAATTTGTTGACTAATGATTGAGCATTGGTCATAAAAAACGTAGGTAAACTAGCAAAACTTTGAGAACGATCTTTCCTCAACATCACGTTTTATTGGAATGTTTGACAATGTTCTTGGCCGGAATAAATGGAATGTTGGTGACTTCAAATAAGTCCTATCTGAAACAAGAACAGGAATTAGTCCTTTAATGTTTTTGTTGTTTTTCCCTCCTCTACATCCTCGTCTCCGTTTCAGGATATTGAAAAATTTATCACACTCAAAGGCAGATTTATAAATATTTTGTTTACTTTCTTGGAGTGCCAAAAGATCAGAACGTGAGTACCTGATACGTGGTGGTACAATGTTATAAGTTCGTTCATGGTAAAATTGAATGTTACAGAGGAACAAAGTGCTCGGGTCCGGGCCAATATCACATCTTTCCTTGCCATGGATGTTGGAATTTGGCAACATTAAGGATTTACCGGTATCGAAACTTGTACTTGTACTTGTAGGACCTGGGTTTTTTAAAATATCCATAAAGACTGTAATGTCCGTAGGTGGGTCATGACCGGGAATGAGTAGACAAATCTGACCGTGCTTTGTCCATTTTGTTAAAGGTGTTTTTGAAGAACAGAAGCCTGTAGTAGGCCCTACACAGTAATTTTAACTAATAACAATATCCTTTTGTGTAGATCAACAGGGACGAAAACTGCCGCTGGTCTGGTTTCAAAGCTATAGCAATACTTTGTTGTTTCAAGTTTATAGATAACTCTATATGTTAACAGTTCATGATTCTTGAATGTTTATAATTGCATGCTGTGAACATACTAAAACAACCAGTATATACATACATCGGTGTTGCGCAATGTCCCATGGCGACCATCTAAGATGCACAGCATTGAAGACAAACAAAAGTCAATACAAGTCACTCTACAGTTGACAGAAAATCTCGGAAATTCAACAAAATGTCCACGAGATACTCACAGAGAACATCACAACAAATTATAAACATTGTTAAAAAAAAAAAACGAAGATGTTGACCGATTAAAAAATTTAAAAACGGAACACCCAAAATGGTGGACAGGCAGCTACAAACAGCGCCCTCTTTCTTTCCCACCATTGGTTTTTTATGTTTCTTAATTTGCCTGTAGCCTGTGTTTAGCCTGGTGGTATCTCAGCTTCCTCCCAGGTGAATTCTTGTCAGACATAAAGGATTTGTGAGCCTTATGCATGTCATCCAACAGCATAGCTATATCTTGATCGTTTTTGTCAAACCAGTCTTGATGTTTGCGTTTGACAAAGCCAAGAACTTCAGATGACCTACTGAAAGTGACATCTTTTAACTCCCTCCAGGACCGCTCAATATCAGTGATGTCATCTGGGATGGTAGCCAGTTCTTCGTCTAAGGTTTCTGCCAATTCGAGCTGCTTGGCTGGGTCCCTCAAGACTGAGACATTCAACTTCCTTTGTGGTTTGACCCTATTACGAGGCACTTTAGGAGTTAACTTCAGAGATATGATGATTCTTACAAGTCGGTGGTCGGACCAGCATTCAGCACCCCTGAGGGAGCAAGTTATATGAACATCTTTCAGGTCTCTCTGTCTTACAATGACGTAGTCGAGGAGGTGCCAGTGTTTGGAACGTGGGTGCATCCATGTTGTTTTCAATTTATCAGCTTGTTGAAAAACTACTTGTAATTGTGAACCGAAACTCGCTGCATTTTGAGAGCAAAAGCTGACCATTGGAGTTTGCATTGCCAACACGATGATGTCCCAATACTCCACTCCATGTCTCACAGTCACGTCCAACTCGAGCATTGAAGTCGCCGAGAAGGATGAGTTTATCTTATGACTCTGCTGCGATCGTCATAGAAAGCTTTCTTGGACTCATCTGTGTGAGTCATCGTAGGTGCGTAGGTGCTGATAAGGGTTGCATATTGATTGTTAGAAAGACCCTGCCGAAGTACCATAAGTCTGTCATTGATACCTTGGAAGTGATACGAGATGCCGTACCAATACAGAACGAATTACAAAACCCACACCCTACTGATGAGGCTGTTCTCTGGACTTGCCAATGCAGTAGTAAGTGTAGCCTGCGCCACCTTCCTCCAAATGCGTCTCCTCTGCAAACCTTGTTTCACTCAGGGCTGCAATATCGATATTATACCTCTTCAGTGTTCTAGCTATCAGGGCAGTTCTACACTCTGGTCCAGTGTTATTGTCTAAGAGACTTCTGACATTCCATGAACCAAGCCTCATACAGCAATTAGTAGTTCTTGAGTAATTCTTTGTGTTTCGACCGCAGTAGTTGGATGACCAGCCAGGAGCGGTACCCCGGCAGGTTCATGTAGGACAGGATGTTTTTAGGGTTCTTTTTCTTCCCCCGGAATGGGGAGAGCAGCACTATACCTAAAAAGGTCTGCTCTGTCACCTTGGGAGGATACAAACTTCACATCTGCCCTGATCTGCCCTGATCTATGAAGAGCGACCATCGCCCTAAAGCCGCCTATGTGCAGGGTCGTGACTAAAGACTGCCAGTAACATCCTTTACCTGTCTCCGTCGCCACTTCCCTGTCACCACAGGACTTGGAAATTTGCTGAGCAACCTGCACAGTGAATATATTTAACCAATTCGCTTCGGAAGCCGTGTACACACGCAAAACTTGTCTGCAACTCAAAGCGGATGCCGTATAAACATGCATTCGGGTTTTTGTGTGTGTGAGCAGGGGCCGTGTCAACACGCCACGTGCCGCCAGGCACAGATGGCGGAGGACGTTTCTACACGCCATCGTTTCTCGGAGTCCATGGGGTCATGGCTCAGTGGTCCCGCACAAAAGGCACTGCCGATAATGAACGGATTAACTCTTTTCATTAACTCTTTTCATCGGTCTTTGCCTAATCCCTGTTCCTTTCACATACCATCGAAGATTGTCAAAAGATGGATTACGAGACATTGTAAACGAGGCCTTTCATCTCACTGGTGAATGCCGTCTATTCGAGCAGAGCTAGGTCGATGATCGTCCATCACATAACCGCGTTCCACCGGGCTGATTGTGGTACCGAAAGCCAGCCATAGAAAAAAAATGTACATTAGAATCTCAAAATGTCAATGAGAAAACATCTTTTTGGGGTGTCCAAACTTTGATACATAACAATTTTAATGACTAGAAAAAAAAGTTGGATTTTCGCCCAAAATAATCACGCTGTGGGGCACAGAAACGTTAAAATAATCCCGATGTGAATTGGTTAAGTGGGTGAGGTTTGTGCCAGTGCAACAGGTGCCACGAGCACAGCAGCTGAAGGATGCAGGTTTAATTTTGGAGTAGTCCTTCTCCTAGGTGAGCTGCTTGACCAGCTACAGGGCCACACCTGCCCTGGTGACATCGCCGTGTGTGCAAATCTATTTGACAGTTGGGGTTTGAAATCGAGTTTTCCTTCTCCTACATGTAGGTAGGCTGCCATCCAAGGCTACGAGCCCTACTGACCAGAGTTTGAAATCAGAGTTTGTCTCTTAGGTGGACTACCTCCCATGATTAACGAGCTCCACCTACCCGATTGCCGACCTAGGCTAACGAGTTTTAACTACCCGGTTTCTGATCAGAGTTGTCCCTCCCCTAGGTGGACTGGAAACCAAGTCTGACGAGCTCCACCTAAATACCCGGAGCATCTTGGTTATGGTGCCAGGAAACTCGCCGTCACCCTCTGCCATTCAGTTAAAACAGGGTTGGCACGAGAAGCCAGGCAGTAGGATTTGGTTAGGAGAGGCTAATGGTGAGACGCAGTGCTACATGTATAAGATAGGTTATTTCAGTGGGAATGGAGCTGCTCAATACTCCAATCCACCCCAGCACATCCTAACCCCGTTGAAGGCTGTATAACACTTTGGAATTGACAGAGGTAAGTGTATACATGTAGTGTTCATCGGACAAAACAAACTGTTAGTGCTTCTTGAATAAGATGTGTTTATTATTGTCTTTTGTTTTTTATTGATCCATTCTCAGCACACCGGATGCCTAAACGGAAACGTCAACGTCAACGTCAACCTGTATTGGAGTCATCCCCTTCCAGACCAACAGGTATGAATCAATTAATAATAAGACAATCATTTAACTAAAGACTGTATAACACCTCGGAATTGAGAGAGGCAAGTGTATACATCTAGTGTTCATCGGACAAAACAAACTGTTAGTGCTTCTTCAATAATGTGTGTTTATTATTGTCTTTTGTTTTTTATTGATCCATTCTCAGCACACCGGATGCCTAAACGGAAACGTCAACGTCAACCTGTATTGGAGTCATCCCCTTCCAGACCAACAGGTATGAATCAATTAATAATAAGGCGGCCACGTGGCATGTCGTGGCCGAGCGGTTTAGCCCACTGACTGGACTCAAGCTCTGGTGTTGTCAAGGTGTGGGACCGGTTCGGGAGCCGGAAGTGGCACGTGTGTCCTTAAGCAAGGCACTTCCCTTACAAAAATGTCCTGTGGTATTACCACAAAAAATACCACAGGACATTACCACAGGAATTGTCCTGTGGTTTTTTGGGACATTACCACAGGCATGTTACCACAGGAACATTACCACAGGAACGTTACCACAGAAAAATTACCACAGGAACATTACCACAGGATTGTTACCACAGGAACATTACCACAGGATTGTTACCACAGAAAAATTACCACAGGAACATTACCACAGGTACCACAGGAACATTACCACAGGAACATTACCACAGGTACATTACCACAGGTACCACAGGAACATTACCACAAGTTACATGCCTGTGGTAATGTTCCTGTGGTAACGAGCCTGTGGTAACATGCCTATGGTACCTGTGGTAATGTTCCTGTGGTAACGAGCCTGTGGTAACATGCCTATGGTACCTGTGGTAATGTTCCTGTGGTAACGAGCCTGTGGTAACATGCCTATGGTACCTGTGGTAATGTTCCTGTGGTAACGTGTCTCTGGTAACATTCCTGTGGTACCACAGACACGTTACCACAGGAACATTACCACAGGTACCATAGGCACGTTACCACAGGCTCGTTACCACAGGCATGTAACTTGTGGTAATGTTTCTGTGATGCCCAGGAGAAAATTCAGAATACAACACATGTAATAAATATTTAAAAAAAGTATAAATAACAAAATATCCTGTGAAGATACCGTCTGAAGTATTGTGCTTTTTTTTTTTGAAAATAGGCAAAGAACTGTGATTTCAAAAATTATCATGCGCGTGATAATTTTTTAGCATTACAATGTGTACACAAAAAGGCTGAATGCAATTTACACTATTTTTTTCTCGTAAACAGCCCAACAAAACTAGCTGAAATTCTCACAAGTTATTTGTTATTATACACACATCTCTACTCTTATAAATTATGGATGCATTAACCAAACACTTACCAAAGATGTAGCATCTCTGTAATATATGTTTTAATAGTCACTGAAGAGTTTTAACCATTTAAAAATGTTTTACAATGGCATCATTCAACAACTGGACTTCAATCCATATGCATGTAAATTAAAAGCTTTGTTGGTGAAAACCATCTCATTAGGAAGTTGAGCAATGGCAATAACTGGATGGATCTAAATTCCATAATACTGTGAATATTGCAGTTTATATTGCGGTTTTGTTATAACATTTCTTTTCAACTTAATAAATTAAATTCAAGTTAATTAATGATATGACCTTTGCAAAAACTAAATAAAGTCACCAAATAACATATTTATTGTATTTTCTATCAGACAATAGGTTTTAAAAGGATTGAAATGTTGTTAATCACAAACTCACCAAGCTTCTTTAAAGGAAGCAAAAATTGTCTTTCAGACACCTTAACCATCTTAAGTAAAAATGTAAAGTCATTAATCATAAATTGTAGAATAGGTAAGCACTAATTAAAGTAACCAAAGAACCTATTTAATTGAAATTTTGTTAATCGCAAAAGCACCAGGCTTTTATAAAGGAAGCAAAAATTGTCTTTCAGACACTTTCATCATCTTAGTAACAATGTAAAGTTTGTAATCATAAAATGTTGAAAAAGCAAGCACCTAATTGGATAGATAACATTTCTGCCAAATATAATCAGCGAAGTCACTGGGCACTGGCAATTTAAAGTCATTAATCACAAACATGTGGAAATGGCAAGCACTAATTAAAGTAATTAATTCATGGGATGATCCTCCAGCAGTCTACTTAAGCAGCAACATTTTCCAGAGTCCGGCATTCTCCTGAGGACGATCAGAGCATACTGATCGAAACATCGAGTTGTCCCTCCAGTTCTTTTCAGAACTAATTACTACTCAAATGAGATTCCACATGGTGTCACCGCAATTAGTCTTACTTACTAATTAAAGTCACCAAAGAACCTATTTTTTGTATTTTCTATCACACAATAGCATTTGAAGGGATTGAAATTTTGTAAATCACAAACACACCAAGCTCCTAGAATCTTCTTAATTAACAGTGTAAAGTTATTAATTATAAACATGTGGAAAAGGCAAGCACCTAAATGGATCTAGATAAAATTTCTACCAAATATAATCAGCGATGTCACTGGCACAGTAGCACATTTACATGTTTGCCTTTTCCACATGTTTATAATTAACATTTTTATCCCTTCAAAATTCCCTCTATTGTAGTATGATAGACAATACAAGAAATAGGTTTTTGGTCTGTAGAGAAAATAGCGGACATTATTAATATCGACTGGTCAATCAAAAATTTTCATTTTTAGAGAAAGTTTCATCCGAATCACCAATGACAAACTCAATTTTACTAATTTATCTGTTTCCTTATTAGTCTATTAATGTCCTGTATTTTTTCTGAAATATACATGTACTTCTTAAACTTCACAGCCTTAACGGAGCTTTCACTTCCTCATTAGCTCTCATCTGGATGAGACGATCCATGAAGCACTCTAAAGTAAACAAAGATAGATATTTTATGTTACTATTGCCATATTCTCATATCAAACATATCCAACAATGTAGGAGACACAGTTCTAACCAACGTAATGTAGGTGTTTCAAGACTTGAAATTTGGCAGAAAGAAAGGTATCAGTAAGTACCTTCTAAACTTTGATAATTAAAAAAGTAAAATTAATTTTAAAATCAATTAATTTTTGAGCAGTCGCATCAATTCGTGAAAACTGCGACAAAATGTGCACATCAGGTTCTCAGGCTTGAGTATATATGGAATTCTTACCTTTTTTCCTGTTCATGTCTTGTCCATCATGGTTCTAACGTTATGCGGCCTTCCATCATGAATGTAAACTGTGTGTATTGTACACTACATGTACATGATAATACAATAGTACAATACCTACATGTATAGTACCATCATCAGGTAACGTAACTAGTCACTTAATTAGTGCAGTTATGTCAGACTACAGAGCAAATTCATGGCAGCATAACTCCATCTGATTCTATTCTATTAATCTACAGTAACTATAATCACTAGTGGGCTATATTTCAATACTTAAATTGACAAAATTGTTACAAATATACAAGCCAATATAACATTTCAAACATGTGCACCGAATAAACAGTTATTTAGCTGGTAACATGCATCATACAAGCCTTATCCTGTACTGCTGTACAGGCTTGGTGCAAATCATTGGTACTCTGCGTCACATGGCCACGCATTAAAAAAAACAAGTTCCCTTGCATAGATGATGTGTGTACAAAGTCAATGGAGGGCAAGTTTTTTGTGATAAGTACTAACAATATCTTTTAAAAAGTCAAAACATTTCAAGAAAAATTCTGAGTACCCAAAAAGAGTAAAACAATATCATGCATAGTGAAAAACATAAATAAAGTTACAAAGAATAAAATATGCAATATTTTGTTGCCTATGAAAATTATTTTCCACTTACAATTAGGTCCAGTTACAATTGTTACAAAATACGATTCTAGTACACTGGCCTGTTGAAATGAATGGGTACATGCAATAACCCATTAGGTACCTGCGGTAATGTTCCTGTGGTGTCTGGTACCTGCGGTACGCTCCTGTGGTAAACCTGTATACATTGATTTTTTCCCTTTAAATGAATCTTACTGATGACAGAAATCACAGAACAAATTCGAATTTGTCCATCAACATTGGTTTAGTGCACTTCAAATGTTTATTTCATCTTTTGTCAGACAATATCAACAGTTAACTTCAACAAATAAATTGGCTGTTAATTTCGTCAAGTAAATTCAAACAATGGCAAGTAAATTCAAACACTGTTTTTGTCCCGGAGTATTCAATTTTGTCTAGTCTACGCCAATTGTGAAATCAAATTCTTCTAATTTATGTAAGACGAATTTGAATGCTGCCATTCAGCAACAACTTTGTGTTCTTGACCTGGTGACTAAATGAGGGTGACAAAACTTTAAAATTGAATGGCAAATGAATTGGTTTTGTTAAAAAAAAATGGTTTTGTGTGAAATTTTTTGTGGATGAAATTGAATGCATGATAGCTGGTAAATTTGAATGAAAAATCTTTTAAAATAGCCGGGAAATCCTACTAAATCTAAAGTGAATAATAATAACTTTCTTATGAAATCTATACCCCCATGCAAATACCCAACCACAAGAATACCACAGGACTGGTATACCCAGCGTTGGCATTACCACATAAATTTGTGTGGTACTCTGATGATATTTGCTTTTCCTGTGGTAATTTCTGTGGTACCTACATGTACCACTGAAGTACCACAGGACCGGAATATCCAGCGTTGGCATTACCACATAAATTTGTGTGGTACTCGGGTGATAATGCTTTTCCTGTGGTAATTTCTGTGGTATCTACATGTACCACTGAAGTACCACAGAAATACCACAGGACCGGGATATCCAGCGTTGGCATTACCACATAAATTTGTGTGGTACTCCGGTGATAATGCTTTTCCTGTGGTAATTTCTGTGGTATCTACATGTACCACTGAAGTACCACAGGAATACCACAGGACTGGGATATCCAGCATTGGCATTACCACATAAATTTGTGTGGTACTCCGGTGATAATGCTTTTCCTGTGGTAATTTCTGTGGTATCTACATGTACCACAAGAATACCACAGGACTGGGATACCCAGCGTTGGCATTACCACATAAATGTGTGTGGTACTCTGATGATATTTGCTTTTCCTGTGGTAATTTCTGTGGTATCTACATGTACCACAGAAGTACCACAGGAATACCACAGGACATTTTCGTAAGGGTTAACCATAATTGCTTTGTCCTTCGGATGGGACATTAAGCCGTAGGTCCCGTGTATTAGTATGAGTAGTGCACGTTAAAGAACCCAGAACACTTATCGTGGAAGAGTAGGGGTTTCCCCTGGTGATATGGTTAATTGCAAGAACCCTTTCAGGTTTCCTCAGGCTTACGAGCTATAGTGATTAGGTTCGCTTTTGAGGCATCCTTGGTTTCATTACCAGAAATAAATAATAATAACAATAATTAACTAAGGGAGGAGGGTGAAACTAGTGGATCGACGAGGCCTTTGAAAAGCCGGGCCAGGCCCGGCCCGTGCCTTGCAGCCTAAAATCTCGCTATTGTGTGCCTTAATCTCTCTAACAATAGAGGAGCCTGCTCATTAGTATATCCTGGCCTGGAACAGGCTTGGCCGCAGCCACGGCCTGCCCATTGTAGCTCATTATCTTGGTCTTTTGTGATGTTCTATTCACAGGAAGTGCAGTCATGCAATGAAGAATTCCTTTGAGTAATACAGCCAACCGATACAGATTATCTGTACTTTGCAAACAGATCTTTTTATTATTAATAGGCCTTACACTTTTAATAGAGAATTTACAGAACTTGTTTTTAATCCCTAGCATTATGCCTGAATTGTTTTTGCAGTTTTGTAAACCTACAGTGTATAAAATAATAATTTAAAAACAACGGCTTTGAATTCTCTATTTCTATTTTTAGAAATGAAAACTGTCAAGTCCTACTTTGTTGACCAATTTCTTACACAATTTCGGGCGAGAAATGTGGGAGATTACAAGTTGGTTATCATAAACATTGAGACTTTTTGACAGGTACTTAAAACACCTGTTGTATTTTTTCCAAAAATCAAGGAATATAGTTTCACAATTTTCTTTCAGGTTATCTAATTATACAAGAATCAACTTTCGAAGTTAAATTACAAGTATCCCAAAATAAACGGCCGATGTATATACCTAGCCCATGCCGCACAGAAAAATAATATATCCATCCCCAGGCAGGTTGATCGACAGCTCCATTGTTCATTATGATACATTGTAGCAATGCGGACATCACAGGAAGCCACCGGCAACTCTACCTAACCAACCCAGTCCGTTCTCAGTAGTTTTCCCAAAATAATACCACGCCTTAGACCCATATTTTTCGAAAACAATCTTTGGTTAAAATTTCTAGGAACAACTTTCAAATAATATGTTGGAGTTTCACTAATAAAAGGAAAGATTATTTTTAAGAAAGAATAAATTTTCGGATTTCTAGTACGGTAGTTTGCAAAAAATAATACTAAGCGCCCCCCCCCCACCTATTTTTTCCAAGACTATCTTTCATTATTTTTAGGAAATAATTTTTAAAGAAATAATTAATTTTCTGATATATACCCACGTTCGACCTCGCATGGATTTGTTTATGTTTTCATTTTTTATGGATATAAATAATTTGGATATTAACACCTCACATTTCGTCACCGACACAACTAAGTATAGCACTCATGTAAATACTAGAAAGAATTGCAAATCGGAGAAAACGGCGTCTAAAGTTGTTATTTTTTAAACACCATGTACTCTTAAAAATGTTGTGCTTGCAATTTTTCTTCTTATGGTGGACACTTGATGCTTTGGATTTGTAAAATGTTTTGTGAAAACGGAAATCGTCACATTTGTTCAAAGTTTGCCTTGGACAATTGATAATAATAATAATAATAATAATGATAAGATTTGTAGCGTGCACATATCCACCCTGCTGGGTGCTCAAGGCGCGAATCCAAAAACACCGGGGCAAGCCCCTTCTCTTTCACGATAAGTGTCCTGGGTTCTTTTACGTGCATTACACAACACACGGGACCTACATCTTTACGTCCCATCCGAAGGACGAAACAATTATGGTTAAGTGTCTTGCTCAAGGACACAAGCGCCGCGACCGGCCAGGCCGGGATTCAAACTCACATTCTGGCGACACCAGAACTTGAGTCCAATGCACTAGACCGCTCGGCCACAACACAATTAGTGTCATTAAAAATGTAAGGCTCGTAAAGCTTTGAAACTTAGTGACATTGTAGGTGTTGATGAATAAAGCCAAAATAAGTAAAAAAGTGATTTAAAAAATATATATATATGTCGAGTGTTACTTCGTGGTGTCAGTGATGATATTGTCGTGTGCCCGGAAGAAGGACGTAACGAATGTGTGACCGGAAAAAGGGCGTAGCAATTAATGTGCAAAATTGTGTTTCAAGAAAACTGAGTGTGAAAGTTTGATCATCTTCCTGCCATTCATAAGTCATTGTAGGAAAGTTAAATTCCATGGGAATGGAAAAATATGTCTTCGGAGTAATTCTAGCAACAAACATATAACAGTTATGCCCTGTTATTTTCCAAAGAAGCCATTTTATTGCTTACGACCTTTTGTGACAAAATGTTGTACTTTGCGTGCCCGGAAGGCGACGTAAAGCCTTACGCCCTTTTTCCGGGCACCCGACGATATGATCATGAAAGATATATTTTTTTATCGTTTGTGGCTCTGAAAAGAGCCTTTTGGTTTTTAGGATGCGCCTTCGTCCATCGACCGTCCACTACTGCACTTTCAGCCGATGGTCTGTTTTCCCCTTGGCGGAAGTGAAAACATACCGACAACCATCTTCATTGCAGCGGCCTTGTACACCATTGCGTACAGATGGCATGTTCTGTGCTGGGAGAGCTTTAAGGCCAGTTCTCACTTGAACGATTTTTTGTACAACCGCGGTGCGACTAAAAAAAATCGTACATCCGTGCGATTTCCGTACGATTTTCCCCGAAACATCCGATAACTGTTCAAGTTACGTGCGAATGCCGTGCAACCTGTACGAGTCCTGCGCAAGCGCCGTGCGATTTTTGTTCAACTCGCGTGCGACCTGTGCGCATGCTGTACAACCGCCGTACAACCAATCAGAGTGCCGTTCGACCGCCGTACAAGTGCCGTTCAATCCGCGCGAATCGCATAAAAGCAGGGCCTTTTGGCGTCGATCTTCATAACCGCACTTCATGTTCGACAGTCAACAAGTATTCAACACAACACAACGATGCCACCGAAGAAGAGGCCGCTTTTTATGTTTTTTGGTGAGATCCGACGGCAGTAGCACCGCACTTGCATGGGGTCGTACTGCTCTTGCATGAGATTCCTACAACTTGTACAGCAGTGTGATGGCAGTCGCACCGGGCTCGCATGAGATTCGCACAGGTTGCACGGCAGTCTGATGAATGTGTTTTCCCCAAAAATGTGCCAATTGGAGGCTTTGACTGCACCATGGAGCATTTAGGAACCCGAAGCTCCCTGGACGTCACGCCGAAATGGCCTGCGCTTGCAAAATACCTTCAAAAAGCTCAGCACTCCCTGGCAAAAAATTGTTCCAGCGGGCCTGCACGGGAGTCGCACGGGGTCTGTGTGGCAGAGCCGTGCGAGACTCCCTTTAGACTCAAGTGCGACCTATCAGACTACTGTTAGACAAGTTTTAAAATGTCATTTAAAACAATTAAATGGATAACATAACTTAAATATTTACTTCGATTTCCATGGAAGGGGGTCTAGCTGGGTTTCGAGTCATCTCGTACCTTCGCAAACTCTTACCAAGTTCTTAACTGACTTTGAAAGCCCTTTGCAGAATGTGTGTTTTTTTTAAATTACATTAAACGAACGTTGCATTGGTTTCTATTTTCTTTAAAATATGTTAGCCCCAGCCACTATCCAGACTGAATGATTGACATCCCTTTAATTGGTCGGAATGTGTCTTATCGGAATCCCCTATAATTTGTAATACATATTTTGCTTTGTACGCCGAAAACACAAAGGCACCGTGCATGCGCAGGATGTACCGCCGCACTACTGGTTTGTGACTATGTTTGAGACTGGGTATAGCATTCTATTTTAAATCCTTTCTTGCATCTTGCCGGGAGGTGGTCACTGAACGCTTGTTGTATCAAACGTTTCCCTAAACATCTACACGGTCTCTACACCCCTCCCAAATTTTACAGGCCATAGACAGAGATGCCAACATTGAATTCCCCAAAATAGTAGCATCGCCGAACAGTGGCGCACCCAGGATTTGTTATTAGAGGGGGCTCACACGGGGGAGGGGGTTCACACGGGGAAGGGGGTTTGGGACTGAAAGAAAGTGTTTTTAATGCGGGGTTTTAGGGGTAGGTCAACAATTCCCCCCTCCGAGCAGAACCTTAATAATAATTATACTGCAAGTGCAGGGATGGCGATTTTGTTTTCGTGAGAAAAAAAAATGAAAACAAATAAGAGGGGAAAATCTTACCCTAAGTGCCGTTTTCCGAGGAGTTTTTGAGGAGGGCATGGTTGACCTACCCCTAAGGCCCCCATTTAAAAAATTCCTTTGATCAAAATAACTCGTGGTAACAAAACAAATTAAAAATCGAGACGAAATGCATTATCATCTCACCTAGAGTGACTCGATGACTTGCAGATTGTGGTTGTAAGACCCCGATAGCATAGCCAAAAAAAATTCTCAGTCCCGCAAAAAAAAAGAAAATAATGCTAGCCCAAGGCAGAATGATTGACAAGCCGCCTATCTTTAACAGACAAAGTCCCCTAACATTTTCTTGGCAGAGGTCCAAAGCTGTTATCTGATTCTTGGAAATAAGGCACCTGGGCAAACTGTGACAAAAATATCCCGGAAAGCCCAGAGAACAGAAAGTGGGCGGATACTATTAAAAATGACTGCAGTGACTAATTGAATAACCAATCATACTAGTAGTATATGAGGGGCGTTTCAGACCCCGTTGGTGGAGGGAAAATGTGCAAAAAAATTGTGGTGCAAACATGTGCAAAATGAGTGTGGTGCAAAAATTTGCAAAAATGAGTGTGGTGCAAAAATGTGCAAAAATGATGGTAGCGCGCTAGCGCGAGAGGGCGGGCTTTAAGTATGACGTCCGTGACGTCATACTTAAAGGTGTAATGGTCAGACTTGTAAAAGTCTGACCATTATTTTGCCACGAAGTGGTGAAATGATGTTTCACGATAGTGTACTGGCGGAAACCGTTATTGTTGACGTCAGTTCGGAGGATCGAAGTGACTTTAGTCACGAAGTGACGACATCACTACCTCGCAACAGAATTAATTAATTACATAATATTAATTAAATAATATTAATTAATTACATAATATTTAAGGAAAACACTCGAGTACATGACGAGAACGGGTTTGGATGTATGTCATATACAAGTCAAGACACTGAACGTGTTGACACAAGATGAATGGTGTAGGTGACGTCATGGTCGTGACGTCACGGACAAGTTCGTGCAAGTCCGTTTACTGTGCTGTGATTGGTTAACTGTACAATTGTGCTCTTGTACAACCTGACAATGTCTGCTCTTGGTCGTGACGTCACGGACAAGTTCGGACAAGACCAGTTTGTGTTTGGTTAACTGTAAAGTAAACCGTGTTCTGATTGGTCGATAGTCAAAACATCCACGGACGGAGACAATAAAAAGGCAGTTTTTTGGCTCTTGTGGATCATTTTTCCGCGGACGAATCCTGAGAGCACAACTTCTGCCAGACAGCTTGAGCATTTATTCTGTATCCGACGCAAGATTAATATAACGATGGCCGAACTTCTCAAGATGAGCAACCCAAGTGCTCTAGCGTCTGCAGCTCCGCCATCTTCCCCTACATCTGAGTCGTGTGCGTACGGCCCATTTGATTGTGTGAAAAAACTTACCCACGATCAAGTTAAAAATGGGTGGCGTGAATCTTTCAGTGTGACCGAGGGAAAATCCTACTTCTACAACGTGTTTACCCGAGAAAACGTGTGGACCATCAACACCGACGGCATACCGATCCAGCGTGAACAGAGAAGGATGGAGCCCAGCACATCGGACATACTTCAGTCTGCTATGTATGAGTTGACCGGCGACAGTACCAACTCCAGACAGGGTAACGAAACCACCACTGACCAGGTCAACGTAGATAATGAGATTGCCTCAACCTCCGACACCGCTGCAGCTTCTCACGGCGTCAAACGAAAGGGCAACGTCAAGAGAATGTTCAGCCCGGACCCCGAAGAGGTGGACAATCAGAAGAAAGCCAAAAGATTCAAGATCGGAGGTGAGCTTATGTAAAACGGTTCAAGGGACGCCCCTACGTTTTGATTTGATTTGATTTGAATTTATTCGGATAAAAAGATGATAAAAGTACAAGACACATTACAAAAATACAATAAAAAACATACCATATTTATCCAAGGATAACCCAAAAAGCCAATAAAATAGGCTTATTTCCATTGGGGTCCTTACATCGAAACATCAAAAAATACAAATACAAATTACTAATTTGAAAGACAACGATAGTTCAAGATCCCTCCACACCCCCAAAGAAGGAACAAATTATGCTTCCCTGAATTTAGCTTGTGTAGAGAGATGACATTTAACAAGTCGTTTAAAAGTAGACAAATTGGTGGAACTCTTTACATTAGAAGGTAAATTATTCCATTCTTTGATAGCTGTAACATAAAATGTATTGTTTACTAAACTAGATGAAACTGGAACCTTAAAATTTAGATTACTGGTCCTTGTATTGTGATGGTGACAATCAGAGACTTTGATAAATTTGTCACGGAAATAATCAGGAGTTACATTGCAAGTTATTCTAAACACATGGTTTAATTTCAGTTGAGTGACCCTGTCCCTAACATTTAAAAACCCAAACTGTCAAGTTCTTTTTGCCCAATGTGTGCCCTAGGGCCTTTATCCAAGATGAACCTAACCATTTTGTTTTGCATAATTTGAAGTTTGTTTTTAAAATGAGCAGAGAGTGTAGAAAACCAGGAGGAGCATGAATAGTCAAAGTGACATTGAATCAAAGCCGAACATAAAGTTTTACGGGATTTTGTATTAAGAAAGAGGGCCTGTCTATAAAGGAATTTCAACCTATCCCCTGTTTTCTTAATAATTGAATTAGCAATAAATTCACCTGATAAATGTTGGTCAAGTGTAACCCCTAGATATTTCACTGAAGTAGCTGATTTAATTTGTTTACCCCCACATATGACTGTAAAGTCACTGACCTTCTTGGTTTTTCTTTTAGAACCCAAAAAAATTGAAACGGTTTTGCCGAAGTGTAATGACAATTTATTGTCAATGAGCCATTGTCTACACGATTCCAATTCTGTGCTAAGTATGTTAGCTACAGCTGCAGGATCTTTGTCAGAGACCAAGAGAGCACTATCATCAGCGTAAAGAAGTAATTTGCACTTAACACTACTGGGCATATCGTTTATGTAACACAAAAATAATAAAGGCCCCAGTATGCTCCCTTGGGGACACCATGTCAGATTCAAACATTTGGACTGGGCTTTGTTAACATTGACAAATTGTTGTCTGTTATGAAGATACGATTTAAACCATTCTATAGAACCAATGCCCATGGCCTGCAGTTTCTTACATAAAATAACATGATCAACAGTATCAAATGCTTTTTGGAGATCGATCATAACCATTCCTGTGTAATTACCCAAAGACATTTGGAAACGAATATGATCAGTTAGATGTATAAGACAGGTGTCAGTGAAAAATGTTTTTCTAAACCCTGATTGGAAATTAAACAAAATATTATTTTTTGTAAGATATTCTTCAACCTGAATATGGACAGCCTTTTCAAGCAATTTGGAAATTACACAGAGGATGCTTATTGGTCTATAGTTGTTAACGTCGGTTCTACTGTCTCTTTTAAACAACGGCTGAACCCTTGCAATTTTAAAATCATCAGGAATAGTATTGGACAAAATAGAAAGATTTATTATATGAGCAATTGGTTTTTTCAGTTCACTGGCCCCGTCCCTCAAAAATCTGGCAGGGATGTTGTCGGGACCAGTACTTTTACTAATATTAAGAGTCTTCAGTTCATTAAAGACAAAATCATCTTTAACTGAAGATAATTTAAAGCTATTGGGGATGACCCCTTTATTGATGTAATAGTCTTTGAAGACCTTAGAGTCTGTGCTAAATTTATTAGTACTAGTGGGGAGTTTACTAGCCAATTTAGAAGCGACAGTAGTAAAAAAGCTGTTGAAATGGTCAGCAACTTTTGATGAATTAAAACATAAATCATCATCAATGTTAAGAATGACTCTGGACTGAGCACTGGATGTGTAGCAATATCCAAAAGATTTTAATTGCTGCCATAGTTTTTTAGGTTGATTTTTGTTTTCATCAATTTTATTGCTGAAATAGTCAGCTTTAGCCCGCCTATCAGAGAGTATTATTGGAACATGAACAAGACCCGATTGTTGGCTGGGAAGAAGGGGTTGAATCTCACCCCCGAAGAGTGGATGATGCTGGCCGGACAGAGCGCTGACATAACCAAAGCCCTGGGAATAGTGTAAACACACATCTCTTCATTAACTTTTCTTTGTTTACTACTCATTCCAGGTGACATTGAAATACCCACCAGTGTTGATATCGTAGAAGATCCATCACCCACCAGAATGGTTATCAAAAGAATTCTGACCAAGATGGTTACGGCTAACATACTAAAGCTCGTGTATTCTGCTCAGGAACAACTAGGCTGTGAAGGATGTAAGGAAAACTGTCCGAGTCTGTATGATCACGAGTGTGTGTTTTTCGGTATGCATCCGCCATGCCGTCTTTATGACAATGTATCTGATTGTTACGAAGAAGCGTCGGAGCTTGTAGATGTTAATGAATCAAGCGACGAAGGATTGGACATTGATAAACATTCTATGATTCAGGGCATCCTAAATGAGTGGAGGGCGGATCCTGACGATGTTGCCCGTTCGTTCTATTCTACGTTTTTTAACAATTTAACTGAACTGATTGGCAGCACTATTGAACAGTTGAATGCATAATGTATCTTTTACCTCGATATGGCTTCTTTAAACAAGTTTATTGTGTGAAATCGGTATTTCTTTGTAAAATTGTAATTTCTTTTGAAAATAACAATGGCTTCATTTAAATAAACAACAATCATAACAGTGTGGGTATTACCTTTGTTGAAATGGTTTAAAATAAATGTGAAGAACTAAAAACATTGTGTATATGTGTGTTTTATTTTGCTGTCATTAATGTAAAAGAATAACACAGTTATAACAAACCAACTAACTACGGTTCTTTAAACAAAACAAACCCTACTTGGTAAAAGAATGTTGATGTAATAAAGCCCTAGATATTTGACGTATAATAAATTGTTCGTCATACACTTCTGTTTTAATACGAGGAAAGTGTTTCCTAATAAAGTTATTTACATCCAAATCATTATCCTTTGTATCCGACGAAAACAATTTGCTAATCTTGTTCATGCTCAATTCTCGGCATCGATGTAAAAGGAAGAAGATGACGTACTGTCCACAGACGGTTGACAAAGGTCCCTGAAGACGGCGTGTGTTATAGATGGCGTATTTCGCATTCTTTTGAAGGAAATGTTCAATCTGCGGTAACTTGGGCTGTAGTCCGTATGAGTCAAAATATTCACCCACACCATCTCGTGTAATGTAGATTGCCAACCAGTGTTCTCCTGGCTTATCAGCAAGGTCTGTGGTAATGACAAGAGCGCTGGGGTGTGGAACAAACTGCTTCGGAAGTTGATCACAGGCAAAAACTCCTCTGAAGAAATGCTTGGTAAACCGCTCTCTTTTAAAAATAGAACTTATCTCAAACTATTCATGATGTTCGGTCCGTTTTAATCTAACTTGCGTAGTCAAAAATAATGTTCGAGCCTGGTCTATTTCTAGAATGTTGTTGAACTCTGCATAGATGATCACGTTGACTGTCTCATCTAGCGGACTTGCAAAGTGTATGTCGAGTCGAATGTTGCCGTGTCTGACTAGATTTAAGTGTCCTCCAATAGATAAGTCGGGGCTCAGATCAAACGCGTACAGTGCGTAACCTCCTTTGTAGTCCTCAAGAGTGATGGTGTTACCTTCGTCTCGGTACATTTTATCTGTACCCGAGTAGAGGGTTTGGTAGGCTCGGATGTAGTTCCCTTCTGCCGTGTTGAAATTAGGTTTCAGGGGTGTGTATGGAATTTGTTCACCATCTATGTGTACGGTTAAATAGTTTACGTTTAGATGCTTAAAGTTAAACGGGTTTTTACCGTATCGCCCATTGAAAGTTTCGTTGGTCACACAGCCCACCACAATACGGCTTGGAAGCTGTCCGAGAAACACGTGATCCTGAGTGAGTGATAGATTACCGCAAGGGACAGACACCATCTTGCACAGATTACGTTTTATGGGGTACTTTGCGGTTCCTTTTTCCAAATTTGTCATGCGCCCAAGCATAACCCCGGAACTTACTTTAACTTTTCTGACAAACACAGACGCACTTTGCACCACTACTTTGTAAGCGGGGTTCGTTCCCGTCGCCATGAGACAGAAAGCATCACTGCTGCGGATCAGTTTAAGTTTTACGTCCACACCATTTAACATGTGTCTGTCTTGGAAGAAAATATCGCTGTGTATAGGCCCTATCATATCCACCACGTTGCTGTTCTTGATGAATTTGTATCTTTTCTTTCAGACCTTCATTGACTTCCTCAGTTACTGCCGAGGGATCTCCATTATCAAACCGTCCCGCTGTATCCTTGTAAAACAAAGAACCCGTAAGCTGAGACACCTTGGCATCGCTGCCGTAACTCGGTAGGGTTTCAATCATCGCTCAGTACGGGTAGGTGGGTGTGGAGGGAGAGATTAAGCGATCGTTAAGACTCACGTCAATCTGATTAAACAAAGATTGCAAAAATAAATTCACGGGACCAACATGGTCAGTATCAGTAAGGTTGGTGCCGTCTGTCTTTGTTACTTTTGCCTTGACGTAAAGTTGGGTTTGGTTGAGATCCATGTATTCCTCACCCGATCCGGGAATGAAGAATTCAACAGGTCCACCATCGGATATGGTAGAAATGGGGTGATATTCGACCCATTGTCCTTTATCAATACTAGTTTGGGTGGGTGGCATTGAAAACAAATCCACGTCTACCACTCGCTTTCCTTTTTATACCACGTCGGGGGCTTCCCGTTGCTCTTGCTTCCAAACCACGAACTGCCTTTTGGGTTAGATTACGTCCAGCTTGGCGGAATCTGGTTTTAGCAGCTGTCTTGATATTTTTACCTTCCAAGGCATCTTGGGCAATGCCGACACCCGTACTGAGAGCCTGGCGACCCAACGTCTTAGCACCTTGTTTGATTAAGGGCATAGCCGACGGGAAAAGCCCTCCAAGAATCCCACCAAGTCCGTACCCTCTTTGGGTCTGCGGTCCTGTAAACACAGGAAGACGCATTCCAACTTGTTGAGTATAGTAATGTTCATAAGATTTATTATCGGGAACGAATCGTCTCATGATGATCAGTTAAAATATGACGAGCGTCGTTTCCTAAAGTGAAGTTTCACGATCACCTTACCACTCACGAATGGAATAGGTTGTCCCGTGTCACCCCTTATATCTATTTCAATCGTGTCCACTAGCTTTTGTTTCAAGGAAATGTAATGTGGGCTGTCGTATGTTTTGCTAATTATTTCTCCAGGGTTTTCCTTCCACGTTTACAGTTGTTCCCACACTGTTATGATTGTTGTTTATTTAAAATGAAGCCATTGTTATTTTCAAAAGAAATTACAATTTTACAAAGAAATACCGATTTCACACAATAAACTTGTTTAAAGAAGCCATATCGAGGTAAAAGATACATTATGCATTCAACTGTTCAATAGTGCTGCCAATCAGTTCAGTTAAATTGTTAAAAAACGTGGAATAGAACGAACGGGCAACATCGTCAGGATCCGCCCTCCACTCATTTATGATGCCCTGAATCATAGAATGTTATCAATGTCCAATCCTTCGTCGCTTGATTCATTAACATTTAGATAGGTGTTGACTACGTCAAGAACGTCAACAACTTTGTCCACATCTACAAGCTCCGACGCTTCTTCGTAACAATCAGATACATTGTCATAAAGACGGCATGGCGGATGCATACCGAAAAACACACACTCGTGATCATACAGACTCTGACAGTTTTCCTCACATCCTTCACAGTCTAGTTGTTCCTGAGCAGAATACACGAGCTTTAGTATGTTATCCGTAACCATCTTGGTCAGAATTCTTTTGATAACCATTCTGGTGGGTGATGGATCTGCTACGATATCAACACTGGCGGGTATTTCAATGTCACCTGGAATGAGTAGTAAACAAAGAAAGGTTAATGAAGAGATGTGTGTTTACACTATTCCCAGGGCTTTGGTTATGTCAGCACTCGGTCCGGCCAGCATCATCCACTCTTCTGGGGTGAGATTCAACCCCTTCTTCCCAGCCAACAATCGGGTCTTGTTCATGTTCCAATAATACTCTCTGATATTAACGTAGGGGCGTCCCTTGAAACGTTTTACATAAGCATGTTATGGAACTACTTTTTGAATGTTGCGCAGTAATATTTTGCATAGTAATTAGGGTGATTACACTTTATATACTTGGGCACGGCTTTTGAATGATCAGTAGCTGTCGGGCTGACCTAGGCGTAAGTGCCGCCACCCATTCATGTTGTTGGTATGTGAGTTTATTTACGTTAATAATAAATTATTGTTGTAAAGCTTATTTTGTATACTTAGTAAGTTATATGAGTCAGATTGTTCCCGGTTTGGCTAGTTTAAAGCCATAACATATGGTGGAAAATCCGGTTTTTGCTGGACATTTCTCAAATTCCGCACATTCCAACATTTTCTTCGGCGAGCCACACCTTGGTCAGTCGGACTGCTACTCACGACGCATATAGGCTAGGGGTAAGCTTATTTTATTTGTATTGTTTAAACCTTGTTTTTTATTCCGGCGTTTGACTATTCTATTATCATTATTGTTTTTGCTTAATGTAAATGTGTAATCGTAAAATAATATAATTTCTTGGCTGTCGTGTCAAACTGAAATGGAAGAACCTGGATACATAGTTGAAAGTCAAAAAGAAACGGTCATGTCGAAATACGAAGGTCATTTTAAAGATAATTATTCGGGCCTCCCAACTGAAAATTTGGATTTGTTTCTCAGTAGGTTTGAACTTAATGCCAAACTACGTGATTTTGCCCCGAATAAAATGCACCTAGCTTTAAGCTTAAGACTCAAAGGTAATGCAGCTATTTGGATTTCTACTCTTGAAGATAGCAAAAAAGACACATATGAACATCTCAAGAGTGCCTTGATTGAAAATTTCCAAGGCAAAAATCAGAAATGGGTTAATGAAACCAAACTGTCAGCTCGTACTCAAGCGAAGTCAGAATCATTAGATGATTATTTTTCAGATATTTCTTCGCTGAGTCACAAATTACACAAATCCGATCAAGAAAAGCTTACTCATTTCATTAGGGGTTTGCAACCATATTCTCGAGCTTTTGTCATTTCAAAAGAACCGGAGTCTTTAGACCGTGCACTTCATTATGCTCGTTTAGCTGAAATCGTGGCCGAATCACCGGCAACCCCAAGTGTTCATACAGCTCAGGTAGTAGAGCATGACCAACCTTCCGTTCCACATAAAGACGATTTGAGTGTGAATGCTATCCAGCTATTAGCCCAGGAAGTAGCACAAATAAAGACAAAGGTTAATGAGATTGCGAATCATAGGTCGAATTCTCAACAAAATAGGGGCAAATTTAACAAACAAAAACAGTATGCCCACAACAGACCAGAGTATGATAACAGTTCGCAGTCCAATTTCCCTCCACGACAGAACAGATCAATCTGTTATAGATGCGGTAGATCTGGACACAGACAGTTTGAATGTTATTCTAAATTCCACATTGAAGGGTATCGTTTAAACTAAAATCCCCGCCTATACTTGCTGATACCCAGCGTAACCGTGTCTATGCTAAAGAAATAGGTAATAATAATAATAATAATGTATAGATTTATATAGCGCACGTATCCACCAACTAAGTGGCGCTCAAGGCGCATTATATTATTATCCCTGCTCATAAGGCTCATAAGGCTCATAAGGCTCATAAATCATTCCTGAAACCATCTCAGCTCCCTGGGGAGTATACAGCTCAATTGCTGCCATTTCTAGCGCATAGAGAGCAAACCATCTCTGCCTTCACAGGTACCCATTTAACCCCTGGGTGGAGAGAAGCAATTATGGTTAAGTGTCTTGCTCAAGGACACAGGTGTCACGGCTGGGGCTCGAACCCACACTCTGCTGCTGGCAACACCAGAACTTGAGTTCAGTGCGCTAGACCGCTCGGCCACGACAATCCACTTTACGTGCATTATACAACACACGGGACCTACGGCTTTACGTCCCATCCGAAGGACGAAGCAATTATGGTTAAGTACCTTGCTCAAGGATACAAGTGTCACGACCGGGGCTCGAACCCACACCCTGCTGCTGGCAACACCAGAACTTGAGTTCGGTGCGCTAGACCGCTCGGCCACGACACTCCATAGGTGAAGGGGATAGTTCGAGATTCCAAACAGTAGACATAACGATGCAAGGTTGTTGTATTGATGTTAAACTTGACTCGAGAGAATTGTCTTGTCTTTTAGACTCTGGAGCTACAATCAATTTAATAAGTGAGAAATGTTTTCAAAAATCAAATACTTGTGCTCAAAGTAAGATAAACAAGTCTGAATTTTCACAAGCAGTAACAGCCAATGGAACTTGTCTTACCATAGTTGGAGTAGCTGATATTCCACTTACTATAGCAGGTTTTGTGTTTCAAATTCCCATGTACATAACTAGAAATCTTGATCGTGAGCTTATTCTTGGTACCGAGTTTTTAGTTGATCAGAGTGCCAATATGAATTTTGGGTCCAACAAACTCAAACTTAAATGTAAACACCAAATTCGTTCAACTTATAGAATTCAAATTCCTCCAAAAACTCAATCCATATTCGAAGCTAGAATAAAAATCAAATTACCTGCAGGACTCGTAGGTACATGTCAGTCTACTCGTACAGTTGATAGTCTTGGTTTACATCTAGCACATGCTGTATCCACTACTAGAATGCATAAGGGTAACACTAGAATTACGGTTATGTTGCTCAACCCTACCGATAGTGTCATTGAAGTGTATCCAAGGACGAAGATTGGCACTTTCACTATAGTTAATGATCATGACATTCAATTTTTCGCATCTACAGTTGATAGACCCAGTGAGATGTGTTCGAACGTCACGATCAAGGAAAATGGTTCACAACAAACTTCCACTGCTTCTCAAACAAAAGAAGTTCTTGATCAAGTGAACATTCAGAACGAACATCTGTCCGAAGAGCAAAAAGAACAGCTACAAACAGTACTCACAGAATTTACCGATGTTTTCCAAACTTCAGGTAGCCCGTTAGGACACTATTCTGGTATAAAACATTGTATAGATACCGGTGATCATCGTCCAATAAGATCTCGTCCGTATAGACATCCTCCACACCTACGACAAATTATTAGAGATCAAATCCAACAAATGTTGTAGGACAAGATAATATCGCCTTCTACTTCACCTTGGTCTAGCAGTATTGTCTTAGTGAGAAAGACAGGGTCGAATGATTTTCGATTTTGTATTGATTTTAGACCAATTAACAAGATCAGTGATCGGGATAATTTTCCCCTTCCCAACATTCTCGATTCTCTAGATAGTTTGGGAGATTCACAACCACATTACTTTTCAACACTAGATATGGCCTCAGGTTATTGGCAAATAGGACTCGAAGAGGAAAGTAAGTGCAAAACTGCATTTGTGACACAAGAGGGTCAATATGAATTTAATGTTCTTCCTTTTGGTCTCCATGGTGCCCCAAGTACTTTCCAACATGTTATGCACGAAATCCTTAGAGGATTACATTGGAAAATTGCATTAATTTATCTTGATGATGTTATTATAATTTCAAGGACATTCAAAGATCACCTGGTGCATTTGCAACAAGTTCTTGGCAGATTTAGAAGTGCTGGCCTGAAACTTAAACCAAAACAATGTACTTTTGGAAACAATAAGGTACGTTACTTGGGTCATATTATATCACAAAAAGGCGTAGCCACTGATCCAGACAAAACCAACATTGTGCAAAATTACCCAGTGCCAACGAATGTGTCTCAAGTAAGATCCTTTCTGGGAATAACTGGCTATTACAGGAGATATATTCACAAATATAGTCAGATAACAGAACATTGGCAAATCTAATGAGGAAGAATACCTCGTTTGTGCGGTCAAATGAATGTCAACACTCTTTTGAAGCACTTAAACAGAAACTTGTCAAACCACCTATTTTGGCCTACCCTAAGTTTGATGGTACAAGATTCATCCTTCAAACTGACGCTTCTGTTACTGGTCTGGCGTATATCTTATCTCAAATCCAAGACGGTGCAGAAAAAGTCATCGCTTATGGTGGTCGAAGTCTGAGTAAGTCCGAAAAAACTACTCTATAACTGAACTAGAAGCATTGGCAGTTGTAGAAGGAGTAAAGAAATATTCTTCCTACTTACTTCATGGATCAAAATTCCAAATTGTGACTGATCATAGTGCACTTTGTTGGTTATTCAATCAAAAACCAACCACAGGTAGAATTGTTCGATGGGCTCTTTGTTTACAAGCTTATGACTTTGAAATAGTACATAGGCCAGGAAAAGCGAACGCAAATGTTGACACACTAAGTAGAATGCATGACAATGCGTCAGTTCAATCTAAACTTATGTCAGAAAACCAGCTAAATGTACCAGACAAGAAAAAGGTTATGGAAGGTAGTGAACACGAACATGAAACACTCGACGATAAGTGGATTCCGTTTGATTTTGGAACATTAGATGATTGTTTCGTTCCCTGTAACTCGAAACCTCACGTGAGCACTATAAGAAACTTAAGATTTCAAAGAGCTAAACGGTTGTGTAATCGACATGGTGACAAATTGCATAATGTACCTCACATTCATGAAGATGTCAACATTGCGAACTTAAAACAGTCGCAAAGAAACTATGTTTTTGCAACCAAGATGATTAGATATCTTGAAGTGGATGACTTGCCTGATGATGAAAAACAGGCTCGTAAACTTATTTTTGAAGCTGAACATTATTTTCTTCATGAAGGTGCATTGTACCATATATGGCAAACGCCAGCCAAACGTCACATGCCAGAAAAGACAATAGTTCAATTGTATATACCAAGTGATTATATCGATACGATATTGCTGGCTAATCATGATGACCTTTTAGCTGCTCATTTTGGATTTCATAAAACGTATGCTAAAATCAGACAAAGGTACTTTTGGAAAGGTATGCATAAGGATATAGATAACTGGATTCGATCATGTGTCTCATGCTCCCGTCGTAAGACACCCAAACATAAAGTTGTCGCACCTTTAATGAAAATGACGACCGTAGGTCCATTCGAGAGAGTTAGTGTAGATATTTTAGGTCCATTACCAATTTCTGGCTCAGGTAATCGTTATGTTTTAAGCTTTACAGATCATTGTACAAGATGGCCAATTCTTGTTCCGATTCAATCAACCGATGCTTCAACTGTAGCTTCATGTTTTTATAAGGAAATTATTTGCAACCATGGTTGTCCTAGATTCCTATTAAGCGACAGAGGGACTAATTTTCTCAGTAAGCTTATGCTAGAAGTTTGTCACATTATGAAAACCAACAAACTGAATACCAGTGCTTATCACCCACAATGTAACGCAGTTCAAGAACGATTTTTAAGCTGTAATTTTGGATACAATCTCACATTATGTTAATAAGTTTCATATAGATTGGGACGAGTATATTCCATCAATCCAGTTCGCCTACCGAACCAGCACAGCGGACAACAGTGTTGGATTCAGTCCCTTCTTCCTACTGTATGGCAGAGAAGCAGTCCTGCCATTAGATGTATCACTACTCAAACCAACAGAACATCAAGAAAGAACAATAAGAGAACACATCAGCCATCTTGTAGACCAACTAGAGACTTTTCGAGAGGTTTCACAAAACCACCTTCAAAAAAACCAAGCGACTATATGAAACAACGCTATGATGAAAAAGCAACAGAAATTCAATATGAAGTCGGTGACTGTGTATTCATCTTCTTTCCAAAGACGCAACCTGGCCTTTCAAAGAAGCTACAACAACGATGGTGTGGACCCTACCTACTTGTTAAACGAACTGGTAAAACTAATTTCATCGTCAGAAACTTGGAGAACAATAAACCCTTGTCATCGCCTATTCATGTGAATCGCATGAAATTTGCTTACGATAGATATATACGACCCTCGAATGGTACTGTTCCTATTGATCTTGACGCAAGAGCTCCGATACAAGAACTAAGCGACAACGACTTTCCTACGAACTCATTTCAGTCGTTACTTGCAAAACATTCGTCTAATGAACAAGTCAACATCCCAGGACTGCCGTTCTTGTCGGATACTGGTGATCGCGAATATTCTGTGGAGAAAGTTATCAGAGGAAAATTCAAAGATGGAAAACTCCACTATTTGATTAAATGGCAGAACTTTCCTTCAAGATGCAACACCTGGGAACCAACCGAACATTTGAATGATGTAACTTTAGCTTTCCTTAGAGAACATCCTGTAAGAATAACAGGCAGAGCAAAATAATTGCTATATTAGTATTACATAATGCGTCGTTTTAAATTGCTTACCTCTAATTATTATTCCGTTGATGTCAAATAATGACTCCGTTTTAAAACTTGACAAAAGTGTTTGTATTATTTTGTTATTCTTGTGAATTAATTTTTGTGAGAGGTACCGGAATATAGACGTGTATATAAATGAGTTTTCAGTTTATGTCGTTATAAAAGGATAATTTAAAATGTTCTTATATCAAAATTCAGACGTCGTTTTTAATCAATCTTGAGATCTCCTATATGCGCAAAATAACCATGTTTACTGCAGTTTTTAATAATTGATTTATTTCTACTTGCGAGTTTATAGTCATCATGAATTTGACAGAAGTAGTCTTTGAATATCTACGTAAAATAAGCCTGGCCAGCAATCGTAACATCAGTAGAAGTTTTGGATTACGGATGTCGTATTCATGTGACTTCCCGCCAAGCTTGAAAATACTTTTTATCACTTTCTAGAGGTTGTTTGAATATTTAGTTTGTTATTGAAAATTATAAAAAGGGAATAAATATAAATCCCCAGTTGGAAACTTTCAGGAATCGCCGGAGTCGATTCTTGGAATGGGGGACATATGTTATGGAACTACTTCTTGAATGTAGCGCAGTAATATTTTGCATAGTAATTAGGGTGATTACACTTTATATACTTAGGCACGGCTTTTGAATGATCAGTAGCTGTCGGGCTGACCTAGGCGTACTCTCTTAATTCCAAAGATTGAAAATATCAATCTTTGAAGCGATTGATTTTTTCCCCGATCTAAAAGATTGAATATTGATTGAAAACTATCGAGGATATAGGCGTTGCGCAGACTTTGTGTCAATCGTGAAAAAGATTGCAAGCTGTTTCAATCAATAACAAGTTTGAAAGCTTGAACCAATCAAAAAGCTGCACGTACATATCCGATTGAGAAGTCGAACCAATGAAACGCCAAATCAATTATCACGTGACTGTGATTTCGCACTTCGCGTACGTGCGGGCGGGAATTTGGCGGCGTCTCTAGCTTCAAGCTTCCCCCGGCCGCCGAGAGCTCGGAGCTTGTTGATTGTATTTTGCTCCGAAGATTGCCATGACGCTTCGCGAGGTTCTTGCATCATTCAGCGATGACACCATTGATATTCTAGAAGGCGAGTAGACTATCAGTACTGATTGTTTTATTGTAACTTTTGCCAATTTTTTCGTCCAAATTGGAGATCTAACGCGGACTATGTATTACTATTAAACGTTCGACCCGTGTGTAGCTTAGTAATACGTATACCCTATCTATCAAAATGAAGAATGTCCCCCAAGTTTGACTTTTGGAGTTATGCATACCACCCTAACAAAAAAATCACAACGTTTTGAATGATCATAAATCTATGATGAAGCGACACTCCTACCTACCCGAAATGAGGAGGAATTTACGACGATCTTGACACTAAATTTTACGACCCGTAAAAAATTAATTTTTAAAAACGCCTCCTCCACTGCACAGCGTGCGGTACTTGAATACACACACCGTACGTTGACTCGATGACGACTCGAAGATTTTCCATTGACAATTTTCCCGTGTAAATTCCTCATGATGTGAACAAGATTTTTCACCCAAAACATAGTTTAACTGAAAGAGTATTCATTTACTAGCATTCATAATTATTTGGGTTTGGGTAGACACTCCATGGTATAACCATGAACCATCAAACTTTGAAGGAAACTTGAGCCTCTTTGTTGAATAAACAACTTGGAGATTACACGCTTCAATCATTGTCACTGGCGCCATGCCAGCCTGCTCTGCACCGCGGCTTACACTATAGAGTGCATAGATATACGCACAAACCAGTCCAATGGTGTGTATAGATATATAGACGACTGTATCATGTGTACTAAAGGTACATCCGTGCCGTTTTCAGGCGTCTCGGTCGCCAAGAGTTGACGGTTCGTACATGAAACAGTCGTATGATTGTTTACAACCACAGTGTTGTTGCGCACGCGCTGTCCTGTTGACAACATTTCCACACTCGACCCCACAATTATGACAGTATTGTTCATTGCTTTACGCACAAGTTAAAAAAATAACCCGAGATTGAGGATGTTAAAACGAGTTAGGTGCATCGTGTACAAATTGTTACTGACATTTCTCACGTAAATTTCACGAAATGTAGCCATCGCACAATTACCGACAGTTTACCGACAGTGTTTGCATAGGTAAGTGTACCCTATGCTTGAAAATTGTGTTGTAAAATTGCATATCCAGCAAGTTTGAGATCTGAAAAAAATATCCATGTGCTGTCGGGTCTTGGCTAGGGCCAAGGATCGGAGGATTGGCCCTATTCATGGGGCTAGGCCTAGGCTAACCTTATAGTAGGAGTTAAAATCGGTATAAATTACATCATGCTGACATGGCATTTTCGCTAGTAAATTGTCCAAGCCATATTTCTGCTAAGCAACACTTTTCTTATTTAGCTTAATTAAAAATTTGTGATTTGATGTTTGTGTCGTGTCCTGTTTTTGTTTTTTCCTTCAGATTTTTGAAGCCATGGAGTAGGCCATCGCTTTTTAAAGCTATACATACATGTAGCTCCTGCAACATAAAAATGGAGTTGACCTGTTTCAAGTGCAACAGACGTATCCGTGTGAATGAAGGCACAAAAGAACTGGCTGTACATTTACGATGGGTTCATGGAATCTGGGGTTCTACCGAGGATAGGCTTATCTGTTGTCAAAATGGTTGTATGAAGACATTTACCCTGATGAATTCCTTCTTGAGGCATATTAGATTATTTCACTTGGCTGTACCTATTAGAAACCCCAATGATGAAGAAATTCAAAATCTTGAGCTTGAAAATAATGTAGGTTCAGACTCTGAACCTGAAAGTGAAGATCAAGATGACCCAGAACTGGCTGATATTGAATACCTGGATAATTTTGATGAAGATGTAGTGAAGCAAGCTGCTGCCTTACTGATTGTGAAGCTACGCTCTTCTGCATCAGTGACTTTTTCAACTATAGAAAAGGTTATCAAGGGAACCAAGGTGATTTTTAGTGACACTCTCCAGGCACTCAGACATCATACATTGTCTGTAATGCAGAACCATGGGATAGATCAAAATGCTGATGATGTGCAGGAGCTGTTTTTAAAGTTTTCTTCCTTAGAAAACCCATTTTCTGGCTTGGAGACACCACATCAACAAATGGACTATATGCTGAATAAGTTATCCTTAGTACCACCAGTTGAAATAGCTTTGGGAACAAGGTTTGATAAGGCTGTTGATCGAAAAACTGGTCGGACAATACAAAAACTTGTTACAGAAACATTCCAGTACATTCCTGTGTTGGAAGTAATAAAAGTTGTCATGACTGGACAGGTAAGGCAACTTGTTGACAGTGAAAAAAAGTCTCCACCCGGATACCTCACTGGGTTTCAGGATGGCTGCTCTATGGATCAGCATGGATTATTGATTGATCATCCAAAAGCACTTCGATTCCAGCTCTATTACGATGACGTGGAAGTCGTTAATCCTATTGGTAGTAAAACAGGGACCCACAAACTTGGCCTGTTTTATTATTCAATTCAAAATCTCCACACCACTACAATTCTACAATGAATAGTATATTTGTTTTGGCTGTGTGTTACTCAACTGACCTGAAGAAATATGGATTCGAACCAATTTGGAAACTGTTCATTGAGGAGATGAAGCAGTTAGAAAGCGATACTGGTGTACAACTTCATGTGAATGGTAACATACTGAATTTTCACGGTGCCTTGGTTTCGTTCAGTGCCGACTCATTAGCAGCACATGAGGTATTGGGTTTCATGAGCCCTTCAGCAAACTTTCTTTGTAGGCTCTGTAAAGCTACACGTAATGGTATACAAGTGCATTTTCTGGAGGCAGAGTTTGAGCGGCGAACAATAGAAGATCACGATGCTGCTGCTGAAGTTGCCTCTCAAAGACGTCAAGGAGATCCAGAGACTGGTGTAAGAAATAACTGCCTTTGAATACCTTGCGATGCTTCCATTGCACTACGAACTATAATTTGGATGTCATGCACGACATGCTGGAGGGTGTTTGCCCATATGAAGTGAAATTGGTGCTGAACCAGTTAATCTTCATTGATCACCTCATATCTTTCAAGGAGTTGAATCAGCGATTAAAGGCCTTCCAATACGGATTTGGTGACAAGAAAAATAAGCCATCTGTTGTGCTGCGTGATCGACTGCTAAATCTAAATGATCGCAAATTGGGTCAAAAAGCAGCACAAATGTGGTGCTTGATCCGTATGCTTCCACTCATCATTGGTGATCGAGTTCCTCATGGCAATGCTACCTATGAAGTGCTACTCCTCCTACTTCAGTGCATGGATATTATATATGCACCTACTATTCATGTATCCCAAACTGTCTACCTAAAGCATTTGATTCATGATCATCATGTACACTTTAGGCTGATTTTCCCTGATGCAAGGATGATAAACAAACACCATCATATGGTGCATTACCCGATGTGTATGAGAATGTCTGGGCCTTTGATAAATATGCAGTGTTTAAAGTATGAACTCAAACATGGCTTTGGTAAGCGATTGGCCTCTGTCAACTGCAACTTTAAAAACATCTGCAAATCTGTGGCCTTTAAGTATCAGGTCTTGCAATGTGCTCAGTGGTCGTGTGGCAAAGATGGGTTAAGGATGGACTATGAATGCCGTGATGGTGGTGTGGTTCCAGTATCATCTCTAGAAGGAAGTGCAACAGTTGCAGAAGCTCTTCGTTGCGATGATGCTACAGAAGTATTTCTTGCAATTCAAGTGACACTATATGGAACTATTTACAAGCCAAAGATGTACTTGGCACTGTCATCCATTGATGGTGAGCCTCAGTTTGGCAGAATTACATCTGTGTTAGTCTTTGGGAGCACACCGGAGAGTGTCAAATTTGTTGTCCGCAAGTGCCACACAGTTGACTTCATCACCCATTTCCATGCTTACAAAGTGGCGGAACTGACAGAACCAGAATTATCTGTTGTTGTGCTGGAAGATCTGCTAGATTACCTACCACTTAGTGGACTAAGTTCCTATGAGGAAAACTCATCTGTCTACATATGTCCTCGATACACCCTGCAGCAATTACCTAGGTATATTGCCCATCATTTAAATATTAAACATTAACATTGGGGAAAATTGTATATTTTGTCTTTGATAGCACTGTCCCAAACAGTGTAAATCTAGCTGCCTTACACAGAACCTCTTACAGAACAAATTAGTACTGCCAGTTTTGAGACATAGGTAAACAAATTTGAAGCAGAATACTAATTTATTTTTGATATAAATTTGAAATTGACATAATCTTACAAGCATAAGGAACAATGTTTCATTATGTTAACATTGTTTCACGTTTTCAATAAATGTTGATTTTTGTTCTTTCAGGGAATGATGTTAATTTAGAGGTCTTCAGGACAATGACAGAAGACGATCTTCGAGAAATTGGCATCACTAGTTTTGGTGTGTGGAGACAGTTGAAGTTGGCAATAGCAAACCTACAGGAGCCAGCAAAACAGAAACATGCAAATGATGAGCATGTATCGGTATGTGTTTGTTTACATTGGAAAATATGTCAGTTTGAATGATGACTTAGATCATAATTATACATGTGTTACTTTATAGGTACTGACTATATACTCTGCTGATTTTAGTATAGGATGGAAAGTATCACATTTATAGACTAAAAGTGTGAATATTCAATATCTCTGCTGAATTAATTGCAAACAAATATTCTGATATACATATATATGTATGTATTTTGTACCATGTTTCAATCTACCATCAGATATTATTATTGTATGTCTTTAACTGACATTGTCTGAATAAATATTACCGCTTATTCTTGCCTAAATTAAATCAAGTTAGACATAAATATTTCTGAAGGTGAGCAAAATACATGTAGTCAGGTGGCTGGGCGGATAAAAGCACCAATTTTGGCACGAGGCTCTCTTAGGCATATTAATTAATGTTAGCCTAGGAGCCCTCCGGATTTTTAAATGTTGATTTTTTCCCCCTACGTTTTGTACACACGGGAGGGGGGTAGGGCATAACTCCAGTTAGGAAAGGAGTTCAGGGATGAGACCTACATATGTTGTAGCCCTACCCTAGTAGACACTCCTCACGAAGTTTCAGACCTTATCCTTATGGAAATGAATTATTATTGATTTCTGAATATTTAATATTTACCCTTGTCCACTGTTGGTGCTTTTATCCGCCCAGTAACAGTAATTTCTTTAAATATGACTATAAAGCGACCTGACTAAAATACCAGCAGAGATTTTGCTCCAAGTACATTGCAGATGCATAGATAAGACAGTTAGTGGGAATTATGTGTAATTATATCTTTCCAGGATTTTACTTCGTTAAGCACATCCAGCAATGGTGATACGAGTACCAAGAAGATGCGTATGAAGCATTCATGTTCAATTCAGGTAAGATTGTGCATAGACAATTATTTCACAGAAAGCCTAACCAACTCCCCCGTCAAACGTTCCGAGTCGTACGTCTTTTTGCCCATATCTAGAGTGTCCTCAACTGGGCATTTTGATAATCCTCCGGCATGTATGGGAAAGCATCAGTGTAAAATGAGTGTAATCAAATAACAAAATTTAAAATTACATGTCAACTAATTATTCGCTTCATTTGTAATACATACTGATTTTTGTCCATATACAGTAGACCATGAATAGGATTATCATGGTTTCTTCTTTGGTACATTTGTACCTTAGGCTTGATCTGAATTCCACACCGCTTATCATTTGTTTTATTCAACAACAAACATGCAGATTGGAAACTGACTAGGTAAATTTGTATAATTATGTCAGAATTTGGACCAAAGCTTTCTTGGGACATTACAATGCACAATTTCCAACCATCTGTAGTACATGTATAAATCCAGAGCTTTGCTTCTTTGATTTTGACAGAAACTAAACATTGAGGAAGAACTTTCTGCCAGTTCTGATGGAAGAGGTTTAGTGAAGCATTTACAAGCAGGTGGAAGACCTTCAACTTCACAGAGGCAGTTGTTGGTCCGAGTTGCTGTGGCAGCCTTGGTAGAGAAGGGTGGCAATGGGCTGTGAGTATGTTATGTTTTCATATTTATACTGGATTACGTATCCGGAGGCATGATTTTTTCACCATGCCTTCCAATCCCTTCTGTTCATACGGCGTTAAATTTCATTAACAGATCTAAAAATTCACTGAGTGCAATAATGTATCTATTAGTGAAGATGATCTGACTACATTTGGGGCCTTCTCAGTTAGAGGTCATTAACTTTCGCTATGAGCAATTACATTCTAGTGCAAGAGGAATTAATTGTTATTTTGTGTGTACCATTTTCCTCGTTTTAGATGTTCATAGTCATATTATAGCTGACTTTCTGTCATCAAAATAATTAGAAATCCTTGTAAGTTTATTCGTTAACATCGTTCAAGTTTAACACCTTATGAAACATGAGACAGCTCCATAATTGTTTTCAGTTTGTGACTTGGGAGACTTGTTGTGGAAGTTGTCATATCCATTTGATTTGGATATTAAATTGAGTTTTACCCGTACACCGATGTGTGATACTGAGTATACAGTGCTTATCACACATCGGTGTACAAGTGAAACAAATTTTGTTCCCGATGCAAATTACATCCTTCACATTTGATTTGGGCTTGATGTTGATAAAACATGTTGTAGGCCTAACTAAAACCGTGAACTAACAATGGTTATCCTAATTGTTACGTATATGAGGACTTCATGTACTACATTGTTATTTGTTCACAGTAAGATTTTGCAGCTATCAAGCATATGTTTTACCATCAGCAAGATTTTGATGAAATTGAAAATTCATTAGGTTTTGCAAGTTTACATGTAATACACCAGGTTTTGAAATCAACTTTGCCTTTTATTACCCACTTTCTCTCAGATGGCCAACTTCAATGCAGAAGACAGATCTGGCAAAACTGATCACCGAGACATACCCCTCAACACAAGACACTACAGAAGGGTTGCAAGGTCATGTAAGTATATATCTTATTGATATTTTGTAAGTTTTGATATTTTTCGGAATATAGGTCACGCAGTGTATAAGGCACAGTGCCCCATGGTGATCCTTACCTCATACTGGACAGCCAACCGCAGAAGTTAAGCACAACTAACTCCTTGATTTCTTCATTTCTACAGGAACACTATTACCACAATGGGTCAGGATTTATCGAATACAGGGTGAAGACCATTCGGACAAAACTGAAACCAGAAACACAGAGACACCCCCGCTCAACACCAAGTAGCACACATCCAATACAGCCAACAGCAGGAGCTGATGAAGAGCAGGTAGCAGCTATGAGCTCGAAAGATGAAGAGATGGTAGGTCTTTTATATCATTAATTCTCTACAGGTATTTTGCACTCTTCTGGACTTTGTCAAGTGGTTTTCACAAAGTAAACACCCCAAGATTTTTACATGTTTATGAGTAGACACAAACAATAGAATTAATACAGGAATAGTCTTAATCAAGTGTGCAAAATTTGAAAAGTTTAACAAAATAACTGCATTATGGAATCAGCTTTCTAAATTGATGGATCCAGCTTTCAGTCCTGATCATGATAATTCAGCAACCTTTCAAACAATCTAGTAAATTTATCTTTGTTCACCCAAAACTTATCTAAAATTTACCTAGTCAGTTTCCCTTGTGGTTTATTATATACCTTTCAAACAGCAAAGATTTTACTGCTTTTTCTAACGGAGGCAGGAGGATCCTTGATTGATAACCAAAACATGCAGTATTGTCTTTACTTTTCCAGAACTGTCTGTTGTTGTGATCTTTCTATAGGTTAACTGGATGAGATACACTCCACCATCAAAAGAGAACAAGCAACAACATGTGCGGTACTTCAAGGAGACCTATCACTATCGAAGAAGATTCATTGGAGGCAAGCCGCAAAAAACTGCAACTGACATCTTAAATCAATTCCCAAGACTGCAAGACTATCCAGAGTTGGTTAGATAATGTTTTGTATAGAAAGGCACTCTCTCCTCTATGTCCTCTTTCTACTTTATGAGAACAATTCCCAAATGGAATGATCATAAGTGAATGTCAGTGTGCAAGGGTTAATTAAAGTAGGCCTGTATGCTTGGTTTTTGAAAGGGCAAGGGCACCAAGGCATTTTCTCCTTGGTAAAGGGCACTCTATGAGGAATTGTTAAATTTCTATTGGAACATTTCAAGGGCACCGTCAGGCAATGACCAGGGGCAATGGAGGCAATCGCATCTGTTGCCTCCCTGAAGTATCAGACCTGTTAAAGACATCTGCTCTGGAGTGCGGGGTTGAATCACCTGAATAGCTATCCTGTGGATTTTTTCCGCAGCACTCGGGAAAGCATTGAGTTCAGTGGTTTAAGTGGTTTAAGTTCCATCTATTTAGTTATTTGTTGTCTGGAAGAATAGTAAATATCTTCAATCATTGACAAGTGGCTTACATTTTTTTTTGTCCACAGGTCAACATTGAATTTGGACTTCTGTATAAGAATAACCAGGACAACTTTATTACTAAGTGGAGAGGCATCCGTGACGCCATAATTGAAATTGGGAAGAAGGAGTACCCGGCAGTACGTGACCTTATTACCTCTTTTGAGGATGGAAACAGTAAGTTAATTTTGGTAAATGTTATGCTGTGATTTATGGACATGAGCATTAATTCCAGTATTAGTTATCACACGTGCGCTAGTCGAATACGGAAAAACAGCGCTTCTGCGTCCCTCGTTGGATATGGGATGCAGACGTGCTATATTTTCTGTATTCCACGAGCGCACATGTGAAAACAAATTTATCTAAAATCTAGCAATGTTGTTGCTATGGATCGACCAAACAGAATCGAGGATCCAAGTTTGCTTTAGGATAAAATAAATGGTTGTGCATTCCCAAATCCAAATGAACGATGTAAGTTAACATCCACATTGAGTTGACGCATTTATTGTGTGAATGATTCATGTAAAATATAAAAGAACAAAGGCAAAATAATTTACCCTCGGAATCCCCCCTCCCCGACGCTTAAAAATTCAATGATTCTTTCATGAGTGCCCGGTGAATACCATAATGTTAAAGTGCCCCTTTACCCAAATTAGAGGACACTCACTGAAAGGAGACTGACGACAGATTGAGTATACTTTCTGAAACGTTGAATTTCCAGTTCTTGTCAGAACCAACAATCATGATCATTCACAAAAGAGTATGATTTATCATGGTTCTGCCATAAAAGCTGTATGTTATTGTCACCTCACCTTGCAAACCATCAAAAGTTAAATTGTATTCTTTCTGTGCATCAAATAATGCATGCATTTTTTCTTGTATTTGTCAGAGGACCTGTGTGGACTCAGCTCCTTGGTGTACATGCTGCATAGATCTGTCAACAAGACAAAGTCAAAGTATGGAACGTGCAGCAGCAGCAGCAGATCGGGTGCTCTGCTGTACCTGATACAGCATAAACCAGTAAGAAGTTATGTCTGCATTAGAACTTTGTCAGACAATCTTTGAGTCTAGTAGGAGAAATTTCCATGGCATAGATATAGCATTTTTTAAATTTATTATTATTCAAACATTGAAGGTTGAAAGGTTACATTGCATCTTTACCGGCTTGTTGTTTGGTAAATGTCATTTGCAGGCAGTGGATTGTTTGTGAAGTGGGGAAGGCTCCCATCAAGACCTTAGTGAAAATAATAAGCTAAAAACCTGCACTATTGACTCAAAATAATATATCATTGGAAATGCCAGCAGAATAGAAAAGAATCTGTGATTAAAATGTATAATTTTTCATGCTGCAATATTTAAAAAAAATTAATGTTCATGTTTAGAATATAATTAGAATTTACAACCTGCTTTACTATGTGTAAGTTTGCCAGATAGTCGTCAAACAAGCAATTTTAGAAGCAGTTGGACTTGGTTTTTATTTTTTTTAAATAAAAAAAACGGTAGCAAATGCTGACATGTACTGCTTGAGGTGATGCATGCGCTGACTGGGTGACTATGAAACTTGGTTATTTAGGGATAGGACATTTTAAGTGTTGTTAAATGCTGCATCAATACTTTTACCCCTTACTTCACAGCTAGGAACAGATGTTGCTGGTGCAGTGGACAACAAGTCAGACGAATATCGACAGCCATTTCTTTTGGCACTCGGACAGAGGTCCATCAATCCTGTGCAGTTCTTTGTTGTCGTCGATCGGATTGGCATCCCAGCCGGGGACGACCTTGTACCTGCTTTTGACCTACTTTTTAAGGTGCACTATGTGTTCAATTTGAACTACTCACAGAATTTGCAAAAATTCTGGGAGTTTGTAGATTCAGCAATCTACAAAGTTATGGCTCCTGCGCAAGCCAAGCCCCAAGTGCGTGAGCTTGCATCTGCTATGAGGGCAATGATGAGCAACTGATATATTTGTTTTCTATGTGTATTTTTTGGGGGGATCGGGATAAACAAACCCTCCGCTGTACGGTGGTGCTATTTTTGTTAGTCCGTTTGAATATCGTGCAATTACATTGCTTTGGTGAACACAATCTCCTCTCAAATGGTCTCAACAGACTGCTAGAGGTCCTCTGAACCCAAAAAGTAATTGTGGAATAGTTGTCTGGTACACAGCTGGTGACAGGGTGTTGACAGCAAAAAGACAAACTTGGAGAAAAACCTTGCATTATGTACATGCGTGTACACAGCCTATGGGAGTTTGACTGAGCTGATGTTTGTAAGCAGTTTTCTAGGTCAAAGGGTCAACCCAGGCTAATACTTCATGTAACATTGTTTATTGCCATGGTTCTTAAAGGCACTTGCTGAGTTTGGAAAAATTTGACCGTAAAATGGCTTCGTAAACAACAATTGTTTACAAACGGACTAAAAATTTTAGTACGATCGTACATCGCAGGGTTAAATTTGTTTTTTCCCGTTCACCGATGTTGTAGTAAGCACTGTATATTTGGTGCTGTCAAGTGCTAAGGAAAAAAATTCACAGGCTTACTGACTATGAGTGGGATTCGACCCCTGCATTCGAGAGCAAATGTGCCTTTTTAAAATCTGTTTCCATGCCATTTTTTCTGTGCAATTTTTAATGATGTCTGTGTAATTTTTATTCTTTGTACTTATTTATTTTACTGTTTTTATTGTATATTTTGTACGTTTAGTGAAATGCCTGAATAAAGTATTATTATTACACGTAACATGGACACTGCACCAGCTTTACCAAACTTAAATTTTGCCTTTATAATTAGTCGAATACAAGGTTTTACATGAATTTAATGATTTACTTGTTTATAATGAATTATTTGAATTCAATGTATTGATTTATTATTTGAATTTATTGAATGAGTTGAATATATTGAATTAAAACAGCAAAGTATTGAATTAAAGACATCAACATCTCCATTTTCTTGTTTAAAGATTGTACAACTTGTGTGGGATTGAAAATTTGGCAAATTATAAATGATTGAAAATTTCAATCTATTAGATTGAATAGTTAAATCTTCAGTCTAGATTGAACAAATTTCAATCTAATAGTTTGAAATTCAACTCGTTTATGGATTGAAAATTCGATCTTAGGATTGAATTTTGGATCTAAATGATTGGAAATTTCAATCTTTTAGATTGAATAGTTCAATCTTCAGTCTAGAATGAAAAATTTTCAATCCAAATTCGACTGAAGATAGATTGAAAATTTCAATCTAATAAGTATGAAATTCAACTCGTTTATGGATTGAAAATTCGAGCATAGGATTGAATTTTGGATCTATAAATGATTGAAAATTTCAATCTTTTAGATTGAATAGTTCAATCTTCAGTCTAGATCGAAACATTTTCAATCCAAATTCGACTGAAGATAGATTGAAAATTTCAATCTAATAGTTTGAAATTCAACGCGTTTATGGATTGAAAATTCTCGCTCTAAAAAAAGATTGAGGTTCAATCCGGAAAGATTGTTCCCTCACGGCAATCTGTGAAAGAGTGAGAATTCAATCTAATAGATCGAAATTTCAATCTTTGGAATTAAGAGAGTAAGTGCCGCCACCCATTCATGTTGTTGGTATGTGAGTTTATTTACGTTAATAATAAATTGTTGTTGTAAAGCTTATTTTGTATAGTTAGTAAGTTATTTGAGTCAGATTGTTCCCGGTTTGGCTAGTTTAAAGCCATAACAGCTACCAATCAGTTCAGTTAAATTGTTAAAAAACGTGGAATAGAACGAACGGGCAACATCGTCAGGATCCGCCCTCCACTCATTTATGATGCCCAGGGACCTTATTCACGAAGCATCCGCACGCTTTAACGGATCCGTTAAGCCTCCGTTATGGTTTGCGCCATATTCACGAAGTAACCGCATAATAGCGCATCCGCAGAACACGTCCGTAAAAGAGCAATTGTTTTGCGGGAACTCCAGCGTTCCCGTAAATACTTACGGGTCTCCGCACAGCGCTAAGATGAAATGGCGGCAGTGTTTGTGGTTCTGCTGGAGGAGGAAAACAGGCGTGCTCTTCGCCGCCAGCGAGTATTTCGGGATAGGTTACAGCCACTGGACATTTATGACGACGTGGAACTGATAAAGAGGTATCGAATGCCAAGGCATGTACTGTAACAAAGAGGCCACATGCAATACCCGCCACGCTGCAGATCATAACAGCCCTCCGATTTTTCGCCGAAGGTTCTTTCCAATTAGTAAGTGGAGATTTAAGTGGAATTAGTCAGCCGTCAACTTCTCGAATTGTTACCCGGGTCACAACTGCCCTTCAAAGAATTTCGCCACAAATAATTCGATTTCCGAGGAACATAGCCAGTAAGAATGCGATCAAAGAAGGTTTCTACGATGAACGTCGTCGTCGGATTCCAAACGTTTTGGGATGCCTTGATGGATCACTTGTCGAGATTAAATGTCCTGCACGTGACGAAGGTGCCTACATATGCAGACATAACTACCATGCTATAAATGTCCAGGGGGTTTGCGACCACCAGAAGAAGTTCACCAATATTGTTGCCCAGTGGCCAGGCTCGACCCATGATTCGTTTATGTGGACTCACTCAAGCCTCAACCACCAACTAGCCAATGGTGTTGTAAACGATGGTCACCTTCTGGGAGATTCTGCGTACCCCCTTCGATCATGGCTGCTAACACCAGTACCACAACCTGATGATGACGCAGAACGTCGGTACAATATTCATCACCGAAGAATCCGACAGAACATCGAGGGAACTTTTGGCCGATGGAAAATGAGGTGGCAGTGCCTGCATAGCGAAGGTAGGCGTTTACGCTGTCAGTAGAAGGCCTACAAGTGTATGTATATGTGAACTCTGCCAGCCAGGAGCCATCGCATCTTTCTGGATGCAACTCTAAACTTGTGAAATGGTGCTGTCATCCAGAAAGTAGCATTGTCTCTTGACATATTTTCAAGTAATTTAGAATTAACTGACAACCACCTTCTGTAATGCACAATACAAAATAATGTGGTCGACGTCAGTGAAAGTATCGTAACAAATAAAGCTTAATGGTTATTTACTATGGCACGGAAATGTTTTTGTGATGACTGTAAATTCGTTTGGATGCCGGATCGTGTTAATCGAAGACTGTTTCCGATAGTGTAAGATGTACACCACCCTCGAAAAAAATCAAGAAATCGTTCCTTAGTTTTACAAAATAACCAGTGCACTGTGGAAATTTTTTTTTTTTTCGCAAAGACTTTGAAATGTAGGCCGCAATCAGCTAACAAATGTATTTTGGATTCATAACAAATCGACTACATTTTGATTTTACAATTCAGGTGGTATCCTTAACCTTCGGCCAGAGCGTTGCTGCAAGATCATTGTGGCTACGGCAGTGCTACATAATATCTGTGAAGATCATGGCCTACCCGTGCCGGCAGTAGTTCCTGACCCTAGGGATAACCCCGACTTTGACGATAACCCACCCATCGTGGATGAGGACGCCGACGGCATTGTTAGAAGGGCAGGGCTAATAAGAGAATATTTCTGGAACTGAAAAGGTATGTCATTATTATAGATATTAATCAAATCAAAACGGGGAAAATGCATGTAATGTCCGTTCGGAAACACTGTCAACTGATAGATGGCAGCACAATAAAAACTCAATGGATTTCAACATTTGGCTGTGGCTGCTGCCATGTGGAAATGTTTATTCGTCTGTCTTACATTTGACTCTCGTTAATTAAAATAACATAGCCGCCTAATCTGCTTCGGTTTAAAGGAATACAAAATAACTCACATTTAATAGTAACTGGATCAAAATTAACGTTTCTATAATGTTCCCGACCTTTGGGGGCCAAATATATAGGTACAGAACTGGAAAATATATAGAGCTAGTAAACTTTAGAAACTCTCAAGTTATAATAAAATAGTGCAAAAAACAATTGTATTAAACGGGATATATATGTACTGCAATAATTCAGTTATATATCCGAAAAGCTATCAAACAAATTTCTCAGGGTAGTGGTGGAGCCTCCCGGGACATCATTTCCTGGCTGGAATGTTGCCACTACGTTATGATCTTGCAAATTCTGCTGATGTAGACGCAGCTTATTTCTTTCAATTTCTACCAGCTGTTCAAGCACATGCAACTTTTTTTCTTCGATTGCCAAACGACGTTTTTCAACTTCAAGACTCTCCTTTTCCACTTTCAGGAGTTCAGTGCTAGTAGTACCACTGGTGATAGTTGACGGCAATGGACTACACGTGCGTGAACTCCGTGCACTACCATCACCCATGCTTGTCGGCTTGGCTGCCTGTGGCTGCACGGATGACGCGAAGGTGTGGTCATCCCCCGACTGGTCATCTAGGTCATCGTCTGATTGAATCGGTGGTACCGATACAGTGGCAGCAGCATGGGACACCTACACGAATTAAATAATTCAGTAAAAACAAATAAACAAAAGTTAGATCTTTAACATTGTGTTCGGATCACAGAATCAATGCCACTTTTTATCTGTTGATTATTTTGTAAGTGCATCGGCTTTTGTTACTGAAGTTTAAATGTAGAGTATACATAGATTGAATAAAAGAAGGAACTAAGTTGGAAACATTCCATACAGGCTTCATTTGTAATGGTCACTTATAGTCGTGTCCTATTTGCTTCCTGTAGGAAAAATATCCAATTGTTTTTTAAAAATGCCGGGTCTCTTCTACCTTTGATTTCTTTACTGGTGGCGGCATTGCATCAGGCTCGGCCGTATCGAATCCTCCATCTATCCCGTAAACCTTGGTGGTACCCATCATTCCGATCACACGTCGATCTCTCTCCGTCAAATTTTCGTCAGATGTCCCTTCCTCGCGTGGCAAATTTCCAGTTTTTGAGTCCTCCGCTCTTGCTTTATTGGCCTTTTTCTTTGATCTCCCCTGCATGTCATCCCACCTTTTCTTTAGTTCTTCCACCGTTCTGATGCACGGAGAGATAGCGTTGATTTTGGTACAGATTCCCTTCCAACACTCGTTCTTTCTTCGAAGGGTTACTTGGTCCGAGAACTTTGACTTTATTACGCCGTAGTTGACCTCGATGAGGTCCAAAAGTCTATTGACTTCATTGTCAGAAAATTTGGGTTTCCTTAGCCTCATTTTCTCACTCATTTCGAACAGCGTGAAGAAAGCGAAAGCGTGAAGAAACCGCGCCACTTCAATAAGACTGCACAAGTGTGCGACCATCAATTCCGATCAATACCGTACCACCCCGCGATTAAATAACAATTCATGCATGTATAGAAACGCTTATGAATTGTTACATAATCACGCAGGCGCCTCATTCACCCGTACAGCTCGTTGAACGACAGCCCCATTATTAGCGGAGCTCCGCAAGTTTACCGATACCTAACGGAACCTTTCGTGAATACGGCGTAGCGCAATTCTAATGTATCCGTTAGGCCATCCGCAAAGGCTGTTACGGACCCGGTAATAGCGGATTCTTCGTGAATAAGGTCCCTGAATCATAGAATGTTTATCAATGTCCAATCCTTCGTCGCTTGATTCATTAACATTAGATAGGTGTTGACTACGTCAAGAACGTCAACAACTTTGTCCACATCTACAAGCTCCGACGCTTCTTCGTAACAATCAGATACATTGTCATAAAGACGGCATGGCGGATGCATACCGAAAAACACACACTCGTGATCATACAGACTCGGACAGTTTTCCTCACATCCTTCACAGCCTAGTTGTTCCTGAGCAGAATACACGAGCTTTAGTATGTTATCCGTAACCATCTTGGTCAGAATTCTTTTGATAACCATTCTGGTGGGTGATGGATCTTCTACGATATCAACACTGGCGGGTATTTCAATGTAACCTGGAATGAGTAGTAAACAAAGAAAAGTTAATGAAGAGATGTGTGTTTACACTATTCCCAGGGCTTTGGTTATGTCAGCGCTCTGTCCGGCCAGCATCATCCTTCCCAGCCAACAATCGGGTCTTGTTCATGTTCCAATAATACTCTCTGATATTAATGTAGGGGCGTCCCTTGAAACGTTTTACATAAGCATAACGCTCACCTCCGATCTTGAATCTTTTGGCTTTCTTCTGATTGTCCACCTCTTCTTGACGTTGCCCTTTCGTTTGACGCCGTGAGAAGCTGCAGCGGTGTCGGAGGTTGAGGCAATCTCATTATCAACGTTGACCTGGTCGGTGGTGGTTTCGTTACCCTGCTTGGAGTTGGTACTGTCACCGGTAAACTCATACATAGCAGATTGAAGTATGTCCGATGTGCTGGGCTCCATCCTTCTCTGTTCACGCTGGATCGGCATGCCGTCGGGGTTGATGGTCCACACGCTTTCTCGGTTAACACGTTGTAGAAGTAGGATTTTCCCTCGGTCGCACTGAAAGATTCACGCCAGCCATTTTTAACTTGATCGTGGGTAAGTTTTTTTCACACAATCAAATGGGCCGTACGCACACGACTCAGATGTAGGGGAAGATGGCGGAGCTCCAGACGCTAGAGCACTTGGGTTGCTCATCTTGAGAAGTTCGGCCATCGTTATATTAATCTTGCGTCGGATACAGAATAAATGCTCAAGCTGTCTGGCAGAAGTTGTGCTCTCAGGATTCGTCAGCGGAAAAATGATCCACAAGAGCCAAAAAACTGCCTTTTTATTGTCTCCGTCCGTGGATGTTTGACTATCGACCAATCAGAACACGGTTTACTTTACTGTTAACCAAACACAAACTGGTCTTGTCCGAACTTGTCCGTGACGTCACGACCAAGAGCAGACATTGTCAGGTTGTACAAGAGCACAATTGTACAGTTAACCAATCACAGCACAGTAAACGGACTTACACGAACTTGTCCGTGACGTCACGACCATGACGTCACCTACACCATTCATGGTGACAACATCTTGTGTCAACACGTTCAGTGTCTTGACTTGTATATGACATACATCCCAACCCGTTCTCGTCACGTACTCGAGTGTTTTCCTTAAATATTATGTAATTAATATTATTTAATTAATATTATGTAATTAATTAATTCTGTTGCGAGGTAGTGATGTCGTCACTTCGTGACTAAAGTCACTTCGTGACTAAAGTCACTTCGATCCTCCGAACTGACGTCAACAATAACGGTTTCCGCCAGTACACTATCGTGAAACATCATTTCACCACTTCGTGGCAAAATAATGGTCAGACTTTTACAAGTCTGACCATTACACCTTTAAGTATGACGTCACGGACGTCATACTTAAAGCCCGCCCTCTAGCGCGCTAACACTACTCAACACAAGTTTGCACATTTTTTGCACCACACTCACACACTCATTTTGCACATTTTTGCACCACACTTATTTTGCACATTTTCCCTCCACCAACGGGGTCTGAAACGCGCCTCATATACTACTGTTGTCCTCTGCTGACTGGTCTAATGTGTATTGCAGTAGTGTTGACCAGGCTTGGGAGAACTTTAAATGTACCCTGTTGCAAATTCTCGACACTGTTGCACCAATTAAGGAGATCAGATTAAAGACCACGACGGAGCCATGGTTTAATCATGAGATCCTTGATAATATCAGGCTTAGAGATCAACTCCTGGGCAAATGTGGAAAAGATAGAAGTAAGATTGCTCTTTATAAAGCATACTGTCAAATCAGAAACAAGATCCAAAGGGATGTAAGGTCTGCCAAATCTAATTATTTCAGTCGTAGGATGTTATTCCTGATTGCCTTAAGCTTTCTGCTGTTACTATTGATTTCGTGTATAAATAATTACTTAAATTAAACTCTAATAAGAGTACAGGTCCAGATAATATACCTGTCAAATTCCTTAAAGATGGTGCTAATGTACTAAGAGACCCAATTGCGTTCATCATTAATTTGTCCATTTCCAGTAATACTGTTCCCATTGAACTGAAGTTTTCTAGAGTTAGGCCATTATTAAACAAATAGCAGATCTGAGGTTGGCAGTTACAGACCGGTCAGTGTACTAAGTGCAATATCTAAACTTTTGGAAAGAGCTGTGTACAATCAATTGGAAAAATATCTCACTGATAATAACGTCATTTATAACTTACAATCCGGGTTCAGAAGTTCTTGTTCAACTGAAACCTGCTTGATTCACTTAACTGATTATATTCGTTCTCAGATGGCCAAAGGTAATTATACAGGTATGGTGTTATTGGACTTACAGAAGGCTTTTGACACTGTAGACCATGTGATTTTATGTCACAAATTACAAGCTATGGGAATTCATTCACATTCTATTAATTGGTTTCAATCATATCTCTCTCCAATAGACAGCAAATTGTCAGTGTTAATCAGGTTGAATCACAACAAATGGAAATAACATGTGGTGTTCCACAGGGTAGTATATTAGGGCCACTACTTTTCCTCTGCTATGTGAACGATATGAAAATAAGTGTCCAATCTAATTTGCTGCTGTATGCTGATGACAGTGCCCTGTTCATTTCTGGTAAAGACCCTGAAGTTATAGCTGACAGCTTGAGTAGGGAACTGGAATCATGCAGGCAGTGGCTGATTGATAACAAACTGTCTTTGCACCTCGGCAAAACTGAGTCTATCCTTTTTGGATCCAAGAAGAAATTAAGCAGCGTTGATAAATTTGAAGTGTCTTATAATGGGAAGATTGTTACTCCTTCAATCTCAGTTAAATATCTCGGCATTACACTTGATCAGAGTCTAACTGGTGAGAACATTGTAAATTCTGTGATTAAAAAGGCTGGTGCTAGATTGCATTTTCTTTACAGACATGCCAACTATTTGAATGAGAGATCTCGCAAAACACTTTGTTCTGCTCTCATACAATGTCAGTTTGACTACTGTTGTTCATCCTGGTTCTCTGCATTGTCGGTAAAACTGAAAAAAAGGCTGCAAGTTACACAAAACAAATTAGTCCGGTTTATTTTAAACATGGATTATAGATCACATATTGGTCAAACAGAATTGAACAAGCTGGGCATGTTAAGCGTTAATGATCGTGTTACACAACTCAAGCTAAATCATGTTTATACAATTTTTCATGAAATGGCACCAGACTACCTCTGTCAAAAATTTAAGAAGGTTTTAGATATGCATAATTATTCTACCAGGGATAGTTCCACCAATTTTGTTGTTCCAAGAATGAAAGGGCCTGAGTGCAATATCTTTTTTATACCGGAATTCATGAATGGAATTTACTTCCTAATAGCATCAAATGTTCCAACAATCATTATCAATTTAAAAGGGCAGTGAAAAACACCTGTCTTCTCAGTCTAATTTTTTTAAATTGTCTATTTTTTAATCACCATTCTTTGCTTTTCCTGTACATTTTTATTTGCCTTTTTTGTATTGTATTTGTTTGCATGCGTGTTTTTAAGGACCCCGATGGAAATAAGCCGTGTTATACACATCTTTTTGGGCTATCCTTGGCTTTGTAATTAGTTTATTTTTATGTATCTCTTTGTATTTTTGTTTATATTGCCAAAGTAAAGTAAAGTAAAGATGGGTAGCGGCGTTCCACCACTTTGGGGCTTGCTTGCAAGGGTGATTTCGCTGGAGTTGGTGTTTCGCTACTAGGCACTGTTTGTTCTGACTAAGCAGGTAATGATGCAGGAACAACTGGGTCTGGTGGAAGTATCTGTCGAACTGTGTCATGTGGTGTGTTCAGATCCGGTGTTTTTCCAGTGTCGAAGTCGATGAGTTGGTCAACATGTCGGCGCCAAATCATGTTTGGCCCAACACGAACTTCGTAGGACAGCGGACCAGATCGGGCATGTATGACTCCTAGAATCCATTTCTGCTTACCGCGATAGTCGCGAACAGAGACTGTCTGGCCAATGTGAAACTCTCGGGTCACACTAGCAGATTTGTGTGATGCTGCTTGATCCACCTGTTTGCTGCTAACATGGTTGCCAATGTCAGGTTTCAGAATGTCCAATCGCGAACTAAGGTTACGTCCCATGAACAGCGTAGCAGGGGACTGTCCTGTAGTTGAGTGAGCAGCATTCCTGTATGCCAACAGGAAACTAGCCAGTTTGGCAGATGTGGTTTCTTTCTCCCCTGTCATTGATTTCATGGCCTGCTTGAAAGTCTGCACGAACCGATCAGCGAGGCCATTTGTTGCTGGATGATAAGGGGCAGACGTTATGTTTCACGCCATTGCGCCTGAGGAACATCTGAAACGCATCAATGTGGATACGTTGCCATGGAGACATTGGCCATTCCCATGTGTGAAGTGGTGCTGACTTTGTGTTGTGCTGGACTAGCTGGCATCCAGGACAACCAAGTATAACCACGAGCGAGGGTTTTCATTTTCACAACCCCCAGGTGACCTTCATGCAGCTCGCTGAGGACCCTGTCCGGAAGCTTGGCTGGCACTATGACGCGTAATCCCCACACGAGGCATCCATTAAGTACGGAAAATTCATGCCTGCGTGTGTGGAATGGATTCAGTTCCGAGTCGTGGAAGTGATGAGGCCAGCCCTTCATAGTGTACTCGTAAGCTTTTGCGAGTACGACACTGAGTAGTTTCCTTGCGTATCTGGGCACTGGTGACTGGCAGTGTGTCCAGTTGCGACAAGTGCATGGGCTCATCTGGGTTCAGCATGCTCTACCCTGACCCCAGGAACTGGCATTCGTGACAGTCCATCCGCGTTACAATGTTTGGTGGTATTATTATACTCAATTTCATAGTCGTAGCTAGCAAAGAATACGGCGTAGCGAACCATGCGAGAAGCTGTCGTTGCAGGGATGCTCTTGACAGAGTGAAATATCGAAGTAAGCGACTGGTGATCAGTCACCAATGTGAACTTTCGCCCACACAAATAATTGTTAAATTTCTTAACACCCCACACGAGTGCTGTGGCTTCCTTGTCGATTTGTGAGTAGTTTCGCTCAGCGGATGACAATGTTCGCGAAGCATATGCGATTGGTCGCTCCGTGTTGTCGGGCATTACGTGGAACATGACGGCGCAATATGGCGATGCGTCACAAGCCAATTTCACTGGCAACTGTGGGTCGTAGTGGGTCAAGACTTCCTCGGATGTGATCAAAGTTTTAGCCTGTTCAAATGCCGTCTCACATTCTGTAGACCATACCCATTTGCATTTTTCCCCAGGAGCTGGTTCAGTGGGTGTAGTACAGTGGAGAGGTTGGGCAAGAATTTGTGATAATAATTGATGAGGCCAAGGAAGGAACGTACCTGTCCAACATTAGTAGGTCGGGGTACATTTTTGACTGCGTTCATCTTGTCCCGTGTCTTTGTGCAGTCCCTGTGCATCAATTTCATGACCACAGAAGACCACCTTGCTTTTGAAAACTCACTTGGATTTGTTTAGCCACAGTCCTCGATCGCGCAATACAAGCATAACTTTCTCCAGATTGCGAAGATGTTCTGTGTCGTTGCGACCGGTGATGATCATATCATCCAGAATGCACTGCACACCTGGAATGCCCTGGATGATTTGTTCCATTATCCGTTGCAATATTGCAGGTGCTGATGCTACTCCGAAGGAAAGTCGATTCATTCGGAAGAGTCCCTTGTGTGTATTGAGAGTGAGCAGCTTGCTTGACTCCTCATTGTCACCCGCGGACCTAAAACGCCGTGATCTAAAATTTAGTCGAGCTGTTTGCCTACCCAAGAAGAAGACAAAATAGCAGACACAGGAAGTCTGATCTTAAATTTAGAAATAAATTTAATATAGAAAAATATGAAAAATAAAACAAGTATTTACATGACAATAACAGCAGTTGGGGTATCTTACAGATTACAATTATGAAGCTGATCACGACTCTTAAGTACCCCGTAATATTAAATAAATAAATCACTACTACCTTCTGTATAGGTTGCAACCACCAGTATCTACATGTAAATCTTACTTAGGTCTTGGGTGCAAACCTCCTGGGATATTATATGTATTATTCAGGAAATGCCACAATTAATACAAAAATACAAAGATACAAATATATGTATACAATTCTGATTCTTTGAGATGTACAAATATATAATTATGAATAATCAAAAGAACACCTGGCTCACAAAATTCCAATTCTACAAGTATTTCCAATATTCAAGAAGTTATAGAAATAACTAGTATGACTATGAGTGTCGAGTGCACAATCACTGATTACTGTACTACACACAAATGTTGTAACTTTCACAGTACAAATTGTTTGGTAAAAGGGCTGTCTTACTAGGACCTGTGGCTCACAAGTGAGTAAATGTTTAGATTAATTACCAAGGATATCCCACAAAATATTCACGACTCCAGCAAAAGAGTTACAAGTTAAATATAATAAGGTTAAATAATGGAATAAACACACAATCGCAGATAAACTACGTTATAATAAAGTAGGTGAAATAATTATATCACCTCTCAAAATGTCGGTGTCAAACACTGAGGTCCAGCATCTAGAGGACAAAAAAGTCGCTTACTTGTAGTAGAGCAGCACACACTACAGTCTTTCAAAAATGTTCCTTTCACAAAATTGCGAAACAAGAGGCACAATAATACAGTTTCGGGGGAAAAATCTGCCTGTCTGACATCAGCACAAAATTGGTGTTACCTCTATAATGTCTGGAATATTGACTGCAGTAGAACGCCTTAGTAGCTCCCGTTACTATACACGAGGCTGATTGCTTGGGGTTGTCGCCCGACTACTGAGTGGCAAATAGCGCCCTCCAACGGTAGTGGCTAAAGGTATCGCCTCCCGGCAACTCATAAAACATCCGCCCCATAGAAGCCGTCTACAAAATGAAAATGTCCCATTTACAGATTAAGCAATAAGATGGATTTTCAAAATCTCATTCTACATAAAATAATGACCTAGACTATACGGCTAAAGAAGATCTTTTGGTGAATTAAATATATCCAGCAATAAGGGTGAGGCCCTGTAATACACATGTGTTTCAAATCTAAGCAATCAAGAACGGGATAATACAATGTAAAACTTCAACTTCCGGTTCATCATCAGCTAGATGATCGCAGAAGCACCCGGAAAAATTATGAGCAAAATTGCCAAACAAACCCGCAGCAAACGCTGCCCCGGCGTCTTGGTCATCGGTCTTCAAGCTTCTGTCCTATTTCAAAATTCCCGCTACATTTCTCCCTCACTCACTCAACCATATAACCTTATTTACCTATATAAAAAGAACTCCTGAACCACGGCTATAAATAGAAAGGATATGCAAATTATATATGGACAAAGCCGAACTGCTGGATAAACAGACTTCACAGAGTCTAACACTTGGTTTCTCTCAATTCTCTGAAAGGCACATAACTTTTTTTAAATTTATTATTATTATTGTATTTATAAAACGGGAAAATCAACAGCGATTCTGACACTCATCCATCACCATATGAATTATGCTTGTTTGAGATCAAGGTTACTGAATCGTTGTCTGCCTGCCAGGGTAGCAAACGCATCCTCGATCTTGGATAAGGGGTAATGGTCAACATGTAAGTTGGCGTTGACGGTCACTTTGAAGGCACCGCAAATTCTTACCCCACCATTTTTCTTTGGAACGGGCACTATGGGTGTGGCCCATTCGCTAGTCTCAAGTGGTGAGATAATGTTCTCCTGCTGAAGCTTGGCGAGCTCAGCTTCAACGTGGGGTCTTAGTGCATATGGCACTTGCTTTGAGGAACACTGGATGAGCATTATCTTTGAGAGTCAGTTTTGCTCTTATGTTCCCCAATTTCGTCCTTGAAGAGTTCAGGATAAGAGTCTAACAAAGCTTTCAACTTAGCCTCCATGTTCATTGGTGGATCCTCCGACGATATGGCGAAAATGCTCGGCCAGTCCAGTTTGAAGTGGGTGAGCCAATCACGACCAAACAATGCTGGTCCACCACGCTGAACAACATACAACAATCCGGTGTGTTGTTGTTCCTGGTAGCAAATGTTCACTTGCAGACAACCAACTGGTGATATCTTTTCACCAGTGTAGGTCTGCAGTTTCACTGCAGTTGGCTAGAGTTTCAAATGAGCGAAATTTCGCTGGTAATCTGCCTTGGAGATTATGGAAACGGCCGAACCTGTGTCTAGTTCCATTCAGACATTTGTGCCATTAATCATTGGGTTCAACCAGATTGACTCCGAGTCGACCGATGTAGGTGATGTCGTCGTTGCTGTTGGTTTCCTCGACTGATTTCATGGGTTTCGCTTTTCCTTTCCTTCCTTGTGGTCGGCCTTTGCGAGATTTACGTGGGTGATTGGTCTGCTGTGGGTTAGCACTAGAGCGACAGACTGGTCGGATATGACCTTTGTTGCTGCATCCATGACACGTAGCGTCTTTGAAGTGACACTGGTTGGGAGAATGACCCGATTTCCCACAGCGATAGCATGTCGATGCTGAAGTTGGGTGCGGTTTGGCTGCAAATTTGTGTACAGCACTCTAGTTTCAGCTGTTGTTGAAATTCGACCGCGTCTTTAGCAGCAGCTTCCATAGCTGTAGCTATCTCAATAGCTTTCTTGAGTGTGAGATTAGCTTCAGCGAGTTAACGTTTAGTGATGTTTCCAGCCCGTAGGCCACACACTAGGCGATCACGAAGTGCGTCGTTGAGATAGCTCCCAAATTCGCAATGTTCTGTCAATCGTCTAAGTTCAGCGAGATATACAGTAACTGACTCCCCATCACACTGATAACGCTTGTGAAAGCGGAACCTCTCTGCTATAACAAGCGGTTTAGGGGCGAGGTGTTTCCTCAGCACATCAACTAATTCTGTGTACGACTTGGTACTTGGCTTGTCAGGAGCAGTCAGATTTTTCAACAATCCATAAGTCTTTGGGCCTATCAGAGTGATAAATGCAGGCAATTTTCGAGCTTCAGTGATTGTATTCGCGGCAAAATATTGATCAAGTCTCTCAATATAAGTTGGCCAGTCTCTTTAGTACGACCGAAGGGAACAACCCTGCCTATGAGAGAATGTCCGGTAGCCATTTTGCAGTCAAATGTATTGGTAATTATGTACGCTACACAAGTAGGCAAACAACGGTAAGTCTATGTGTATTATATGTACTGTTACGATCCGAAAATCTTCAAACTATCCGTGAATGCAAATTACTCAAAAAGCCTGAATTTTCTCAGATGCAACAAAGAAATCAAACAAGGTCACACTGATATAAAGAACAAAGAAACAAAGTGATTTAATAATGAAAATATCAACCGTTCCAAATATCGATGGGTTTAACAAGTGTACAATGATTAGGGTAAACAAGTGTACATTAAGAAAAGATCTTATACTAAATAAGAAGATCTTACGGGTGAGGACTGAGCAGGCTCCAGCGAAAACGACACAAAAACAGTTCTCTGACACTGTGTAAATAGAGCTGGACGTGGGGCGAATTCACATCCAACAAACGGCCGGAAATAGACGAAACCACGGGGACGCAAGTCGACTACCGTGACAAAATATGGGAAAGAAGAAATCCCAAAAATACTGAACTGTAGATTTAGTTCACAAAATGTCTCTTCCGGAATTAAATTCAGCTCTCAGACACTTCACTTGGTCAAGACGAACTTTCTCAAAACACTCCACATACGAGTGGTAAGCGACATCACAGGTCCTAGTGGGACTGAAGTATCGATATAGTCTCATCAAGTCCTGTTTACCGAAGTCTTGGTTTGCTCAAGTCCTGTTTAAAATCCTCTACCAGCCCGTATTTATAGTTTTTAATCCCTTCTAGAAAATACTAGAGATTTCTTCTTCACTTCACTTCTAGAAATTTCTGAAAATTACATCATTTTCCAAAAGAAACTTCCAGAACGTTCTAGTCATAACCTGTAAACATAATCCCGCCCCTTTGGGTCAACACGCGGTCACGCACGGATTATCTACACTTGCGGTTTGTGTGTGTATCTAACAGTACGTACCATAACGTCGCAAAAACTGGACGAAAATTCCGCCAAAATTCACTGGTTTGCAGCTCTCCCCGGCGACAAATTCCACAATTATTCAATAGCAGACAAGTTCTTGTTAATAACTCTGAACATTAAAACTCATCCTCGTCGGCAGTTGTCGTATATTTGCGTGGGTTATTGTTGGGGGAAAATAATGTCAACAGTAAAACTGGGAGCTGCCATATTAGAAAATTAATTTATTATGCTCACATTGCATGACGTCATAATTTATACTTAATTATCAATGCGCGTACAAGTTGTATAGTCCCATAATAGTTCCGGTCATGTACAATACATTACAGGGAGGGAGGGAAGCCTGTGACCGGGCCCACCTAACTTGCACATAATGCCAGCACCACTGAGAATCCCGACAGATGATTCAACCAGTAGAGGGTACAACCCATTGTTATACGATTAAACCCATCAAATTCTTGTTAGAATATTCTTTGTGTAATGGACCAATCTACCATTTATAGTGTAATGCTTTGGATGGACAGTTTTCCATCGTCTGTGTACTCGGACACAGACTAATACTGGATTGTGTGTATTTTCAGTCTAGCCTGTAATTAATTGTAAATGAATAAATTATAAGTATAGAATGATTCCTGATTTCATTACTTTTTTTTTTTCGTTTGTTTTTGGCCCGGGATTGACAATATTGGGGCTTTCAGGAGAAGGGAAAGAATAAAAACAAAATGAATTGAGTGAAATTTACTCTTTAAGTTAATAAGCTTTTGTTCTCATGAATCCTTTAGTGAGTTTAATTTACCATGTAATTTTAATTGTACAGCTTGGGTACTGCTCCTGCAGAAGTGTTGCAGCAAATACACCGCAAGGACCTGGTAAGTGGACCTATCAAGTGTGATAATGAGCGGTAAGTTAATGAGTTAATAAACTTCATTCGGCAAGAGCGTACAGAAAGGGAAAAGCTAGATAGAGACGAACGTGCGTATCAGATCGAAATTAGGCGTCAAGATCGTGAACTCTTGTCAATTAAGCTACGAATTGAAACTATCAAGCAAGAAATCCTTAACACATCCACTGCTAGTTATGATGAATGTTCCCCTGCTCAGCATAATAAAGCACGCGCACCAAAATTACCATGTCAAAAGACGACATCCACGCGTATCTTCAACGGTTTGAAGAAAAAAGTCTAAGCTGGGTTGAAAACGAATGGGCGGTGAACCTCAGCGCATTGCTTAAGGGTATTAAAGGCTCTTGACGTGTATGCGCGTTTGGCCTTAGATGAATCACCAAAATATACTTCATTGAGGGACGCATTGTTAAAACGGTTCCACCAACTGCGCACGGCTTTCAACCAAAATTCAGAACCGCGAATCCAGAACCACGCGAAACCGTTCCACAATTTGCTGTAAGACTCGATAACCTATTGACACGCTGGGTCGAGTTGTCGAAATGCAAAGACATACGTAGAAGTTAAAAACCTTCGCAAACAATTTCTGATGAGCGTGAATCCAACACTGGCTATGTTTCTGAAAGATCGTGATCCTAAATCACAGTTCATACGAAGCACCTATCACATACATTTCGAAAATCAATCACTTCTTATAATTGTGGGAAAACATGGCAGATGTTATCGCGTCCGCTCCAACCGACCTTTTTGGAAAAAAACCAAGGCGCAAGTACTAGTGGGAAAATTAAAAAAATAAAACGAAGCATGATGATGAAACATGACGGCACACAACATACTCGGCCATAACTGCACTAAAGACGGTTTCGTAACTTTGAAATGTGGATATGAGATTCCTATATTGACGCGTGCCATGACAACAACATAACTATTATGCTCGTAGCTATATGTTATGAACAATCGGTGAAAGTGTTGCGAGATATGGGCTGTAGTGGAAGTGTTGTTAGAAGAAATCAAATATTATGTACTAGTACATGGTACTGTCCGTCAAGCTCAAGTAGCAACGTAATTACACCATTCTTTGTTGGATGTTCAGACGTCCTTTGCATAAACAACCCAGTATATGATCCAAGGGGTCCGACCAAGAGGTTTTAGTCCGTGTATAATCAAGTCCGTGTTTTTTTTTCAGTCCTGTTAGTTCATAGACCAAGTTTATAGGCGCGAATAAAAATGTTTGTTTGCTTGTTTTAGGCTAGCGAATTCATTGTTAAAGTAATATAACAGAAGAGATTAAATTAAGCAAAAGTGCTGAATGCTGTTGGTTTTTCGATTTGTTTTATTTGTCTATCGTAATATATGCGGGAAAAAGAGACGGTGGTGATTACAGTACGTAACGTCGTTTACACCAACCTGGACACAACAACCTGAACAGATCTATTTATGTATTTCTAGGATTTGATCATGTTGGTCATCGCGTCCGCCCGGACTCAATAACCGGCCGCCGGACCCAACGATCTGTTAACATCGGTGTTTATAGAGCATTGAAGTCAAGGCTAGTGATTACTTGTTTGACAAATGATCAGTTGGACAAAAAACAAGGGAAGGGAAGGGTGTGGACCATTGTAAACGGATCTTAAACATAATGCTAATTGGTGCTTTGTAACAAAAAAGAGCTTTCCATTTGATTAATCCCCCACTCCCCCGAAAAAGAGCTACACTGCCGATTGCCCCAGACAGCATGGACTTGAACACACTATCATTTTTGTTCCTTTTTTTTTTCCTTCTTGAAATGGCGAGAGAAATAAGGTGGAAATTTATCGGGTTTGTATTGTGGTCATTGGTGAAAAGGGTCGATTTTTATTCATAGAGAATTGATATCATTGTTATACTGCCTATAAATGATATGTCTATCGTTGTTTTATTAGAAGTACAGAAGAATATCTTAAAGAGCAACATTTGTGAACTATAATATCAATACTATATAGTCAAAAAATAAATAAAATATGTAAATAAAGTAAATGAATTAAAAGAAAACAATGATCAGGATGTATCATAGTAATGTTTGTCCCGTACGGTAAAGTTGGGAAAACCTCCACTCCACTACACTTCACTTCACCCCTCACTACCCCCGCACCACTGAGCAGCTTTCGAGATATTCCGAAAGTAGGAAAGACAATCTTACCTCACCATTCCCAAATCTCCTCACCCGTAGAAAAATTACTTAATGGATGCATGTTATGGTGTTGGAAATGGGTAAATAGTTATTAATGAACAAGGAACATTTTAAATGTAGAACAAAATAGGAAATAATTTTACAATTTAGTGCAAGTGATGATAAAAATGAAAAGGTTAATAGTTAAGATGAACATAAACTTACAGCCAGCAAGTATTTTTTAAGAACAAGAAATAGTGATAGAAAATTACAGGTTTGCAAAAAGTTGGTACAAATACTGAAAACACAAATCCCCAAAATTGCTGAAAATTACTAGTCCCTCTTTTGTGGAGATATTAAATTCTGTGGTCGATATTTTCATTGACTGATTATCTAATGGGTTCATTCCTTGTGATCTCATTAATACAGAAACATTAAGATTAATCTAATAACATTAGATCTGTGTTTGAAATTATTATAATAATTTTTTTATATACACATATTATAACAATGATTGTTTATAGTTACCATTGTCCTAAGGTAATAGTTAAACTGGTTTGACATGCTATAACATTGGTAGCTTTATAACTAGAGAAATAGTAATGAATTGGACAGTGAGATTTAAATGATAATAATTCAGTTTGATCATAAGCTAATAGTTATTTGTTCCCTTTGCAAACAGGAGACGTACTCTCGCAGCTGCAACCTGCGATTCGGTGGTGTCCCGAACAGCCATGTGAACTATCTTGAACTACCATCTCAACTAGCCTGCTTTATAAGCTGTTCAGGAGATATTCGCCGACAAATTCAATTTCACAGACGTCACCGTTGAAATTGCCCATTGATCTGGAGCCAGACCGAAGTCATCACTATCATCTCGCCACACCATAGCTAAATTCATATACTACAGTAGACCTGAAAGGCAAGCTAAGAATGTCTCGCAGGACACCAGTATGTTTGTGCCGCAGGACTTGAAAGCAGCTGATGCAATCAAGAAACGATTATTACGTGACATAATAAAGAAGACCTATGGAAAAGGCCAACAAGTCGTTTTCCGCAATGGTAAGCTGTAACACTGGTAGGAAGGAGTTTCATCCCTCACCTTCATCACCGAATATTGCTACTCCAAGATCCAGTACAATATCTGATTGAACTTTGTCTGGTTGAGCTTTGCTCTACTGCAATATATACTTAAAGATACTACAAGTTTGTTTTTTACACATAATGAATTGGAAGTTCATGTTAGTCAACAAGCCATATTCCTTACTTGGTTAATTCGTATTTATTGGTATATTATATTTGTATATGTATTGATTTGTTATTGTCTTGTTACATGTGTGTTCCAGGTTTGCAGTTACTTTACATGCTACATTTTGACATCGAATACCGCAGTAGATTAATTACGGCTCCCAGTACCACTGATTGTGTGAATGATATTGATTAAGTGGATTCAAAGTCATTTCCATACAATCAACAATACTATTCAACAGAGCATTTTACCTAGACTAGCAATATTGAAGGTTTTTCTTTACATCACCTAAATGTTAGGAGTCTCCAGAAACATTTTGATCAACTAACTTGTTTTGGATTCTGTCGTTTTTCCCCCTCCCTTTCTGTTATTGCACTTTCCAAAACTTGACTAAAAACTGATTCCCATAATTATTATTCCCTTCCAGGTTATAAACTCATTACCAACAGGGTAAAACTGGCGGTGGTGTAGCACTTGATGTATCTTGTAAGTTAAGCTTTAAAATCAGGGAGGACCTAACTTGTTCAGAAGATTTTCTTGAATCCTTATTTGTTGACATTTTGTCCCCTAAAGCCAGTGACGCTATTACAAACCACGCAGTGCAAGTCACAACGAATTTATGCCTACTTTTTAGAACTTATTTTCTCGTATGGCCCTTGTTAATAAAGCTTGTGTTTATTTCTGGTGACTTTAATATTAATTACTTAATTATACCGATCCCAGCTAGAACACCTTCATTGACTTAATCACACCTTATTCCCCTTAACTGACAAACCTACAAGAATCACAAATACATCGGCTTCACTTATTGATAATATTTTTTCAAATGTTTTCCCTTCCCCTAAATTGGGTACTATTTTAATCAACATTTCTCACCATCTACCGATATTTATGATCATGCATTCGTTTAAATCTAAGGCATCCATTAATGATTCCATTCATACCCTATCTGAAGAATGACCTTCATTCTAATGACTGGTCTAGTATCTTTAGTTGTGAATGCTTAAATACTAATTATGTGATTATATGATAAAAAACACTCCTATCCATACATTTAAATCGAAATCTAAGTCAAATGCCCAATGGGTAACAAATATAATCCTTAAATCCATCAATAACCCTAACTCCCTAGGCCCATTTGCTTACACATAACCTGAATCCTCCAAAATCCTTCAGTAGTAAAGCAAGCACATAACATGTATGCACACATGTGTTTCTAATATGTGATACATGTACATGGCCAGGGACCCTCCCTGCATGCATGGAGCAATAAACAGTGTCCACTGACCCAAGCACTGACCTTGCAATCACTACAACAAACATGGATGTGCATGTACCATGGAAAAGCAAGTATGCCTAATAACCTCAATCCTCCAAACCCTTCACTTTAGCAAAGAGGATTTTGGAGGATTTGGGAAGGTTAGGGATAAAGAAATATCTAGCCCATCCCACTAATCCCAACAGAATAAAGTACACAAGATATAAAAAAAAATTAACTAACCTCCAAAAACGTACATCCAAAAAACAGTACTTTACACGCCAGTTTGAACATGGAAGGTAATTAATTCAGTAAAGAATAATAAATAATAAATCTTCTCATACTATCCATAGCATCATGCATGATGGAAATTTCATTAATAACCCAATGTATCCACTAATTGTTTTAATACTTATTTTTAATGTTTTGAAAGTTATGTAAACAGCAGCGATGAAGAAAAAAATCCATATATACATGATAGTTGTTACTAAACCGACCATTCTGTCGTAAAATATTGATGACAATGTCATAACGTGGCTCCATTACCAGAAGCCTATTCCTGATTTTTGTTCATGTATATTTTTGCTATCCATACGTGTAACCACTATTACTCTCGGCAAAGCTCCAAACACAAATGCCCCATTACGACCTGGTCTTATAATTCAAAACAATTAGTTAATAATCCCAAGGTCTACAACTTTACTTGTTTTAAATTAATAATAAATTTTACTTATTCATTTCAGAGTGTCATGTACATGTAGGTTTCATGATCCAGAGGTTAAAGAAATCCGTGTTTTGTAAATTTTGTTAATAATAAGTAATAATGGGCGAGCAGTAATTTTTGTCGAAAAATCGATAATCGATTAATGGAACTTTCATTGGACGCCAAACCAACACTTGATGTAATACTAACAACTGGACATTGAAATTCGCAGAGTCTATGGAATGCCGATAATTCAGGATTCGCTATATAAGTGAGAAATGCCTAATTTCTCGCCCCCTCATTTTTATTTCCTGAGTTTCGGGGCGGAGGTCTGCAGAGTAGCAGCGTGGGCGGAGAGGTTTCTCTGTGTGCCCACGTTGGGGAACGGCATGCTGTTTTAGTTGCTGAACTTTGAGTTTTGTTTGTACGCCGTTCCTGCACGAATTAATTCGTGAAACCTCCAGTAAAGTTCATCGCCGCAGAAACCATGCAGTAAGCTGACAACTTACCAGCGCCAGAGGTTGTCTTCTTCTGGGAGTTTGCTCGCCGACGAGGCGAAGCTGAGTCTTCAGAGGGGCGTCGAACTTTACGCACACAGTGGCTCGTGGCTTGGGCACTGTGTGAATTCACCAGAGCTGGGGTCGACTGACCTTTTTCGTCTGTACCGGTCGCGTGAAGCGACGACGGTACGAGGGAGAGGAACAACCGCTGCCTACCGAGAACTGTACCTGTTGCATTCCACCATTTTTTCCCACCACATTTTGCGTGCTTTTGAGGAGATCAACAATCTACGGTAACCGATCATAAACATTGACTTTTGTTTCGACGAGTGACTTGAGGTATTTGAATAGTGGGTCTCCGACCCTAATTAGTAATTTGCCTGGGCTGCTCGCCCCATATCAAGCCTTACTTTTTCTATTCAATATTTATGCTATAACACAACTGGTCAATGGATTTTTGTTTCGTAATTATTTAATATTAAATTTAATTGAACATATTTGCTGTTTGTATTTTTTTGGCATGTCTGTTTGACTATTTTGTTACCCTAATTTTCCAGTGCGTGGGTTATGTTTAGGCCTCTAGCGTTTTCGGAAGTTTTGGGCCGTAACAATTGGGGGCTTGTCCGAGAAACTCATACAAACCAAAAACAAAGCCAACCAAGTATTGTTGTGTTGTTGAAATTTAAGGTTGAACAAAAGTCAGACAGATTGTTATATGATTGGAATTTACTGATTGTTATGCCATTTAGTCACATGTAGTGTAACTATTTTATATGTTGATGGTTTATTGTCATAGGGTCTAAGTAATATTAGTCTAATTCAATATGGCTAGTCCTTTTGATGCTGAAGGATTCATCAGTAGTAAAGACTTTTCATTTCACCAGTTATAACATGTGAGCAAAGTAAATTTAAGGGCCATAGCAGATCATGTAGGTGCACACATTATGACATCCATGCGGAAAGCTGAAATGGTTCAGGCCATCGGTATTCACATGGGCCTTGTAGAAGCTAGTAATGGTGGCTTAAGTGGTGAAGATCAAATCGAATTAGCTAAGATAAATTTAGAAACTGAAACGGGATGAGAAATCATCAAAGCCAGTGGCGTTTGTAAACACCGGGGTGGATTCACTAAATAGATGTAATAGTAGGGAACCCATCGATCCGACAGAAGGGTTAACTCGAAAAGATAATGTTAGGCTCGATCCCAGCCTGCAACCCGCGATCGGTCCGTCAGCGGCCCACCGGTGGCACCGCCAGCGGGCCGCCGTTGGCTGCAGCCGGCGGACCTCCGACACAAACGTCCGCCCGCTCGCCGGTGGCCCGCTGGAGGCAGCCGACAGAGATCCGCTGTTGGACCAATGGCGGACCATTGTCGAAACAATGTCACATTTCGACAACGGTCCGCCGTTGGCCCATCATCGGCCCTCCCTCGGCTGCCGGTGGCGGACCACCAGCGAGCGGGCAACGTTTTTGCTAGCGGTCCGCTAGGGAAGCCTTATGACGGTCCGTTGTTGGCCTACCATCGTCCCTCTGTCGGCTGCCGATGGTGGTCCACTGGCGAGCGGGCAACGTATTTCATAGCGGTCCGCTAGGGAAGCCTTCTGACGGTCCGTTGTTGGCCTACCACGTCCCTCTGTCGGCTGCAGATGGTGGTCCACTGGCGAGAGGGCGAACTTTTAAGTTTTCGGTCCGCTGGTAGGAACCTTTTGACGGTCCGCCGTTGGCCTATCATCGGCCTAACAGTAACCCGAAATCGATTTTAATTTTTTTAATTTTTTTTTATCGACGGTGGACCGATGGTGGGCCAACAACGAGCAGGCAGCCGTTTTGCCGGCGATCAACCGGTGGCGGGCAACATGCAGTATATAGAATGGCTGCCTGACGTTCTTGCCTCCATGCTTGAGCTGAGTTAAGCATGCTGGGCTGATGAAGGAAGGCCATAAAAGTCGCAGACGGACGGGTGCATAAGGACCAAGCCTAGGTTAGCAGTCTGCTGGGTGCCGACGGTGCGCCATTGACTTGCATGTGTTAAAATAATATAAATAAATCTATTTACTTATTAAACTGAGGACACACCACTGATTTGTTCACTGTGAATGACTGGGACAGCATTTATTTAATGAGGCAACAAAACGAAAAAATGACTTAAACATTACGAAATTACTAAATCAAAGTAAAGAACATAATGTTACCTTAAACATTAGGCTGCAATGAAATTACCCACAACTGTAATCATGTTTCTAAAGCACCACTTTTATATGACGCTTACATCAGCACCACATTACATAAACCAGTCACAATTGTTAAGTTTGCTTCCTCCATGTTCAGATGTTGCAAAATACATGGATGTGTACATTTTTGTACTTTTATTGAATACGCCCCTAAGTAAGTTGTCCTCAGTGAGAAAACGTCGTACTGCGATTTTGCAACGACGTTGTCTCTCAGCGCTTAGTATTTTTATGATGTGCACATCCCGGCTGTTTTAAGCGTAATTTGAATGTTATTTTAGGAGATATAACATTATTGCACTGACAGATGAAGTATTTTTTCTCAATGGGTGTAACACTGACAAAAACACTTTATAAAATAATACATAATTGCATAGTAATAAAATGAATAATAAAATCATGCAGTGCGCAATACAATTAGAAACATTTTCAGGGCAATTATTAAGAGCTTGAGCACGGATACCTGCAACATTTTCCCCCTTAAAACAGACCATAATACCTTTTTATGGGTGATCTTCACCCAACTGTTATAATTTGTTTTAAAAAAAACCACATCACAGTAGAACATGGCAAGATCCAACAAGTACATTGGCAATTATTTGTTTGTAAATTAGAGTTAACATTCATAACAAAGACCTGTCCATGTTATGTACGTAATTGCTAATTTATGTAAGACTTGCACCAGGAAGATTACCTTACTTTTTCTTTTTAAACAACCCTCAAGGGTCAAGGAATGTAAATGAAATTATATTTTGGTAAATACATTCTAGGACGAAAAAAAAGCCCGGTCCTGATAGGGTTAATATTAAAAAGAACTATCTTAACAAAAACAGAAGGTGTTTGGTTATAAGGCCAAATCTCCTTAAAAATGAACTTCTACTCTGCCAGGCACATCGCCATCACCGTTGTTGGCACGATCCATCCGAGCCTTCCGACGTCCACCCCTGTCTGCTGAGCCCTTGAGGTAGTGCGCAACCTCTCTTTGTACATCTGCACCTGTCGCATTTGTGGTTGGCGGGTTCTTTCTGATGGATTCTGTATGATCAATGACAGGAAAACATGAGCAAAGGGTAATCATTTCAGTGTAATAACCACATTTTTGTTGGAAAGTAGTCTTTATTCTCTTCAATATTTTTTATTTTTATTTTTTTATTTTTATTTTTTTACAATAGATTCATTTAAAAAGTACTCACTTTCGAAAACAGCTCTCATGTGCAACTTCTTAAATGACCTTTTCCCACCTTGCCCGGTCCAGTTGATGAGTCGGGCGACATCGTTCGCATCGTTTTCTCGAAAATACGAGTGACAATATTGTAGATTGTGCTACCACCACATGCTGCCCATGATACGACCTACAAACAATAAAGAATGGATCAAATATTAAATACTTTCTTCTTTTCCTAAGTTTCTGGTGCCCTTCAAAATGTTAGAAACCTTTAATTGCTAGTGATAAATTCAGAACCTAAAAGTTTTCTAGCCTCAGGCTAGCAGAGTGGCAAGTATGGACCGTAGTTAGAAACCTGAATGTGACAGACACTTGCGGACCTACATTGTAGTGGATGTTTTTACTTGATGAATCAAACAGAACACCATCAAATTAATTTGGGCAAATCGTTAACAGTGACCCATGGAAGCACTGGTTTATGCTGTTGTGCATTTTGGTGGGTGATTTGACATGGTAACTGAATAGCCTGAAAAGAGTGGGCTTTTGGGGCAGAGATCTTCAATTATTATTATTGTATACAAAAAAAGGGCAGACCTCTTCTGTGAAGACATGTACGCATTCATAAACAATTAAAGCAAGGTTAAATCAGCTCCAATACAGACAAGAGATGTATACACCTACATATATAGCTTAATATATTATACCCATACCAGATGCTTCTCTAGCTCCTTGTTGGTCTCCAATAAATGTTCCAGAGCATTCAGGTCATCAATCGTTTCCAGTGGAAATGCCAAGTCATCAGGCATAACAAACTCATCATCGACCAATAATTGTCGGGCTTCGATTTGGTGAGATAACTGGTCCATTTGCTTTTTGAGACCTCGCATCTCAGTTTTCAGCTCAGTCAGAAGCTTGAGGATTAAGCGCTGAGTAGCTGAAATGTAAAAACAGGTTAATATTAATTTACATGTAATAATAAATGGAAAAAAAAACCTTAATAGTTCAGTTATCTGATAAATCATAAGATTAATAATAAAATGAATGACATTTTTGTCAAAGGTAGGGACCTCTTGGGATTAATGAATCTTCAGCGATTGACTGAAGCAGCCTTTAACAAATATTTAAATATAAATTTGTATAGCATAACATGGTAAGATTTATAGTCCATGTACAGGTTCGTATTTTCCAAGGTACATCAATATTTGTTGAAAGAGAAGGTCGGTCCCCTGTGCTTAGTACAAGCCCCATGCATTTTCTCAAATTACTTTTGAATGAAGTATTGTTGAAGGTCACTATTTTGGCGATTTTGAAAAAAAATCTTTTATCCAAGAGTCCAAGAGTCCACTTCCCCCTAAAACAACCACCATATTCTTCCAAAGCTGCCTACAGGTCTGATGTACAACATAAACTTCCATGCTGACCGTGGACTTATGAGACTAAAACAGATGTTTATTGATCAAAACTTATGCTACTCTTTTTTTTGGACACCCATTGGTTTTTGGTATAAAATATTGAGCAAATGTACTTTTTTTTTGGGGGGGGGGGGTTTCCATTATTTCATGTAGGTGTTGCGCCAACAGCAGGACATCTATTCATTTTGTATGGGTTGTTGCTACATGTATTTTCAATCTGCCCACCCAGACCCTGTTTTCAAAGTGACTTTGTGACATTCATAATAGTCGAATATCGCACGTTTGTGATTCAACACAAATGCATATATGTCTCTACTTATATTTGTTCTAAATTACACCAAGATGATGGGAACATTTGCTTATGTAGGTTGTGTTGTCATTGTTTTTCATGCTTTTTCTCTCAGTTTTAGCTGAATAAATAATAATGTAGAAGTATGTGGGCACATACATGTATACAGAGTGACTTCAACAACAATAATAACAAGCCTCATATTGGGTTTCACATCGTCCCAGAGTACATATCTTATCAGAGTTAAATAGGTACTGCATACCATTCTCCTGGCTAAGAGAGGGTGATGCTGGTCTGGCAGGTGTATTGACGCGAGGAGTCACTGTCAATGCCCTAGCTGGAGTGTGCTGTCTGACAGAAGGTGATGCTGGTCTGGCAGGTGTATTGACGCGAGGAGTCACTGTCAATGCCCTAGCTGGAGTGTGCTGTCTGACAGAAGGTGATGCTGGTCTGGCAGGTGTATTGACGTGACGAGTCACTGTCAATGCCCTAACTGGAGTGTGCTGTCTGACAGAAGGTGATGCTGGTCTGGCAGGTGTATAGACGTGACGAGTCACTGTCAATGCCCTAGCTGGAGTGTGCTGTCTGACAGAGGATGATGCTGGTCTTCTGGCTGGAGGAGTCACTGTCAATGTCTGAGGAAGTGTTGATGTCTGGGCTTGGTGGGTTGCTTTTGATGTTGATGGCTCCTTAGATGTCACATTTAGCACGGGTGGTGGAGTCTTGGGAAGAGATGGTAGCATTGGAGACGCTGGTGCTGCTACATGTACTTCAGTGATCATGTCTTCTTCCTCCGAATCAGACGAAAGATATCTTCTGTTTATCCTAAAAATCAAATATGCAAGAGTGTTATTGGAATTTTCACACATTACTTAGGGGATCATCAAAGTAGCTATTCTTCTAAACTTTTTTTCAAAGGCACCTGGAAATAGGATTTTTAAAAAATCAAAAAACTTGTTCGTATTTTGCCATTTGTATTCTGCAATCACTTTCCCATTTGTAATGCAAATCTTGAGGTGTTGTAGTATGCTTGGGGCACATTTTTGTTTTTGATGATAACTCATGATAATCAGTGATGTCATGCAAGGCAAAATCTACTGCATCATAATTAATTTGTGCAAAAAAGTTGCTTGATTGGTTAGTCTTTTTCTGACGTCAGGTCTATTTATTGTATTATTTTCTTGTTAACTACAGAGTAGGTCCATATTTAGCAAAAAGACAGTAATTCTTAATTTAGTAAAACTGCTTTCCTGGGCAATGCTTGTGAGTTCACTTTTTACTACATGAATGCTATTTTGTTTCCATTCCGCTGCCTTGCACGTTTATCAGAGCAGCGTCCTTTAGTAGGAAATATCATGGATATTATAACTGGCCAAAAGGAAGACACTGACTGGTATTAAATCAAAAGTACTCCCAAATTGGTTCGCATTGCCTAAGTAGCATGGATAGACCAAACATGTTATTTATTTCCAGTGGACTTTAAATGTGAACTCTACACAACCAGCAGTATTTTATTGGATTTGTTGATATTTTATATCAGTAATGGCCCAATATGACGAATGAGTAGGCCTTGCATGTACCTCTTCTCTTGCTGAGTGTCAAAGACAGTAATTTGAATGTTAACTATTGACATGATGTCTCACCCACATAGGCACTATACTTGACGTTTTAAGTCTAATTAACATGGAGAAAATTCCACATGTAACCCGGACGGGACTCTAATTTACAATCTCCTGCTTCAATTATGCATTACCATTATTTTGTAGTACACGCTGCTATACATGAATCCAAATCGGCCACTCACCGACTGAGAAACCTAAAGGTTGTGGGTTTTAATCCTGCCTCAAAAAGTCAATCATGTGGATTTCTTCAGGCAGGGCGAAACCTTTTATCGTGTTTATAGTATTACTGTCAAATATTTTGTCAATGTACAGACATGCATAAAGCAAAATTACCTCTTTTTCCTTTTAGACGGACCAGCGTAATCATCAGTCTGCAGGTCAGATTCCTCTTCTGCACGAGTTAAGAGTACTCGTGCTCTCTCATAAGAATATATTAACATAAACATTATAGATAATAAATTACTTGTACAGTTTGTCTGATGCGCGCCTGAGACAAGGGGTGTTAGGACTGCTCAGTGTTCAAAGTCTGGTGTCATGCATGACAATGTTCGAGTTTGATATCAAGGCAGAAACTCGCTGGGACTATTTAAGTAGTACTCTGGTGAAATAGTATAGGTATAAGATGAAGTTTAAAGTTTAAAACCTTTTCGACAAAGTGCCCCCCCCCCCACACTGAATTTCTATTGCAAGCTAGCGAGGAGGGGAGGAAGGACCACACACTCCCCTTTTTGCCACTTACGGCCCCTCCCCCACCCCACCAATAAAAATAAGAAATCCAAATACTTTCAGCAACTGCTTATAACTAACCTGTTTCAGACAAAACCCTTATGGCGTGAACAGTCCAATCTGCCTCTGGCTTCTGATTTCCTCTAACAGCCTTCTCCAGACGGACAGATGATCGAAACGGAGGCCAGTAGCATCTGTTGTCATCCAACCTCCAACTCGTGCAAATAATTGCGACCCCATCTTCTTCAGTGAATATTACCACAGAGAACCCCATGCTGAAAGATAAAGAGGATTATTAGTACTGATGAGCTCATAAATTTCCAGGGCACAGATCTTAGGGTTGTTGTTCAACATGAAGCATGGAGATTGTTTCGATCTAAAAATCCCTAAACAAATTATCCTTAAAAATTCAGGACGGAACAAAATCAAGATTAAGAAAAAATTATACCCAAACGATTACATTGTACAAATATGGCAAAAACAGTAATTTTTTCAAATTGTCCTATTCAATTCAAACTTTTAAAATTTACTAAAATGGTTTTACAATGGCTATGATATTACATTTTGGGAGCTTACTGTAATCATGAGCCAGCAGCTGTTGGTGGAAGGCTGATAGCCTTTAGTCAGCTTTTAACTTTATGCACTTGTGATACAAGTGTAACACAGAGAATGAGAGAATGCTTTGTAAACTTTGGGCTTTCTCAATGTCTCGGATAACAGAGTTTATATGGGCCACCTCTTGATATACATATCTAATTATTGGGGGGAGTACTGAATCTGATGTAAAAGTGCCCTTACACATAATATCCAACTTTGAATTTGACCTCTACAGTTCGGGCAGCCACACAGAATGTTGTCAGCCAACTTTTCCAGTATAAGAAGCTTCCATGACCCCAAACAGTGTCACAATATGGTCCTTCAAAGAAACATTTATCAGGCAGCCATAGTACTTGCAAATTGCCAAAAACTCATGCAACTTTAATACGCAAACATTTCCCAAAAAGCTGGCCAACCTCTTATCCAACAGCAATGACGCCCCTATTGACAGGTAAAGGTTCTTCCAGTGTTATTAAACGTGAACAATTTCAAGAAACTATCAATGGTCCTGGAAATTTATCCATGGAAACTTTCCAAAATGTAGTCTTAACAAGACAGTGTACAACACCTTATCCGTGAAGAAATGGAACAACTATGTGAGAGTCTTTGTAAGGCATCATTACACATTTCTTTGTAATTGCTGAAACAAGATGGGTTTGCAGTTCTCCACTTAGGCATTTCACTCTTACAATCCCGATTCTGCTTGATTCAAGAGGATAACTAAAAAAGTTCTTGACATGTAGGAACTGTTGAAAGACAACATATGTCTTACTGCCTTTTGCACAAAAGTTCCGAACAACACCAACACTGTCATCTATTTGGACACAGTTGTCACCAACTGAAGTCTTTATGATGCAGTCAGGACGGTGCAGCTGAGAAAATTGAGAGCATCCTTTATACTCCCTAGGCAATGGCCCAGAGGAATGTGGATACTGGAGTTGATCCTTTGTGACTGGTGGGTCTGTCCGACGTTGCTCTGACAGGCGACGGATTACTTGCTCCAGTGGAGATTGTGGTTTTCTTACCATTCGCTTAAGTTGACCCAAAAAAAATTCAAACGGGAAGCATGAAATGTTGTCTAGTGAGCCATACCTCTTGACCTCCTCTGACAAATGAACTAAGCCATGAACGTTATATGTGACAAACAACACAAGCAAGTCGTGAGCAAACTGGCAGTAATCATCACACAACGATGGACTCAACATAATAAACAAAGCCACTGCAAACAGCATAACATTTTTGTACAGTACATCGGGCAAACAACCGAGCAGAGACAGCGGGCCAGTATACAAAAAAAATTCTAAACTCAGTTGCTTTCCAGCGCTTGAATTCTTTGAGAGCCCTTGGTTTTCTGGCAAACTCACACGGGATGTATGGCCGAAGTGTCACTAAAACTGTGGAGATCTTCTCAATGACACGAGGACCCAACCTATAGAGGACCTTCTAACCATAGCCTGAGAAGCCTCTTCATTACTCCCAGGCACACTAGATGCATGTAGTCGCTTGGGAAGGTTGAGACCATGCCAATATTAAGTTCGGCAAGTGGAGATGTCCCTAGGTGGTGAACTTTATCTGTCATCTCTTTGAATGACTCGTCAGTGCGGAGGGTAGCATCCGTCTCTGGGAAAGTTACCTTTTCTAAATAAACACCATGTTGAGTACATTTATCGCACCCTGAATATCCGCTGTGGCTCTTTATGTTCTTGAGAAAAGCACGAGCCGGAGCATCACACACTATTGCTGAGATCACAACTACAACTTTAAGTTTATTGTACATAAAGCCATCGCTCTCAAGTTGTCTGGCTTCCATGACAAAATTATGCAGGTATTGAAGACTTGTGGGCTTACTATTACCGTAGTACAACCCAATTAGGAAAGGCTTCTTGCTGGTACAATTTTGCACCATACCTAATATGGGCCAAAATTGGGCACTTGAACTTTTGAAGAGGGGCAGCCCATCCACATTTATTTGAAGCTTGATTTGATTATCTGTCACAAGATATGTTGCATCTAGTATGGACAAAACACCTTTTTCAATCCCAACATGGTAATATGTGCCACCTGACAATGTTTCAGTTGAAATATTGGTTGTTGTCCCAAGCAATGTTCTAGGATCTTTCGGCAGATTGGGATGGTATGTTTTCCTTAAAATACTTAGAAGTGCTGATAGTGCTGAATGGGTAACATTGTGTTTGGCAGCCCAGTCATCTAGATTGTGATATTTTGGGATTGGGGTTTAGAATAACGTGGTCTACAAAATGGCTACCTGCTATGCGACTGCTCAAGTCATTTATTCAAACTATAGAGGGCGCACTTCAACATACATGGCAATGGATACAACTATCACATTCCTTCCCCCTTAAATGTTACATGTACATAAATTATAAAAATGTATTGCTGTCTATGTTACTATTATGAATAAAAAAAAACAATAGTAGCAATACCCAAATTGTTTGTTGTAACAACCTTCATTCTAACAATGAAGTCAATAAAGTGATGAGCACATTGGTTTGAACATAAATACCAGATGTCCTTTTGAAGTGAATTTGTACTGTCAAAAACAAGTCAACTGTCTAAATATACATGAGTTGTCTTGATGTTAGGCACACAAAAAGTAACTTAAATTTATTTTATTATTTTATTTTTTTAATGCCCTATTTACATTGTTTTGCATAACCAACACAGGATTTTTTAATTTTTTTAAACCTTCAAAATGAACTCAAAACATTGTACCCTAGTACACGTTCATGTACAATATAATACTCATGTACATGTTTTGTTTTGTTTTTTGACGTATCCTTTGAGGATATCGCTTTTCTGGTATTATTTGTGTAGATTCGTCAAGCTTGGTACTATCTTGTAACTCTCCATTTGATTTTTGTACAACTTGGTCTTTGGAAGTGTGAGCCTTGTGCTTCACTGGAGATGTTTTTGTTCCATGTTTTTGGTAAGTTTGCTTCCCATTGACATAGTCATCCTGCTTTTTGTTGGATGAATGGAACTGAGTCAAATCCAGAGGTTCGTGACTTCCAGGAATTACTGTTTGTGGAGTAGTCTCTGGACTTTCTTCCAGTGATGGCAACACATGATCAATGTGCACAAACCTGTTCTTATCATTCTTGTACACATGTACTATATATGTACGAGGACCACAGATTTTTACCACCTTACCTGGTAACCACTTCACCAAACTGTTTTCGTGACTCTTCACCCTAACCTTTTGGTCAACTGTCAGAGTTCTTTCTTTTACTCTGCCCTTGTCATGAAACTCTCTTTGTTTTGCTTGTTTGTTTTCTACTGACTGTGCCAAATTTGGCTTCAACAATGACAACCTTGTCCGAGGTTTCCTCTTGAGAAACAACTCGGCAGGTGTTTGACCTGTGGTTGCTTGTGGTGTGTTTCTGTAAGTTATCAGGAAATTTGCCAATTTATGGTGAACTGACAACTTTTGTTTTCTCGGATTTGGATCCAGAAATTGCTTTATCAGAGCTCTTTTCACAGTTTGCACTGTACGCTCTGCTGCCCCATTTGAAGCAGGATGGTATGGTGGCACCCGAGTATGTTTTATGCCATTGTTTACCATGCAATCCTTAAATTCAACTGACGTGAATTGTGGACCATTGTCCGATAGAATTTCTTCTGGTAATCCGTAGGATGAGAATAACCTCCTCAGGATGTCCAAAGTTTTGCCCGTGGTGGTAGTCCTCATCGGATATACTTCCACCCACTTAGAGTGACTATCTATTACTATCAACATATGCTGTCCCTTCAACTCAGCAAAATCGATATGTAATCTTTGCCAAATTCTACAAGGCCATTCCCAAGTTTTGAGTGGTGCGGCTTGTGGTGCCTTTCGAACAGAGAGACAAGTACTACACCCATTTACAAGGGTTTCTACGTCTTTATCTAATCCTGGCCACCACAAATAACTACGTGCTAAGCCTTTCATACGACATATGCCCAAGTGTTGTTCATGAAGATCGTCTAATAATCTAGATCTAAATCTTGGTGGAATGATCACCCGGAATCCCCACAAGATACAACCTTTGTCTACTGACAATTCATTTCTACGAATGAAATATGGTTTCATGTTTTCATCTTGAACATAACCTGGCCATCCGGTAGCTACATACTCATACACCCTCGATAACACAGGATCTTTCCGTGTTTCTCTACTGATGTCATCTGCTGTCACTGGTAATTCGTCTACATAAGAGAAATACTTAATCTCTACTTGTGACTCTACCCGGCTAGGTAATCTCGATAATGCGTCCGCATTCCCATGATCTACTGAGCATTTATATACAATGTCATATGTATAGGCAGACAAAATAATCGCCCATCTTTGCATTCGTGCTGCAGCCAATGTTGGTATAGGTGACTGTGGATTGAAAATGGTAGTCAGTGGCTTATGGTCCGTAATCATCGTGAATTTACGGCCATACAGATATTTGTGAAACTTTTTCACACCAAATATCAGTGCCAATGCTTCTCGCTCAATTTGCGCGTAGTTTTTCTCACTAGCGGACAAAGTACGTGAGGCAAATGCAATAGGTCGTTCTTCCCCATCTGACATTACATGGGAAATCACAGCACCTACCCCATAGGCTGAAGCATCGCATGCCAAGCGAAGTTCTTTGCTGACATCATAATGGACTAACCATGTACTTTCCATCAACCTAAATTTACTTTGCTTGAAAGCAGTCTCGCGGGCTTTGGACCAATTCCACTTCACATCCTTGCGCAAGAGCTCGTTTAAAGGATGCAACAGTGTAGACACATTTGGAATAAATTTCCCATAGTAATTTAAGAGTCCCAGATAAGATCTGAGCTCCGCAATGTTATTTGGACTTGGCGCCTGCCTGATCGCGTCCAGCTTTTCAGCTGTAGGATGGATACCCTTAGCATCTACCACATGACCCAAATATTCTACCGAAGGTTTACACCATTCACATTTCTGGCGTTTTACCCGTACACAGTACTTTTCCAAACGCATTAGGACTTCATCCAGAATTTGTTTGTGCTTTTGTTCAGTTGGCGCAGAGATGAGAATGTCATCTAAGTAACACACTACACCTTCTATGCCCTGCAAAATTTGATCCATAACACCTTGAAAAATCCCTGGAGCCGAAGACACTCCAAAAGCTAATCTGTTAAACTGGAAAAGCCCCAAGTGTGTATTTACGGTCAAATACTTCTTTGAATCTGCATCTAACTCAAGTTGTTGGTATGCATGGGAGAGATCTATTTTCGAAAATAATTTTCCCCCTTCAAGAGTGGCAAACAAATTTTCTGCGTTTGGCAAAGTATATTGTGTGTCATCTAATACTTTATTGATTGACACCTTATAGTCCACACATAAGCGCAAATGTCCATCTGGCTTTGGTACTGGTACGAGCGGTGATGCCCAGTCACTGCGTTCAACCTTTGTGATGATTCCATCATCCTGAAGGCGCTTTAGTTCTTGCTAATTGTTTCCCTTGAGCGCGTATGGTACAGGGCGTGGTTTGAAAAATACTGGCTTTGCATTTTCCTTTACATGGATATGGGCTTTAAATCCAGTAATTGGCCCACCTTTCTCACTGAAAACTGATCCATACTTTGACTTCAAACCCGAAATGTCTCCTTCAGACTTGTTCAAAGATAGCTCTTCATCTGCTTTCTGGGGTGGTGTATCTCGAACCTTGAAGATATTCTGCCAATCAATCTTTATCTTGGCCAACCAATCTCGACCAATCAATGAAGGCTTGTCTCCAGGCACTACATACAAAACAAGTGTATGTGTCTGGTTGTCATACCTGACTGGTACAGTAAGCTTCCCCAACACGTTGATTGTTTCTCCAATGTAGCTCTTCAATCTCACAGATGATTTCTCCAATGGCCATGAAGATAACTGGTTGTGATACACAGTATCAGAAACGATGGAAACCGCTGCTCCAGTGTCCAATTCCATTTCTACTGGAGACCCTGCAATGTCTATGGTAAGTAGAACTCCCTGTTTAGGTGAACGCAACGAGCTAACAGTGTAAACACAGCAGTCGTCGTCTGATTCCTCAGAATCTTGCATCATTTGTTTCACTGATTTCTTATCAGCTCCCTTTGTTATGGCTTTTTGACTTTTTCCGGCAAGCCTTGGCAATATGTCCCACCTTTTTGCAGAAATAGCAGGTTGCACTCTTAAATGGACATTCCTTTGGCGAGTGTGCCTCTAAACATCGATAACACGATGAACTTGAAGAACTTTCATTGGTTTTGGATTTTGATGTATCCGTCTTTCGTGCAGTAGATTTCTTTTTCCCTGTACTGTTACTAGTGACCCTTTTCACGCTGGCACTGGCCTCCTGGGAATGTGTACCATTGTGCGGTTGAAATTCTTTGGCTTGTTTTGTGGCCATTTCAAAAGCTAACGCTTGTTGAACCGCTTTATCCAAGGTCAGATTTTTCTCAGCCAGTAGCCTTTTTTGTGTCTGGGTACTGATCAACCCGCAGACCAATCTATCTCTCAAAGCATCATTCAGAAATGTGCCAAACTGGCATGTCACGGCTAAGTGCTTGAGTTCCACTATGTATGCAGACACAGATTCCCCTTGTTTCTGTTCCCTTTTATGAAACTTGAAACGTTCAGCTATCACTAAGGGTTGAGGTGTATAATGCTCCTTCAGCAATGACTGAAGCTCCGCTAGAGATTTGTCACTAACTTTTGCCGGTGAAACCATAGATTTCAGAAGAGCATAGGACTTTGCTCCTATAATTTTCAAAAATACACTCACAACTCTGTCGTCCGAGACGGCATTGGCGATGAAGAACTGTTCCATGCGTTCCATGTAGCAAGTGAATGTCTCCTTGCCTTCTTCGTTAAACTCTCCGATTTGTCCAATGATCGCTGCCATTGTGTTCCTGAATCCTCAGCGGAACTTTTGACCATAAAAAGAAAACCTAATATCCCATCCTCGTCGCCAATTGTGATATTTTGGGATTGGGGTTTAGAATAACGTGGTCTACAAAATGGCTACCTGTTATGCGACTGCTCAAGTCATTTATTCAAACTATAGAGGGCGCACTTCAACATACATGGCAATGGATACAACTATCACATAGATCATCTTGAAACTCATCTTCGCTACCTGGCAAGCTACAATCTGTCAACGAATCATCAATCTGATCACTACAATCTGATGAATAATCTGGAAGTGGTTGTAATGAGCTATCACTATCAGCGTCACTTATGTTAATTTGCCCTTGTTCAAAAATTATTTCGGGTGCGATTGGGCTGGAAGGTACAACATGTACCTCTTCATAATTGGATGGAGCATCATTGGTTTGTAAAGGAGACAATCCGTCAGCCTGTGACAAGCACTCGTCGCTTCCATCATTAGCTATATGTAGCATGTAAGCAGACTCTGTGTTGATCCAGTTAATGTGATTATTGACTTGAACTTGGATCCTCCTTTTTGATCTTGGGGTTACATCTGCCATTGAGACTGTGCAACGCTGACTGACTTGATCTTGGATCCTTCTCCTTTTTGATCTTGGGATTACCTTGGCCATATCGACTGTGCAATGCTGGAAACAGAGGATTGAAACAGATTATCCCAGGTGTTGCCGTTCATACCGTGTGGTTCGTAAAACCCGCCAATAGAGGGCGATCTCACACTGGTGGGATGAATGGCTAAAAACGTCTCTTAATCAAGACTACCGTGACGCATGAATTGTGTTTTCGTCGATCGGGAATGCGAGGGTGGTCAGTAAAAACTCATTTTTTAAACAAAATTTTTGGGTCCGATGGTCCAAAAACCATTGTTGATGATTTTTAAACAGAACTAATTAACCAGGGCAACTATTTTGGTTTGAGAAAGTGAAATTTGAGTTTTATGTAATTCGTCTATCAAAGCTCTAATTCAAAACCCATAGTGTTACGTACGCCCCCCCCCCCCCCCAAAATGATAGCACTAGAGAGTGTGCCTTCTAATTCTAGCAGTAATGAATGATAGTCACTGGTCACATGATTGTACGTCACGTAAATAGTTCATTGCTTTTTATTCACACAACATTTTAAGTGTCATAATGTTTCATTCCTTTCTGCCCCAAAAGTCTGGAAACAAAATTCAGGCAAAACTAACCATCGGACAACCTGTTTTGGGGGGAGTACGTATACTTGGGTTAGTAATAGCATAGCCTAATGGCAGAGCGTAAGGTCTACCGGGTATATATATATATATATATATATATATATATATATATATATATATGTATATATATATATATATTTTTTACTATTTGAGAAAGTCAACAGATGTTTCTGCACTACCAAGCTAGCCATGACCAACCTGTCAAGTGTTATACATTTACCTGGCTGGGGGGAGAGGGTGTGTTACAATTACAAAGGAAGTCCAGTACAACTTACCACAGCAAATTTGGATAGGCCTAGCCTACCAATGTTCACAATCGCAGTTTCTGACCAATCTAACAACATACATGTACAGTGCAAGTACATCACAAACTTGTGTACACATAATACAGAGAAAGGCATGACCATTCGGTCAAAGTTCACTGTGGCAAAGTCACAGGTCATAGTGAACAGCCCCCTCTCTGTCGATTTTTTTTTTGGGGGGGGGGTGTTTTTTGTTTTTCTTTGCAATCAGTAAACGTCAGGGCACGTTTCTATGAAAAGACGGGTAATTTTGAGAAAAATTATAGCCTGACATAGTAACAAATAACAATAAAATTCGGACCGAGTTAACATAGGATGGAGATCAGCTGGATCGAGAAGTTGACTACAGACCGAAGTAGACTCTGGATAGGGATAGGCCTATGCCCAAATTAAATAAAATAATAAATTGTGTAAAATATGTGTTTTTTAAATCAATGTTACGACCAAAATTAGACCATCTAGGCCTATTATAATTACTTGTGCAGATCAAGTGGAGACTGTGATTTGAGACATCCGAGGTGTTTATCCCTTAGAAAAATAATTTTAAGTAATCATGATCATAACACTAACAGCAACACCACGTCATCTGACATGAAAATAACCTAACGTAGACAACTTCAGGATGATCAACACCCTCACATGATCAACACCCTCACATTACAACAATGTAGAATGTAAGAAATTAATTAAAATAACCGTCAGAAAACTGGTTTAGGCTACGTTATAGTTATACTTTTTAGGCCTAACTCTCCTTTTGTCCCATTTTTTTTTTACATTCCCCCAAACACCTAAACCATGATTTCATGAGGTCGCATGGACGTCATTGTATTAAATTGTGATTTAATTATAAACAACTGGAATAGGCCTTCATCAGCTTAAACGTTCTTGTATTGTAAAAATTAGTAAACTCTCAACCGAAAACAACTTTTACGTTTTAACTCACGTGAAAAATTTAACCGCTTTTAATAATTATTAGGCCCTATGTGAGCACTAAATACAGTCGTTTCCAGTTCTGGATTACTCTATGAATTCACGCTGTGTTCATCACAACTTCTTTGATAACTTAAATGAAGTAGCCTATGTCAATTAGTTTACCTAAACGTCATAAAAGTCACCAACTATAATCCATTGACAATTTTTTACAATACAAATATTTTGGAAGAGGCTTTGAGAAAAGTATCGTCATCCGTTTGACTAGCCCCATAAATAGGGCAAATCCACTTCATATCCTTGTGGATTGCCCCTATTTATGGGGCTATCGTTTGACCAGTTCATCAATGCTATTTGCAGTCCTCCATCTTGAAAATACAAGTAAAAAAATATCGACAGCTGTTTGAAACAGTTTTGCATTCATCGACTAGCCTACGTGTCAAGTGTACTTTAAAAACTATGATTTAACCTAATTTGCATTGCCTTATTAATGTTAAGTGATCCCGAACTGGTCCAAGGTGGTACGTCACAAAAAAAATATGATTTCGGAAATTTGATCACCTCAAAAAAAAGAAAAAAAGACGACTGCTCCGTATTTTCGTAAACACTTTTTACACATCCGAAGCATTTTAAAATTTGAAAGGTGAGAAGTTTTAACAGTGTTTTTGAACCATGAACCATGATCCATGATCGTTATCGCAGACAAACTTCAGAAAACTGACCATTTTAAAATCTACCATACCAATGATGTTATGCTCTTGAATTTTGGTGTGTTGTCTTACTCTTAGGTTATTAGATGTTATTCTTCACATTTATTAAAAACAATAGCCATGAAAGTAATTTAATAATGTGGGTTAGGCCTATTGCAAAGTTGAAGTGACTGATAGTGATACGGAACATCCCGAACTGGTCAAACTACTGTCGTCATGACTGATGCCAAGGCCTAACTCAGACCTCCAAAAGGCTCCATAATAATGGTTAGACCTCATCAAGTTGTGAGAAATCATAACCAGCTCAAACAAAATTCAAACTTCACATTCCACCAGGAAAATTGTTACTCAAATATGAACAATGACACGTACCTGTGATATGCGATAACTTTTGAAGAATCTAGCTGTCCCAGGCTGGTGCGTGGTGGTTTTCTTCAATATCGTACGCACATAAAAATAATGTTAAAGTTGGCTTCTGCTGTCGTCGTAACGAACTTGCTCCAGGCCTGCTGTTGCTCTCCTTATTACACACTAGCTAGAAAATTCCCGCCTGCTGCATGCTCTGCACACATCATGCGGCGCGCGGTCGGTGTGAGACCGTAGACCGGGCACTGTGATTGGTCCATAGTTTGTGATCATGCACACATCACATGTACAGTGGCTGTGTTGTACTTGCCGCGGCGTGCGCACACGCTACTTTACTTGTGATAATTATGTGCGTGATCACAAACTATGGACCAATCACAGTCCACGGGGACCGACGGTTTACAGCTGTGATGAAAAGTCAAACTCACTAAGTAAAGGTTAGTGTATAAAGTGGTATAGGCCTAGGGCCCGGGCGCCTAGATAGGGGCCTACTACTATGTCTGTTCGATCCGATATAAACAGAACACGTTTAAATATCTCTTTAAATCCTAAATTTGAAAATACAGCATATCCATAAATTTAAATGATGGCCTATGCACATACTTATTAAAGCTAATAATATTTTGATGTATATTCACAGAATTGTTGATGTTTCCAAAATATCATCTTTGATTATTGAATAACCCGTAAGCGTATAGAGCTATTTAGTATTAACATTACGCCGTCAAAATTATTCCGTGGCGTATTAGAGTCCGACTGTAGTTCCGGATCCCGGAATCCCCGGGCCCCCTGCCCAAAATGGAAAGAAAGAACATAAACTTGCTCAGTCTTTCTACTCTTTTATCTAACGAGGCTTTCTCAAATAAAGGTATACAAATACTCTCAAATTTTGGTAACCAAAACAAAACAATTTGTATGCAAAATTATTAATCAAATTTTCAAACTTGTGACCGCGAAATATCAAGATTCTTACATATTTCCGTAATAAACACGTTTCACATTTTCAGTGTTGACTAAGAACAGTTTGGTGTGATGTAGCGCCCTCCTGCGTTTTGTAATTTGCAAATAATTATTGCCCTATTATTTTTACTCTTTTTAATTCAGAATAAAATACTTACAAACCATTCAGCGATTAAAAATCACGCGAGCCGTTTCACTGTTATAAAGGACAATTACAATATAAATGAAAACGTGAAAAAATAAACTATTTAATTTTTTCATACTCTGGCTTTTTTTAAAAAACCAAACGACATAGAATGTGTGGTAAAAGCACACAAATTTTTTACGTCCCAATTTTCCACAATTTTGTCTCCTTAATGACACCTTTTTTCATCATTAATTAAGTTAATTAAATATTTTTTTCTGTCTGCTTATTGTTTTATGATTGGTTTTATCGTTTCTTTTCTGGTGATTTTAATTCTAATCCCGTCAAACTCGGCAATTTGAAATAATCTTTTTTATGTTGACCTTAGGCCTATTATTATTTTGTTTCTCCTATTTTATTTTATTTTTAACATGGGGTTGCGTGAAAGAAACCTTTGGGACATCTTCAATGTCGCATCTCGCTACTATTAGCTGTTCTTTAAGTGTGGTTCCTGATTCATGTCAAATAATTAATATTAATCTTCGGATTGATAATTCGAATCAGTAGTATGAAATTTTAACGGAGTGTTATTTTATGAATTAGTGGTTCGGTTAGAATATCTAGCCTCATACCAAGCGCTGATTTGTCAATGTAGGCCTACATCCTATAGCAAAATAATTTTGCGTGCAAAATACTGAAAACATGCCCATTGGAATACTACCGAAAAAAATAGGGGTTATCTAGTGTTGCAGTAAAAACACGCATTGATTATAGTTCGCTAGGTCTCGCTGACGGTCAACTGTCTATTTTGGAGCGGCTGGCCTCGGTAGGCATGCCGCCCGATTACAGCTAGTGGTCCACTGCCTGTCTTGGAGTGGCAGCCCGGTGACGGTAAGCCGCTAGGTCTCGGTGACGGTCAACTGTCTATTTTGGAGCGGCAGGCCTCGGTAGGGGTGCCTCCCGATTACAGCTAGTGGTCCACTGTCTGCCTTGGAGTGGCAGCCCGCTGCGGTAAGCCGCTAGGTCTCGCTGAAGGTCCACTGTCTATTTTGGAGCGGCTGGCCTCGGTAGGCATGCCGCCCGATTACAGCTAATGGTCCACTGTCTGTCTTGGAGTGGCAGCCCGCTGACGCATAACGGAACATAGTGCACACGAAGCGATCAAAAAATAAATATTCGCCGCGTGTGTGCGACGGGGAGGGCGCGCGCGCTGTAGGTCATATTACGGACTGTACCACTTTGATATGGGGATACATTTATGGGGGGCGCAGCGTAACTGTGATACTCGCAATTTAATTAACCGATGACTAACTGTATGGATGTGGTTTAAAACATTAAAACGTGAGATAATGTGCTATTTTTTTTCAATACTTTCAGATAAAGCATGGCTCCGTAATGTAATACTGATTTTTTTTAAATGTAAATACACACCACACACAAAACATCACCGAGGAAAACGTGCATATAATAATAATTAACACATTTATTGCACAACAAAAACATTTAACAATGATTGAAACATCAATGTAACGTCTTTATAACAGATAAACAATCATATACAAATATAATTCATTTACTATTAATCAAAACTAAAGAAAACCTACACTCTCCGAAATTAATTCATAAAACAAATGTTCATAAATTGCATAGAATTCCACTATTAATGTTTCTTTTAATAAACTGTATCAACATAAACATAGAAACAGTCTTTGGTATTGCACACATGTACAGTACATGTATCACAGATAAAAACAGTATTTCACAGTCATGTAAAAAGCAAGATAATTGTGTTTAATGCAAATGTAAACTTTTACATTTGGCAAGTAGTGGGCTAATAAGGGCCATTCAAACAATTTTCCTTTTACAAAAACACATGAGTAGTTCTTGTTTTCCAGGAATTTTTCCTCCCTTCTCAATTGATCCCTTTCACGTTATTACTGAAACACTTTCTGTGTTCGAACTTTGTTATACATCACCCTCCCTACATCCTCTCTCTAAGTAGACTTGTAAAAATGTTTTAAACTTTGGTAAGCCTCTTAGTACAATTTTTGTAAAATTACTGCACATATTAAATCACTATAAAAAAAAAACTAGAAGTTTACATTTAACCTGACAAGCAAATATATATATTTTTCAAATGATTCATTATAATGTTCATATACAATGGGAACAGTGAAACATTATTGCTGAAAATGACACATTGTTCATTAGTTTGACCTTAACAAATTATATTACAGCTAATATTGTTCAATAAAACATTGCACATGTTGACAGTATCAGCTAAACAAGTAACAATAAATTCAAATTTTAAAACATTCTAATGAGATTTTACTTTGTCCAAGGAAAATAGCATCAATATGGCAACGTTTGGCACAAACTTTTCGCCTTAACATTAAACTGAACAACATTTTATATTGACGGTAAACATCTTCAACTTCATGAACATTATTAAGCACTTCAAGGAAGGAAAGGAGTGCTTAAATAATTGTAAACTTGGATGCAAATTAAGAGGCAGTTGGGCATGTTCTGGTATTATGTCCAGAAGCATTGCATGATCCACATGTTACCTTAACAATTTGGCGCTGGCAGCGACAAGATAGCATTGTGATTCTGTTTTGTTTCTCCATAATTTGCTTGAATGAGGTTGAACCTACATGGCAAGAGGACCGAAAAAAAAAACATGTAACACTGTCGTTAAGTTTTTCTAACCCCTGCCGTGAGAAGTTGCTAACATTTCCATGTAGTCGCAGAGATTGTGGGATATGATTCATGAGAACATGCATGTAGGGAGTCACGTCTTTGCTTTGGTATACTTGTGTATACAACTTAACCCATGCCCTAGCATGGTCTTCAAAAACATCAATTTCTGAAAGAGTGAGTGACCCTTTCAAGGTATTCATCAGCGTCGTGAAATCGGACCAAATCTGCTTAATCTTGAGAAGTTTTGGGTGGTTAGGTATAAAATTCTCAAGAGAAATTTTAAGGTGCTCTGGTCCTGAAAAATCCCTTGATGTGATCAGCTTTGATGATTTGTCCATCCAAAACTGCCAGCTTATGCCTATGGATTGTACAAACTTCTCAAATTCATGTATACTCTTACACTGTGCAATATCAAAACCATGTCCACACTTTTCAGGTTGTCTTGTGTTTTAAATTCAACCAGTAGGTGATTCACTAACTGATCAGATATTCTAAGAAACAAGTGGAGGGTATCAGGAATTACATTCACCACTGGTATAGGTGGAAAAAGTGGTGCACCAAAACAGTTGATTTTGTCCTTTCCTTTTTTCAAAGAGCATTCAATAATAATAATAATAATAATAATGTGTGGACTTATATAGCGCACGTATCCACCAACTAAGTGGTGCTCAAGGCGCATTTTTGTTTACGTGCATTACACAACACACGGGACCTACGGCTTTACGTCCCATCCGAAGGACGAAGCAATTATGGTTAAGTACCTTGCTCAAGGACACAAGTGTCACGACCGGGTCTCGAACTCACACGCTGCTGCTGGCAACACCAGAACTTGAGTTCGGTGCGCTAGACCGCTCGGCCACGACACTCCATGATACTTTGGACAGTTCTTGCCCCTTTCTCTTTGTCAACCATACACCAAGTCCTCTGGTGATCCCATCGCAACTCACTTGGACAAACACACCAGAGGCAACTATGTTTTGCACTGAAGCCATCAATGCCCATCATCTGATTTAGAAACTTTAAATCACCTCCCAGATGTAGACGAACAGTTAGTTCTTCATCACAAACACAAATGGTGCGCATTTCAATAAATTATTTGATCAAACTTGGTATTGCACCTGTCAGAGCTACTTGCTTTTCGGGCATACGTACAATCGCTAACAGATAGTTACCATCCTTCGAGGTACAAGACCTCTCACCAATGATGCAAAATGTGATATTTACCACATGGATCTTCTTCCCTATTGTTGTACCATCACCACTTATCTTAATCTTTACTATTTCGTCACATACAATTTCATTCTTTGTCGCTGAATCTTTGAACAACTCTGACAACCTGTACACAAGCATTTTTCTTATTGACTGCCATACACCAATGTACTGACCATTTATTTCATGGATATTGAAAATGTCATTCAATTCCTTCTTTCTTCTCATTATTTTGTGCTCTCTTGGCAGACTTACAAAATATTGTGACATTTCATGATAAGCCCTCCGTGAAATATTTTGGCAGTCTCGAACAAATACCATAATATCCAACAACTGATTTTCATCAATGGTACTATACCCTTCTTCAAAAGATATATTCAGTGCCTGTTCATTTCTACCTTTCACTCGAATGCTAACAGGGGTAAAGTAACCCTTTGACAAATCAAGTACACTTTCTTTCATTTGCTCTATTCGTTTTCTCTTCACCTTTCTTCTATGGGACCTGCTGTAACAAGCCTTTCCCTTACTACATCCTCGTTCACCCCTCTTTCTTTTCCTTGGCTGTATCAATTTGTCAATTTTCCTTTCAAGCTCAACTTTGGTGGCATGAAGATGTCTGGCATATTTTTTAGCTGATTAAGTTTTTCTTCAACTTCTCTTAGTTTCCTTTTAGTTGGACTATTTGTTTTATATCCCAGTGTCATTGCATAGCTTGTTGTCTTCCATTTTGTCACCACCTTATCCCTTACATGTGAACCTCTTTTTTTTCTCCAAAGAAGCATCATGTGCTTCAACTTAAATTTCAAACATGCTAGCAGGGGAGGAATATCTACCTTATGCACATCTATTTTATGTCTTCCCAGAAGTTTTGTCACAATCGATGCCAGATGATTTTCAGAAAATCCACTTTTAAGTGGGCAACCCAACTGCCACAATAGGTAGTTATTAACTGGAATTTCAACTGTGTGAGGGAATTTCCCATTTGGGTAGCTTTGCACATACTGAAACAGAAGGAAAATTACTGCAAGGGCAGGGAGGGTATAACATGAAAGTAATCCCATACTGGAGTGTGCAGAACTTGCAATGTAAGCAGTTAAATTTGGTGGATTAAAGCATTTTCCGAAACCAAATCTGAAGGAACCAGTTGTGATTTTGGAGTTAATGGATTGACAATCTATTTCCAGTTGCCGCAAAAATAACAATAAAAAAATCAACAATTTACCTGTGGCTATTCAGAAAACGTAGCCAATTACAGCATCAAATTGATCACGTCAAAGACAACCAGAGAACCATTCCACACACATACATGTAGGGCATGATCAGAAAAGGTTCAGTCAGTGTTTACGTTGAACGAATCTGTACATATATGTCTTGTACTTAAGCGGCCACAAGTCACATGTGCATGATGTGTATGATATTTCTTTCATTCAAAAAATTCATCCAGGTCATATTTGTTTCCATTTCCACGGACAAATTTTATTCTAAGCTGGAAACCTCTGTGTGTAAATCTTGCTACAGGGTGGTCGCCTTCAACTGAGAACTCCTTCAGAGGGAGTCTTTCATGTAACCAAAATTCCAGGGTAGATGCTCGCACAAAGCTAAAATCCTTGAATTCATTAACTACACGATAGTGTCAGCCTTTACCCAGCAAGTTATCAAAATCACTATAGTTTGATTTTGAGTATCGCCCTGGTCGATTTTGGATTTGAACCGAGCAGTCACTGAAAACTGAAAAAGCCTTTTTTGGAGTTGCTATGAAAATGTTAACAAGAGAGTCTGTCTTTCGGTGACAACACAGGTTTTCCTTGATAGCAACAGCAACATCTGCTTTCAATTTGTTGTTGAATTGATCATTTGTATTGATGTGATGATATGGAATGTTAACTATATCGGAAGCAGGTCTCCACTCATCATAGTTTTCAGACCATCCACTGTAATGCACTTTCAGGTACAACACCCCAGATTCAAATTTCTCATCAAGGACCTCCAATTCAAAGAGTTGTTTTGTTGACAACTTGTCAGAAGCCTGGCTCAACCTGAGTGATTGTAGTTTCGGACCAGCAGCTAGAATAGCATAATTGATATGCTGCCTCGGTCTGAAGTTAAATTGTCCAGCCATCAAATCCTGAAAAAAGTTAGGACAAGTAATTCAGTTAAAGTAATTCAGTTACTAAAATCTAACTGTATTTAAAAGGGAAGTATTTTGCATTGGGATGACAAGTACACATTTCAGGCACAAAAACAATTCTGTTGTGAAAATGGCCATTCTGATTAGTCATTATGCCGAAAATTATGACCAACTTTTTAAAAAAAGAATGAGAAAGATTTAGCTTAGGGCCTATGTTTAAATTAGTATTGTAGCAAATTAGTCCTAGCCCTAGGTTTAGGCCCCTAGTTAAAAAGATCAAAATAAAAAAAAGGGAAAAAAAAGTCATGTAACAGTTACGGCCTGCACACAGAATATAAATATTACTAAAATATAGTGATGTCTTTCATTTCAAGATAGGGTTATGTTTCATTTTTACTCTTAATCTTACAATATTGGGGCCCAATATTGTTAAACCAAAGTCTCAACATAGGCCTGTAAAAATGTGCAGTGTAACACCATATTTCTTTTGACAAAAGGAAAAGCAAAGCAAAACATGCAAAATCACTGGAATCCTGTCTTAAAATCATCTACATTTTGAATGATGTATTCAGCCATCAGATCTAACAGCTGGTTGCATTTTTTTTTAAAGTATCTTCCTGCCTGGACAAGACCCAGCAAAAAGGTCAACCCCCACGTTCCCAAAATGAGAAGTTCCTGTACTTAGTCAATAGTGTAGTGATAACATACACGACACACGTACACGTACACGTACACACGGACACACAACACGGTAAACACTGAACAAGTTTTCGAAGTGAAGTGTTTTACACCCAAAGAAACTTAAAATTCCAGCAAACTACACATTAAAATACACCAGGCTCATAAATTAGAAAGAAAGATATATCTATGTTAAGGTTTATTCTTTAAATCGTTGTAGATACTTATCACATCATGCCTTTTTTTTAAACAAATCGTTCACATGTAAAATGACACGACAGCCAAATCGCGAGCAACGCTGGCATGACCCATTGACCTTGTACACAATAAAGTTATGCTATAAAGCAGAGGATTTCATTGGACAGGATTTATGTTTCATTCAAGGGCAATAGGTTACGATTGCCCAATCACCAACATTGTTACATGAATGGATATATAAACTGTTAAGCGTCAAGAAGCCGTTTGATCCAGGCAAATGCGTTGCGCAGTGCACGAGCTATGACAAGTTATGTTGTGAGAGTAATGACAATTTCGTATTTTTTCCACTCCCCGCCAAAGGTGCGAGAAAGAAAGTCAATTTGTTTAAATGAAAAGGGCAACAAGTCCACTATTATAAAAGATTAAACAACTCAAATGAATTGAAAGAGAGTAATTTTTTCTTCTAACAACTGAATGATCCATAACATTTGCTTGTCGCGATCTCGAGATATTACGGATTGTGTAAGAAATTCTGCATTTGAAAAGTAAGTTTTGTGCGTATTCGGGACCAGAAAAAACTCACTCAATGCAAATGAGCGCTGTGTTCCGTTATGTAAGCCGCCAGGTCTCGGTGACGGTCCACTGTCTATTTTGGAGCGGCAGGCCTCGGTAGGGATGCCTCCCGATTACAGCTAGTAGTCCACTGTCTGTCTTGGAGTGGCAGCCCCGCAGACGGTAAGCCGCTAGGTCTCGCTGACGGTCCACTGTCTATTTTGGAGCGGCTGGCCTCGGTAGGCATGCCGCCCGATTACAGCTAGTGGTCCACTGTCTGTCTTGGAGTGGTAGCCCCGCTGACGGTAAGCCGCTAGGTCTCGCTGACGGTCCACTGTCTATTTTGGAGCGGCTGGCCGCTGAACATACGCCACTTGGTTGCCACTGGTGGACCATCGTGGATTTCAAGTCGGCGTGCCGATGCCACCAGGCCGCGCTTCAACCACCGGCGGACCTACGGCGGCTTGCGGACTGGGTGTGGGTCGTATTGTTCATGATCCAGCTAGTCAGCCTGAAGAAGAAAATGCTGAAATCAAGGACCCTGCAACTAATCTTACAATATCAGAACTTACAATTAAGCGTGGTTCATCCTTTCCTCTTCATAGAGACAAGACTGGTGTACTTAAGCTTAAACCCAACCATATGTATTACTATCAAGTGCAATGTCAGATGGCAGTAACGAAGAGAAAGTGGTGTGATTTTATAATGCACACAGAGACAACTCAGGGAAGAGATATTCACGTTGAACGCATACTGTTTGATGAGAAAAAATGGAAGCACACTATCTTTCCCAAACTGAAGGACCTGTTCAAAACAAGGTAGAGATCAAAACAAGGTAAGAATTGGTCAAGAACACAGTGTAAGTTACAATAAATAAAACAAATTATTATCAAAGGCATACAGATAATAATACTTTTTTTTTCATTCATTAATGGTTTATTCTTTAAAAACAGTTCTCCCATGGCGACCAAAGGTCGAATTGCGGAAGAATATACAAAATATAAAATGCATGCAAATGTATACAAAGTTTTAAAAACCAACAAAACAGAAATTACAATAAAATTGGGAAAAAAAATTGATTGATTGAACAAGAAAATAAATTAAAATGCAAAGACGTAAAACCAGATAGACGCAGCCCAGCGAAACCCCGAGAGCAAATTTAAAAAAATAAATTAAAAAAATTCAGAGTTTGTCTTGACACAAACTCTAGGTGTTCGGGAGGAAATAGATTGTTTTAAATATTAAACTTTGACTTCCGGTTTGGACAGGAAGTAAAGGTCGAATCGGGGTAACAATTGTGTAAAATTGTTTTAACAATTAACGATCTGTACAATGGTGCAAAGATTGTGAATTTACCTCTTGTGGATTATTTTTTTAAATATTAAACTTTGACTTCCGGTTTGGACAGGAAGTAAAGGTTAAATTGGGGTCACCTTTTTGGAAATATTTTTTGACAATTAACGATCTGTACGACATTAGGTGTTTGTCTTTTGGACGAACACAGAGCTGTTACACTAATTACGTTGTGGTGAAATTAAATACTGTATCATCACAGCTTGATCATTACACATTTTTCCCCCGAGGTGAGGTGTGTGCAGGTCTTGTACAATACAATGACAAATTCGATCAAGTGTTATAATATTTAAATGTTTGGTTCAGTTTTTTAAAACAATACTTATAGGGAAGAGACAACACAATGCAATTTGAAGGATAACTGTAAAATGAAAAGAAACAAACAATACTGAAATGATCTTCTCATTGTTACATGTATATGTATTTATTTGTCATCAACTGTTGAATTTTTTTACACGGATGCACGAAGGGGCGCACGCGGAAGGCGTTTTATGTTGGGGGGTAAATAACTGTGTTTGGGGGCACAAATCTTGTTCTAATGGTCTGAACAGATGAATAGAAGTTCCCTGGACACACACACCAAAGATTTGAACATTCTGGCAATTTACACATTGGTTCACCACTGATTTGCCAAAAATAGTACATGTCGAAATCACAATGGGATTAGGTTTCTGTGCACAAGTCAATGGCTGTTGGCAGAGACCATTATTTGTAAGGGTTGGCCTACCCGGTGAATGAACTCTAGGGTAAGAACTGTTTAGCCACTCTTTTTAGCAAGAGTCAGTGATAGTTCCAAAAAAAAATCAGCGCAATTGACTGAAAGATGTTGTTGTAATTTAAAAAAATAGTAATTACGTACTCACGCGTACTCCCCTTCGCTTCAACGAGGGTTAACTCAGTGACTGAAAATAATACTCACATGATAAGGTCATATTCGCGTTGCTGCTGCATTAATGAGCCAGTAATTTTCAGTCACTGTGTTCATCTTAAACTATGACACCGATTCCATGCCATGTTTGTAGAAAGTCTGCTCTGATCGTGACTATACTGTCTGTTTAACTAATTGTGTTTATGGGATTGATGGTCAGTACTATCCCAATGCGAGTATACAAATAAATAGGAACTTTAATTGGGTGATCTGGCAAAAGGTATTCCAAGGCTGACACACCCATGCAATGAAGATTGGGGGGTATGTTTACTATGTTTATATGGCCCAACTGCCAGGGATTCACTGTCGGCAATATACATTTTAATAGATCACCCAACAGATATTGCTTAATAACTACATTTGTGAGGATGTTTGGGTCCAGTCAGAAAAATAATAAGAATTCCTCAGTACTATTTTTGTCCTAACATGCAAGTCCTAGAAAGACCTATATGTGTCTTGAGGTCCTGAAAAAACAATTCCCTTGAGGGTAAGACTGCCACAGATAGGATAAGTCCATATGAAATAATTTGAATCATACATTAACTCCTTTGATGAATGGATAAACTTCAAATGCTGGCCATTGGATCACAAAGTTACACAGACTCTGACACACCTTGTAGCAGTAGCACAAATGGATACCGTTGATCTGAAATATAAAAGAATCATGTAAAAACAATATTAAATGTTTTCAAAGAGGGACAAAGAATAATGGGCCATGCTAACAACACACATAACTTATGGTGCCCTCACACCATAGCGTATGCTGAAACCTATGAGTTGCGTGTAAAAAATATTTTTATACGCACCAAACGCAACCCAAATCAACAATTTTGTCAATTTCTAACCTATTCAACCTATGGGTTGCGTGTGAGTTGCGTGTGGGTTGCGAACTGAACTTATGATCCCCCAATATCTGCGATCACCTGCGTACGAGTTGCGTGCGAGTTGCGTGTGAGTTGCGTGCAGAACTTACGAGTTGCGTTTGAGTTGCGTTCAAAACTTACAAGTTGCGTTGGACCTGCGTGCTAGTTGCGTGCTAGTTGCGAATATCGGTCACGTGATAAAAACCTATAAAAGCGGAGCCGATTCAGTATTTTCTTTAGTACTGATTTGGTCATCGAAGAGTCAACATGGGGAAAGCTACCAAGAAATCAGATAAAAGTGACCCCAAAAGTGATGTCAAAACTACTGAAACAGCTTCCCGTGGCCGTGGCCGAAGAAAAGCAGCAAGAGGAAGAGGTGTGCCGCCTGTTGATGCCGCCCCTGCCCTCCCCAAGGCCCCTACCCGATCCAGGTCCAGGTCCAGGTCTCCCAGGTCTCCAACTCCTCCTAGAGAACCATTGACTCGTGACTCCTCCAATTCATCACATCATTCAAATAATGCAGCAGTCATTGCTTCTGATGAACATGGCTCTGGTTCTCTACCCAAATCCAAGAAGAAGAAGGTGCCCAACCCCAGCAAGCCCAGTAAAATCAAAGAATCTGCTACCATCAGCGAGGCCAGAGAGATTCTGATGGTTGAGTGGCTGAGGGAGAACCCAATGGTGTGGAATCCCAAACTCAACGCCTACAAAGACACTGGCAAGAGGCTGAAGAGGTGGGAAGATCAGGCCCAGGTGCTGGACCCTTCACACGATGAGATCAAAGATGGCGCCCACTTGCAGCGATGGTTCCGGTCCTTGCGTGACATCCATGTGAAGCTTGACAAAGAATCAAAGAGCGGTGCTGGTGCCAGGGAGCTGACTTCACTGACCGAGAGGGAGACGTGGATCAATACCCAATTCACCTTCCTGAAGGGCATCATTCGGCACCGCCGTGAGACCCTCGTCAGTGTCCGGACAGCTCTCCAGAACACCGGAGGAGACCTCACGGCTGCCGAGGCTGCGTGCGCCGAAGAAGCTGCAGATGGAGCCCCGGTGATACCACCCCTGACCTGGAACTCCCGTGCACCTCCAGGGTGGCAACCAAGCGCAGCCTCGACGCCGCAGACAGGTATGCATATCAAACCTTAATTGTACATATTGTCTATATATTTTACTAGTTCTATGGATATTTATACTATGTATACTTTATCTGAAATAAATGAATATTATATTATATTATATTATTATTATTACAGGGCAGCTGTAGAATCCCTCCAGAAGAAGGTCACGGACTCCACTGACCTTCTGAAGGAGCTCGCCGCCAAGCCAAAGGACCAGCCCACCAACGAGAGAGAGGTGTTTGGACAGTATGTCCACAACAGCCTCCTAACCATGTCTAAGGCCCGCTTCAAGAAGTCCAGGTTGGTGATGAACAAGCTGCTCACATGGGGTGTCGTGGCCGAGCGGTCTAGCTTACCGGATTCAAGTTGTGGTGTTAGCAACATAATGTGGGTTCGAATCACGGCCGTGACACTTGTGTCCTTGAGCAAGACACTTAATCATAATTGCTTCTCTCCACCCAGGGGTTAAATGGGTACCTGTGAAGGCAGAGTTGGTTTGCTCTATATGCGCTAGAAATGGCAGCAATTGAGCTGTATACTCCCCAGGGAGCTGAGATGGTTTCAGGAATGATTTATGAGCCTTATGAGCAGGGATAATAATATAATGCACCTTGAGCACCACTTAGTTGGTGGATACGTGCGCTATATAAATCCACACATTATTATTATTATTATTACTTATCATGGCGGCTGATGTCGGTAAAGCAGTAGCAATTCTTTATAAATTTCAACAAAAAAATTTAGTGGAATACCGATTTTCTTTTTACTGGCGAGCATCATGACATATGTAAGAAAACATTGTGGGCAAAATTTAAGCAAACATTGTACCGTTTTTTATCGAAATCCATTTGACTGACTAGCGCTATGAAGGCATAGGGCCAAGAGTCGGACAGAGTCTACAATATTGGCACTAATTATTGGCACTAATTATGGGGCTAATAATAACCCAAAGTTGAGCTGTTCAATTAAAATACAATAACTTCAACCAAAACTTACCGCTCTACGAAACCAACAGACTGTGTCATCTGAAGGATGAATAACACTCGAGTAGTTGAACATCCTGGAATTCGTTGAAACCTACAAAATAAACCAATGCAAATTTAAATAATAGTTATAAAACAAGTAGGCCTATTTCTAAATTTGTGGTGTAATGTTTTGACATTCTGGAATACATCAAACACAACTTGCAACTTATGACTCACAGGGGGGAGCATTCTAACAATTAGCGAAAGATAACACGCTTATTGGATACGTTTTAATAATACTGTATTTTATACATATGTACAAAAATAAAATAAAAGTTATAAAAAACTAAACAATTGTTATATTTGAAAATATCTGTGGGCTGTGTAGGCCCATGGAGGAAGGAAGAGACCTTCCTCCATGGTAGGCCTACTGTTTGTTTCTCTCTCTTTTGTTGTTGTCAGGTTACTAATAGGCCCTAACTAATATTACCAAAACCAAATGATATGGTAGGGGATTGAAGCCAAATGTTGTGGTACGTTAGGGAATGGAAGCAAACAAGAGCTATAAAAATCATGACATTGAACGTCAATAAACATGTGCTAAAATCCCCAGTTTTTAACATGTGTACATTTCGCCCCCACAAATCTCGCCCCGTTGCATCTTATTCTTCATTGGAATTAAGGGTCGAAGTTCTACTGGGGCGAAAGCACGTGAAACGTATAAACGGTGTTGAAATGTTTACAAAAACTTTTCATAGCTTTAAATCATCCAAAACAAAATGTCCTACACTTACTTGTCCATTTTTCCTGAAGTACATCATCTTGTGAGATGATGACATGTTTTTAGGGTCCGTTGTGACTTGTGTTTATGAGAAATGAGACAAAATGTCTGGTAATCGTCCGTCGACATGTAGAGCAGTCCAGACACAATGCGGGCTGTATGCGTCACGTGTATCTTTTTCCCGCATTAACTCCGTGACCCCAACGTACTTCTGCTTGGCAGTGGCGGAAGGTCACATATTTGTAAATAATTTTACCTGTTTACATATGTAAAACTTCTATCAACCAATCAGGTTATCGCTTTTTACGAGACCACTTTACATAACGGTTGACGCGAAAAGGAATGTTTATAAATAAACTGCATGGGTGACGTCATAGACACATTATGCACGCTGACTAATATCAACCGAAAGAGGGCGCCTTTTAAAACGGTGAAACAGCCGTGGTCAGCCAATAGCTACAATTATTAGATCAACAAAATGACGGACATGGTACAAGAATGGTTGGACAGGCTCAATGTAGCTATTTACAAGAAAGCCATTTTGAAACCATCTAAGGGTTGTATGAGTAGTTGTGATGATGATGATGATGATGGTGGTGGTGGTGGTGGTGGTGGTGGTGGTGGTGGTGGTGGTGGTGGTGATGATGATCCTCCTGGCAAAACCCCCATTGCATTAACACGTGCACTTTCTTGGCGGCAAATGGCCTTCTTAGCATTGTCAGAAAGAGTCAACTCATATACCATATGGAAGCTTATGCCTTGACTTAGTTTCTAAATGTCATTAGACTAAAATTCTTAATTAATTAGCTTAGTTATAGTCACGTGAATATTTAATTAGGCAATCTTATTACCACCATAGCTCAAGAAATATACACCCAATCATCAAACTTTTTTTAGTTATACATTTGTGGGATACCGCAGATGTGCCTTTTGGCCTACAATGTCTTGTGACGTCATCATGACATTTATAGCGCGATTTGTATATGTGTACAAAATACATGCACTGAAAAAGTGGATACTTTTCATAGGTAGCCAACACACTTTTTTGTCATAATCTCAATATCCGTCTCATATTTTACCTAAATCATCATTAAAACAAATAATCTTTTGTAAGAGTTAATTCCAGGCCATTACAACTAATTAATTAATGAATTTCTATTTAAAAAGCTCATCGTTTAGTTTCAATTTGTGAAGTATGGGTACACTGATATACACCATTCACTAGGTAACTCTATGGTAAATTCATGGAACGGGGTCCAGGCTAATACGTATCCCTAACGTTTCGGTTGATCATGTGTTTCCTGCACTTTGCTCATCGAGCAACCTACAACACATCCAACCAATACACTCTTCAAGATGACGTCACAGGGACTGCGACGAGAGAATAGCCTAGCACTCCACTTGCCTGAGAAAACAGCACCAGGTGATCTCTTCAATATCATAAAAGCTGTGATGAAAGAAGACGAAGTGAAATGCGT
>CM055816.1:94645567-94713467 GCA_029582265.1 Zoroaster sp. YZ-2022 | reverse complement strand
AAAGTTATCAGCCGATTTTCATGAAACTTGGCAAAATGTTCCTTCCAGCAATACCGACATGTCGACTTAAAAATAATTTCCAAAAGTCACCACTAGAAGTTGTGTTTAAGTGTTTTTGCCCAAAAAGCCTATTTTTGTAATATTTTTTGTATTCTTTGGCAAAATTTCATAAAGCCTGGCAAATAACATATCATCGGATTTTCCCTGGGGTCTTGTCGGGGTGCTCTAATCCATTATTTCCCCAATTTGAGGCGAAAAACGATAATATACGTTTTGTTATTTGAAAATCAACATGGATGTCAGCTTTTTTGAGGATGAAGTGACATTTCTACAGGGTGGTTCAAAAAAAAGTTAACCCAAGTTTAAGGTGATTGTTCACCTCCTACAAATCCAGAGAATCTGTGTTTACCTATGTCTTGGCCGTCTTCGGAGCATGTTTGAAAATGTATTAATCCTCATGCTGACGGCAACACTGACCGAGGTTGCACATAAACGGGTTATAGACATTTTACACCTCCAAAAAAGTGAGATCACATCTTCAAAAATCCAGACAGGCAAGTACCGAAACCAAATCATGATTGCGACTCAAAGAAAACAACCAAAAAATGTTAAATAATCAAGCCCGATTTTCATCCAATTGTTATTTTTTTGTTTAATTAGCGTACGATAATATCTTTCAAAATTCGTTCTCTTTATAAATCTTTTCTCCCAAACACGTGTGAAATAGGTATGTAATCATTTACATCAATGAACTATTTCAATTTCAGGCCGAACATCCATCTGGATTTGAAGTACACACGGGGTATGTGTCTCGCCGATGAAATAATGTGGTACGGTATCTTGACAAGTGTGTGGTTTATGTGAATAGGTAACTACACCCACATGCAACTGTCACTTCCATTCCAACTGAAATGTTGCCCTGGCCTCCCAGTGACTGATCTACCAAATATACATTTTTAAATAGGTTTTCTAAGCAAAATATAGCTTATCATAGAGTTTGCAACAAAGTACATTACCCCTATCCGGCAGAAAATCTAAGAGTGGTACACATCTTACAGTTTGGATACTGTTTTGGCTTCATCTCTTTATACTTAGGACGTAATTTTTCTTCAACGCCATGACTCAATGCATTAAATTAAAAATATAGGTTTTAAAGGTTTATATAGGTTATTGTGGCAAATAAAGGTTCTTATTTTGAAATATAGGTTTTTATAGGTTTATAGGCTTCGCTGCATGGGAGGTCTTGTTGCCTTTAAATGTCCATTGGGAACACAATATTTATAAGTTTAAACGTTCTCGTGTCCTTTAAAGGGGGCAGTATGGTCACAATCAACAGGTCATGGAATCAGAGTGCTAGTTTTAGATTAACTCAGTGACTGAAAATAATACACACATGATAAGGCCATATTTATTACCATTGCTGCTGCATAAATCGTCAGTTTTCACGAAGTGACGAATCCGTAAAAAATCTTTTTTTTGGTCAAATTCAGTTTTGTAGATATTTGAGATGTATTCATTGTGGCCAACATTTCTGCTAAGTTTCAAGTGTTGAAACGTCATAGTTTCGTAATTACGCTATTAATATACCCGGCGAATCACTCAGCTAAACTGTTTTCCGTTTTCACGAAGTGACGAATCGCCATTCGCCGCTTTATACATTGAAATACATAGCGATTGGCAAAATGCCAAAGCGGGTATTGTTGGTTTTGCGTTTTCACGAAGTGACGAATCGTGTGACCTACTTACGTTTAGCGTTTTCACGAAGTAGCCTATAGGGCATCGTCCAAATATCTCTTCCATTATCAAGTTTCGTAGTCTCCGCAGGTGTATAACACAAAACCTTTATGAATTGGTTGATATTAGTGTGTCACATACATGAAAAAAAGTTCCCGCTGATTGGAGTCCTAATTAATGAGAAAATTCATTAATTAATTTAACCCTATTAGGGGCGGGGTTTTGAGGACTTACATGGAGGGGGAGAAATGTACCCCTCCATATTTTCTAAAGTTTATGACCGATTTTCAAGAAACTTGTCACAAATGTTCATTTTAACAAGTTGTACATGATTTCATTGAAATTATTCAAAAAAATTGCCACTAAAGGAATTTTTTTGCAGTTTTTGCCATTTTTTGGTCAAAAATACATTTTACCCCCATAAATTACATATTTGTGGTCAAATTCTTATAAAACTTGGCAAAGTTATTTATGTTGACATAATCAATAGAATGTCCTCATATTTTATTGCTGGGGTCACCATTGGGGGGCACTATTTTATCCAATCAAAACCAATTTATATACAGTGTACCTGTGAAGTGGGGGCACAAAAGTACCGGTAAATGTCATCAAATAGTCTTTTACATTTTTTCCAAAGGCATCCTAGGCTGGCAAATTTTAATTTGAATGCTAACCAATTCTCTAATAGTAAACGACATGTACTATATTATAAAAACTCCATGTGTAGCCTCTGCTTAATTGTCTGCCTTTTCAGTATTTTATAGCCCTCAAAGAAAAAGTTTCACCATGTTTAGTTGGTTATTTCATATGGTAAACAAATTTGTATTCCAATAGGTTTAAGACTGCATCATTTTATGCCATCACCACACTGAGTAGTCTATATTTCAATTGATCCCAAAACTAACACAAAGTCACAAAGTACTGAGTTTTTGTCAAATTTATTAATATAATTTAAAGTCAAATTCTTTTTTTTTGTTTACAGAATATGGGTTGTGTATTTAGAAGAAAAAAAAAAACACTTTGTTTTGGTTTATTTGTAGAATATCACAGATGTTTGTTTCATATGAACTAACACTTTAAGTTGTTTTCTTTTTAATTCCAGCTACGTGTACATAAGACCCTTCCCCCACAAGTCCTTTGTATACAGCTTCAGGATTCAAGAAGCAGTAGTGTTTTATTACAATGTTTTCCTCAGCAAATGAGTATCACGCCCGCTGTTCAAAAAATAAATATTCTTGTTACATTAAACTGTTGGTTTGCTAAGGAGCTGCTTCAAGGTCAAATTCATTTTTGTGGTGCACTCATTTTCCAACAGAAAGAGTCCTCATGTTAGTGGGGAAAACATTACAAGTCTCTAACCTCATGTTAAAGTGTTGAAATTGCCATTTCATTTGATCCCCTGGCAGTGCAAAATTTGTCAACATTCAAAATGTCCCATGACATCATTCAGGAGAAAAATGGATCTGTACATTTTTGAACGGGGATGTTTTGGTTCATACGTGACTTTTCAGAGCAAAATTTGAAACATGACGTCATTGGATTTCAACAACTATGGGTCTTTACATTCCAAGGAGGAATTTTTTCATCAGTCAAAAGTTCAAATTCAAGGCTGTTTTGATTGAATACCATCGAAAGTCAGGAATGAACCAAAACATCCCCGTACATGAGTACTCAATCTATTGGACAATGAGTACATCACCAAATTAATTTGACATGGGCGGTTGTCATGAAATGAATTGAAATGAATAAGGTTGGAAAGTTGTTTTAAAAGTAGAACATAATGATCCACAGTTCCACACAAATATGCATTGAAATTGTGTGGTTTTCCTTTTACTTTGTGAACTATCACCGTCTGCCATTTTGTGTGGCAGACGGTGATAGTTCACAAAGTAAAAGCAAAACGACTCAATTTCGATGCATATCTGTGTGGATCATTGTGTTCTACTTTTAAAACAACTTTCCAACCTTATTCATTTCAATTCATTTCATAACAAACGCTTTTCATAGCCCATATCGCCCAATCCAAGGAAACGTGTCCCTTAAAAGCCCCTCTTTAAGAATGTTGGTAGGCATTGCCTGGCATAGAAAATACCGAACTTAGTGACTGTTGGAGAATATTTGTCCATGTAATGGTCTAACAGGAAAAGTTCCATGTATCATGCTGCGTCCTATATGTAATCACCATCGACATCGTCGTCATCATAATCCTCATCCTCATCTTGTTCAGTATCCTCTGCTGGTGGTCCCATGTTTTCACATTTATTGCACTGACACATATCAGTACATCTTAGCCCAAGTGATGCACAGCAGGTATCATCAGTGTTATGAGATTTGCACTTTGATTTCTTGCAAGTGCAGAAGGCCAGTTCTAAGACACTTTGAGGTGCTGTGCTGTCATCTGTGTCGGTGTCCGTGTCTGTACATGATGAGGTCTCACTTTCAACACTATCATTGAGCAGCCTTTCAGTACTTAGAGTGTCAACATAAACAAAGTCACTGCGAGTCTTCCTGGATGGGTGCAGGAAGCGTAGCTGGGGATATTTCATTTTCAGACGCCGCTTTAGACTCCATGTCTTATATGTTTTAGCATCCTTTCCTTCAACAGACTTGACTGTTTTCAGGAACAGTTGCTTCAACTTGGTGAGTCGAAAGACATTGTTCTTTTCCATAAGTTCTTTCTCAACAACATCTTGGCAAAATACCTCAAAGGATGGAGTGTACAAAAAAAGATGATCAGTGTTACTACTGCCCTTTTGTGTATATTGCTTGCCTGTTGTTAGGAATCGTGTGTATTCCCTGTAACACGAACTGTGGTACTGTACCTCAATTGCTACACAGTCCTTGTTGTTGATTTGTGTCAGCAAATTGTTATCTTTTTTCTGTTTAGCAGCTTTCAGTAGTAGGCCTCCATTAATTAATTCACAGCGAGTCAATCTTTCTGGTAGTGACGTTCCTCTGCCTTTATTTTTGGAGTACCTCTTCCCACGACAAACAACACATACTGGAGGAAGAACATGTGCAGACCTTGCCGACTGTGTACCAATCCCATCATGTGATCGTAGCCCTCTTCTTTGTCTTTTTGCATATGGCTCATCACTCACACTTGCATCACAGGACTCTGTCTCTCCTGAAACAAGAAAAGTTGCATCATAAACATGTGTTTGTTTTTGAGATGTTAATTTTTAGTTTTATTTTTATTCAAGAAAAATTGGGATGGGTAACAGTTCTTTTTCTTTTTGTCATCAAAAGTTTAATTGAAAAATGTGTTTTACAAATTTGGTGCGGGTCATAAGTACCAGTTCTATTTTTATTTCTGAGACGTTACTGAAATGTAACTAAAGTTACGTACTCAACATCAAAATTAATTATACATTACAGATTCAACATCAGTTAAATTATTTTCACACAAGCTTAAATAAAAAAAATGAGGGATGAGTCGGGGATACCAGTTAAAACTCATTAAGGAAAACTCGAAATGGATTGTGGGTACTAGTCCTATTTTCATTGAGTCTCAATTCAAAATTGAAAAACATTTTCAGTTATAAAGTAATAATAAAAAAATTTGCATGGGTCTTGGTTGCTTGTTTTATTGTAATTTCTTCACGCAAACTTTAATTCAACATCAAAATGCATTTTTAGTTATAAATTAAAATTGGCCATGGGTGGCAGTGACTTTTCAGTTAAAAAGTAATAATAAAAAAAAATTGGGCATGGGTGCACGTTCCATTTTAATTTCTTCACGCAAACTTTAATTCAACACCAAAATGCCTTTTAAGTATAAATTAAAATAGGCCGTGGGTTATGGGTGGCAGTCCTATTTTCATATCTTTACCTAAAAAGTTTTACTTTAAAGGTCCTAGGAAATAGAAATTTTTAACAGTGAAAACAATAAAGTATACCTATTGGAACATATATTTGTCATTTGTCTATTTTATCCCCGCCCCTTTGCACCATTAAAAAAATAAATTCTGAAATTAGGGGGGCGCCACGCTCCTCCCCTACCTCCTCATTATCATATTATAATCCGCAAATCCGTGACGTAGACCTAGGAAGGTCCAGCACTGCCTGCGATGAAGTTTCAGTCAAGTCGTACTCAAAACCACTGAAGTTGATGTGTCATATTAGATCTTCTTTTCAGCTAAATTTAGTAGATATCCCACATTTTTGGGAAATGCCTTGTAGGTGTGTTGTTGCTGGGTGTAGCAACACCACAAAGGAAGGTGTCAGCCTTCACCGATTTCCACCAGACCCTAAATACAGGCGAATTTGGACGGCGAGTGTGAAGCTGACCAGGGCGAAATGGTCAGGACCAACGGAGCACTCTATGATATGTAGCGCTCACTTTGAGCCAACATACTTTGACCGGGGCTCCAGAGCCAGTTTGGCATGAGATTTAAAGCCATGCTGCGCCCTGATGCAGTACCAACAATATTTCCCTTAAGTCAGAAGGCCAAGAAACGTCCAGAAAAGAAAAGAGTAGCTTTCTTGAAGCGAGAAAGTCTCAGGGTAAGTTGCTTTGTTTTCCGTGTAACTTACATGTGTATGTGCACCCACAAGCAATAGGCTTATTACTAACGTTAGAGGTCGATTGTTACACTTCGCACACCACATTAACGCTAAAAATGTCGTTTCATTGTGAAGTCACTGAAGATGTCATTGTACAATTCTTTGACAATGTTAATTATGTGTGTGATTTTGGATCTTGTTTCAAAATCATCGAGTGCAGAATTATGTTTTGAAACGGTCATAACGACGGCTTACACAATTCACCAATGACTCCTGGCCATGTGTATCCATGCCATTGATTCGACGGGGCCTTGCGCTTCGTTTTACGGTAGAGCCTACAGTACAGATTTATCGGTGCTATACGGTCATGTTTACTATGCAACTTGCAAGTCGTGTGCACATACACTGTACATGTGTACGTTGCGCACAGTTTATGACCCTTTTTTATAATCCCACGGTTTAACCATGGAGCAACTAAACACAATGGCAACATTGGTGCCTAACATTGGAGCTTAGTTTATTCATGGTTTATTGCTCCTAGGTCTACGTCACGAACAGCGCCACCGCGCGTTGGGCAGCATTTGAAATTAGATGAGGCAATTTTTGTAAAAATCAAATTAAAAATAATTAGCCCAATCCAGACATAAATTAAACGTAAAATCGTTTTTTATTCATATCAATTGATAAAATAACAAAAGAAAATAAATAAGCACAATTTGACTCTTCCTAGGACCTTTAACATTATAAAAAGGCATTTCAAGTTATATTGACATGAAATTTATGTTCAATAAAAATGAGTTGGGTTTACAGGTGTATGCGTAGCTCTAGTGATTTTTATTTTATGTTTATGCTCAAGCTAAAAATTGAAAAATTGGGCATGGGTCGTGGGTACCAGCTGTACATTCAGCAAAAATGTATTTTATTATAATATTAAGTTAAACAAAATTATTTTAAAAATTTACCATGGGTCGTGGGCGCATGGGTACTGCGTACTTATATTTCTTTTATACAAACCAAGCTCTAAAATTGGGCATGAGCAGAGTACCACCATGACCGCTACCACCAGTTTTGTCAAAATGTATTTTAATAACTAAACAATTTTTGGTATGAGTTGCGTGTACAGAGCAGGATATCTATTTCCACAAAGTATTCAGTTATTTTAGCATATCAGTTGGAAAAAATGCACATGTTTTTATTTTTACAATGGGAGTCAAAAATCAGGTCATGATCTTGAACGCCAGCCTATTGACTTGTTGACTAATCAATACGTCACACACAAATGTCCTCATGTTTACTCATTCTTTCATTGGCTAGGCAGTACTAGTAGTGACAGTATTCAAAGCTTTTGAACTTACTTGTAGTAATATCTAGTGTCGGAGCTTCCAGATCATTCACCTTCTTTTCTGCTCGCTTCATTTTGGTGCTATCGGTAAATTTCTGGTAACATTTCCGATGAAATCCGCCAGTGGTTGGAGGTTCCGATGATGATGCGAAGTCGCGGTGTGCAGCGATGAATTTTTTCGCGACTTTACCCTGTTCGTGATCATCATAATCTTTCCAAAAGAGTGCACAATCGGAAACTTTTGACCACGAACTACTAGTAAACGGCTTGATATCAACTTTTTCAACGGCAGAAAAGTGTATAAAACACGAATTTCTTTGACAGTTTCCGACAAGTGACTGCTCAGCGTGGGCAGCCATCTTTGTTGTCAAGCGGCCTGGCGGGGTCACGGGGTCAGTCAGTGTCGATTTCCGCGCTGTGATTGGTTAAAATGATCACGTGAACATCCTTGTTCGCACGTACCGAGACTCGAAAAAAGCCAAAAATATGTTGTATTTTCGTTAAAAATCGGGATGCAACGAGCGGGAACAATTCAATATATAAAATATCATATTTTTTAAGACACATTAATGGCACTTTTAAGTTATACCTCACCAGAGAGTACGAAAAGTCACCGTAGCGATCGATGCCCTATAGTCTAAAGTGACGAATCGCTTAATACGTTGTTTAATATACAGCGCTCTGCACGCGCGGTCTTGTTTTTGCGTTTTCACGAAGTGACGAATATGTTTGGAAAGTAATTCCCCATTAATTACAATCTCTATGATAAAGATACCGACATTTCTTTGTAATTAAAGTTATTAGCTTTAAGTAGGAAGCAAAATCTAAAATAATTAATGCTGAAAAGTCTTTGAAACTGCGATTTCAAAAACAGTTCAACTTCATGTGCGATTATCTCAAAACATGGATTTGCAGCTGTGTGGGCTGATTCGTCACTTCGTGAAAACGGTGACGAAATGTTCATATTAAACAAGGACACCGATTCCATGCCCTGATCTGACCCTTTAATTACACAGGACTGAGTCTGTGACTGTTTTAAAGTGATAATCAAAAACATAACTATTGAATGGAATTTTATCAACTGTTTATTTATACAGCTCTCTGGCAGCTCTGGGAAAAGCATATCCTCAAATAAGATTAATTTTGAAGCTGGGTGTTTTTGTTTGGCTGACAAGAAAGACCGCAATGAATTGCTGATTCATGTGTGCCATGCAAGCTTGCCAGCCGAAGACTGGGAATGGGTGCTAAATGAATTCAACTCATCATCGTCCATTATCTGTTGCCTCATTTGCAGTTCAGCATTCCAGATATCAAGCATGTTGTGCTGTGGGGGGCACCTTCAACCATGTCGGAAATATGGCAAGAAATTGGAAGGGCAGGGAGGGATGGCAGTCCATGTAAAGCGATTATGATGTTTACACCTCTAAATGTAACTGCACAACGGACAGAACAGTGTGTTCGCGATATGTGCAAACCATCAGTGGGGTGCCTAAGATCATTAACCACATTTTCTTCAGGGAAAGTTGAGTGGTGAGTTTTGTTTGAATCAACACCATTCAGGTAACATACATGGTGTTGGTTAGCCAGTCCTTGAGTGATGTGTAAAGTCTCATATGCGCTTGTAATATGTTCACTGCATTAATATTTAAATAAAAATGCACAGAGCCCACAATGACGTATTTTACTATACATTTACTCATTATATTGTGTTACTCAAACAAACCTGATTTGTGCACAGAATACTTACAATTTCATTTTATTAAATCTCTTTCTATATCTAGATTTGTGCTGGGGTGTATCATTTCTTACGTCTATGCGGTTGTAAAATCGCATAAATGAGGCATGCGACCTACCCGGAATATTGTCAAACATACGGTCGGCATTGAAGTCATCCAATAACTTGCACACGTCGCTGAGATAAGATGCACGACTCGCCTTGGATTTGGCGCTGTACCGGTGAAGGAGTTGTTCCGTGAACATTTTACGGAGAGACGTGCCCAGGCTACCCGTGATACGGCTGATGCGACATATGTGTGCATCACTGTAGTTTCCTCTGGCATGCTTCAGTGTATCTAATATGGAATAATAGGTATACGTGTTTAATACAGTTGTTGAGCTAATTATTGTATTTCCAAAAATATGAATATTGGTTTCAATTAATAACTACGTACTTTTGAACTCGTATTCAAACTCGTTCAGCAAGTCCAGCGCAATGTTTTCCCCTGGTCCGCCAGCTGTTTGTTGTGCGGTTCCAGATGGTGTCATGTGCAACGCGATCTGGTAACCACCCATGTGCACCTGTCCAAAAAATAGAAAGTTGTTGTAATAAAACTCAGTTTGCATGTTTTCATTGTTAATTGTTACCTTCCGATTGGTTATTCATAAATTGGTTATTCAAGTTTAATATGTACTGATAATGTAAAGTACGCTGAAAAATAATCGTTCAATCACGCAAACAAACAATAAGAACATTGTAATTTCCATATTGTAACATTAGCACTTTTCCCAAAATATTATGGTTAGCCTAAGTTGTTTCCATACCTGCCAGTAGTCGATGTGCCAGGGTCAGGTATTTGCACCAGAATTGTGGTATACACATTTTCCATATTCTAATCATCTGTGGACCGTCATTTTCACGTTCGGCGTCGGTGTTGCACATCATGAAGAGGCCGTACCACAACATAGCCTTACTGTATTCGCTGATGTGGTCATCAGTGGTGTCGCCATACTTTTTGCTGCACATATGACACACTGATAAACAAAACCATTCTGCATCTGCATACAAACAAGCACTAATACAAATATTAATTTGTTTCAATACCACCCCATGTCCAGTTTTGGTAACGGGTCGGTTTACGCCGCCAATTCAAGGGACAATAACGTCACGATAAGATGGACACAGTGGCTGTGTTCAGTCAATGAGTTAGTTTAAACTAGCACTCCAATTCCCTGTTGATCGTGACGATTTTTTTCCTTTCATTATTTTGGGGATAATATTATCCTGTATCTTTCCGAAAATGTTTTTAATAATCATGACATTTACAACAAGTAGGTAATGATGAATTAATAACTAACCTGGCACAGAAGACAGTCCTACACATTGTAAGTGGAACCACCTGGGCCCACTACAGTCTCGCCAACTTGGTTTTCTTTTGTCAGTTTTCAATTCCACCCAAAGGCCCAAGAACCTCTGCATAATGTTGTTGCATAATGAACTGCCTGCATTTTGAATAAATTTGAAGGCCCTCTGTGGTATTCCCTCATTCTTTAGTATTGGAAACAATAACACAAGATGGTTAGACCACAATACACACCGCAGCAAAGATCTTTCTTGGTGACAGAGTATAATCGAAGTAACAGTGTCACGTCAGTGCTTCAGAGGTTCCGTCAAGAATACCCGAATGTACGATGCCCATCACGTGCAAAAATGTGAACAAGTCGTAACCGGAACAAGTCACAACCTGAACAAGGAAAAATCTGGACGCCGAAGAACTGGAATATCTGCTGCCAACATCGAAGCTGTTCGAAATGTCCTTGAGAATCATTGGGCCGGGAACGGAAGAGCGCGGACAATTAGCTGTCGTCACAATGGACTTGGGTTGACCTCCGCAACATTTAACAGGATAACTCGCTTAGACATCCGCTTCTATCCTTACCAGATGATTAAACGGCATCAACTTCTTCCAGATGATCAACAGCGACGGTTAAGGTTTTGCCAGTGGCTCCTTGCCCAGCACGCACGCGTCCTTGATAATTTGGTTATTGGGGACGAATCAGGATTTGCTTTAAATGGTTCTGTGAATACCCATCAACATCAGAGAATACCACCCACGTGGTCAACCACCCCTCGATTTTGGCTATCAGTACAATAATGACAGGCATAAGTTAACAGTGTGGGTTGGTTTGATGGGGAACGGGTGCATCGTCGGTCCGTTCTTCTTTCGCAACAACATGAACGGTGAGTATTACTTAGAAATGATTAATGCGGACATTGTTCCAGTCATCAATCGAATGGCCCGTTATCGTCGCCACAGAAATGGACAGTTTCAGCGCGCTTGGTGGGCACAAGATGGTGCCCCACCACATAGGAGGAGAACTGTTACAGAGCGCCTGACAGAACTTTTTGGAAACCATGTGATTGCATTGAACCGGCCCGTGGAATGGCCGCCGAGATCACCAGACTTAACGCCATTGGACTTTTTGCTGTGGGGACATCTGAAGTCCAATGTTTATGTTACTCCACCAGCGGACCTGGATGACCTTGAGAGACGGATAACAGCCGAGATTATTGTTCTCGGGCAAGACAGAGCAGTGATTAGGCTTGCCGTTGCCGATATGCTGAGGAGGGCACGAATCTGTGTGGAACGAAATGGTGGTCACGTGGAGGACTAAGGGTTAAGAAAATTCTCCAAGGAATTGATAATTAACAAAGAACATGCCACACTTGCCTCTCATGGCCTCTGATCCATTTTGGAACTTAGCAATTTTGTGCGCAAGCCAATTTTAAAGGTGGTTAACGAAACTTAAGTAGTCTGTGTTCACTCTGGCGTGAAATGCTGACGATATCATGATGCTAATAAAAGTAGGAGACCATCTTCAACCAATGTTTATAGAGAGATTTTCTGAATATAATACAATTTTTTTAAGACCTTTTTGTGACTGGATACTTTTTTGATACACCCTGTATATAAAGTAAAAACACATAATTTCAATAAATAAAAATGTAAACATTAAAGTAAACCAGCCTGTGTCTAAATCCGCTTACAAATAAATTTCTTAAGTTTGTTCATCCAAGCATTAATTGGTAATGTGACTAAATGTGTTCGAAGTTGTTTGAGAGCTCATCCCACATTCTTAGAAATGCATGTATTGGAGTGCGATGTAGACGCCGAGCCTTGAGGTGAATGAACTTAAGATCATCGACGTGTCGAGTATTCACATGCTGCGGTCACGGCGGTCGGACGTTACAATTTTTCCTTCTCCATTTTCATCGTAATTCTCCTCCGGGTATTAAGTTTTTCATTTCAACGATCTCAACATGAACTATGGAATGATCCCTGCAATGTAAAAAATATTGGGTAAAAAAATGCCTAACTTTTTTTTAACTCAATGATGGGCAAATAGCTAAACTCACTCAACGTTTTTGGCAAAATATTACCCATTCACATTGGGCACACTCTTTACCAAGTACTTGGGCAAACAGACCTCTCCCAACGGTTGGGCAGGATTTATAACCCAATGAGTGGGTAAAATTAATTTAACCAGGTGTTGAGTACTTAAATTTTGATAAAACGTTTGTTAAAATTAAACCAATGGCTTAGTAATTAATTTAACCAATTAAAGGTAAAATTATGCTGTTTTCCACCAACTGTTGCGTATATTGACCTCCAAAATTTGTAATTTTTTAACAAAATAAATTGTGTATAATTCTCCCCAACCCAATCCCCAATTAGTCAACTCGCGCAACCTTTGGGTAAACTGTTATGCCAATTAATGATGAAATAAGATGACAAGGTTTTTTGGAACACAAATATAATGTATTAAGAAACACGTTCAGAAAACACTCTTTAATCTCTGCTACTTTGATTGCTGTAGAAGATTACCTTGTTAGGATAGGTTTGTCATAATTCCTGGTAGTCATTAGGCTAGATAAATGTAGCAAGTTTGTCCACAAAGGCAACATGTACAGTTCACAGTAACAATTATTTACGACAAGTTAACAAATAGTTAAAGCTAAACAAAACCAATCAACAAACAAACATACAGGCTACACAGATGAACAAACAAACATTGTATTGTTAACAAGTCTGGTTACCTTTCATACTACTTTGGCTACTTGAACAGAAAATGCCCATTGCAAAACAAAATTAAAAATATGTAATAACAGACTGTACACATTGTACATTGTTTCTTATGGGTATTAAATGAAAGGACACCCACCAGGCTATGAACTCAAGTGATTAAACATCATGATTTGGGGAAATGTATCGGTATTGTAGTTTGCAGAATAAATCTGAATAACGTGTGAACTTTTTATCCAGATTTTCAAAAAACAGTGAATAGTAGTCTTTGCTTCATGATTTATTTTTGTGCACATTCATTATGTGCTTCTATTGATCAATGCACTCAAAATCGGTCAATACATTTTTAATGTCTTCTGAATTTATTGAACATAACAGCATATAATATTGCAATGTTTTTCATTTAAATGGATGCTTGCATGTATAAAAAAAATTAAAAAAAGTAAGTTTCATTGAAACTGAACAAAACATTTTTAATATTACTAAACCTATATAAAAGTTTTAAATATTTTTTTTCAGAATTGATTATTTACCAATGATTACATCAGTTGTACTGTAATTTTACTTTAACAACAAAACAATATAACCCCGGACTTCTGTTTTTGTTGAGGTACATGAAAAACTTAAAACGTATTTCAGAAATATATTATGTCTAACCTTGCATCTATGTTAGGTGCAAGAGTTTTATATGAGATGTATGCACGTAAGGCCCTCAGTGTGGTTGAACCTTTCTCCCACTGGCCGCCTGCTTGAACACACATGGCTGAAAGGACCACATCCATTTGCCGCATGTCTACAGATTTGCACAGTGATATGACTGTGGCAGTGCTAGTTTCTTCACGATGACGAAGATATCTGTCGATTGAAGCTTATAATTACGTAACATCTTGATGCAATGCCTATATAAATTGTTGAGGGCGCATCTCTGCATCTATATTCCTTGTGTAGGCAGGGATGTTAGTTATATCTTGCAATAACCTTTCTAAATTACAATAAATATTTTTAATATGCATACATATACCACTTTTCTGTATTACACCAGGGCCCAGCTTCATGGTGCTGCATACCACAGTATCCTGTGCTTATACCAATCGGTGCAACAAAGTACTGTGGTACGGTACCTTCATAAATGACAAAACTTTAGTTATATATGCTGATGTAAATTTCGCAAAGCAACTCCCTTGCCAAGCAGTGACAGTAGGCAATTTTCTGCTTTCCAGATGTTGTGCATTAACATTGACATGGAATTTGACAAACGGTCCGTTTTGCATTATTGCTGGGGTGAGGCTAGTTTGCTTAAGTATTTGTTTCATCTACAGTAATTATGGATACACCTGCATCACTGTCAATGGCTATGTAAGTCAGTATAAAAGAACCATTTAAGCCAATTTGTAAACAAATTACAACTTTGACTGGTTTGGGCCAAAATGTTAGACAGTATCACATTAATGATAGATACTAATTGATTCAAATAAGTTGGGAAAATACATGAAGACAGAAAATTAACAACTTGTGATTATTACAGTCACTACATAAAGGTTCAACTTCAGAACTGTACTCACTGATTGAGTATCAATAAATGCTTCCCGCTTTGAAGCATCGTTGAACGGACATCTCCCAGCTGATGGCTTCCTATGTCCTTCAAAAATAACAGGAAGGAAAAAGTGTGCCAAGTTGGTTCTCTGATCTGTATGGGGATAATAAAACTAATTTTATAACTGGTTTTGGTTGTCAACCTTCTGGGCAACTTTACATTTGTCTACTGTCCATGCATGTATATACAAACATGCTATCATTTTATTCACCGAGTATAGAATGTACAAAAATAACATCGCTGATAATTGAGCAATGATTAAACTCACCTGCGAAAACATCTTTTAGCTGAGGTAATCCCCATTCTTCCAGCAACAAGTCCGCCATGACGCCGATTGGATTGATGGGTGCCTGGGCGCGCACGCACATGTCGTCTTATGTTACCAATTCTTGGTCGAAAAGCGCACGTTGTCTCGCCTCTTTCCCAACAACTGAAACTGTCGATAACGGGGTGTAACCCAGAGCTGCCAACCCCAGCAGACAAAAAATCGTATTCACAATCCCCCAAAATACTATTTTTAACACAAAAATCGTATTCTTAATAAAAACAATGCCGATGTTGATGAAAGACAAAAAACCCTTGCACCTCGCACGACGAAAATCACCTTACGGAGGTCGCCATGTTGATCACATACGCTGCATGCACAGCCAGTACAGCAGTACACACTCACGTGGTGCACGCATGCGAGCGATCGTACGCTCAGCACACATGCAGGCCTCAAAATTGCCGTCGGTCTGTGCCATTGCTGCGATGCCCCCCAAAATCACCGTGACATTTCATGGCAATAAATTGCCGTGCCCTTCATTATACCTTGCATAACAAATGCCAACATTAGACGAGAAAAAACCGATCTTTTTGCCGTTATAAATGCAAACAAACGTTAAAAAGCTGTTCCAGTAGACGTAAAAAGACGGCAAAATTGGCTTACCGCTGGTGCCCATAAAACCAAAACATGTAGTAAACACGTGTATCAATTGGTACCCAAGCAGTACTGGGAAACCCACATTAAAATCGCTTGCGTGCATGGTAATTAGGTTCGAAGGCAGACAACCAATAGGAAAATTTGTTACGCGGCATATGTACTACATTTAATTTGTTTATTGGCTGAATTCCTACATAATGTCGGAATTCAGCCAATGGGAAAATTCGTTAGGCTGCCAAGTAGGAATTCAGCCAGTACTTTGTTTCATAGTGGGTGCGATCGGTAATGACTACAAGAAACTTAACCCGCGCCTTTCTCCGGCTTTTGGAGCTTAATTTCTCCTGCAGAAAAATACCATAAGGTTTGTGCGCGCGGACGGAAAGAAGTAGTAACCAGGCAATATAATTTTAGTTGGTATTTTTTTTTAACAAATCGTATTTTTTACATGTATATCGTAGTGTCGTATTTTAATCGTTTTGTCGTACGAAATACGATGAAATCGTACTGGTTACCCAACGATGAGGCAGTCACTATAGGATTTGCCCAAGTTTGGTTATGGTTTATCGAATGTTTTTAACCATTTATTGCATAACAAATTCCCAACTTCGATGACTCTCGGCACAACAGCCTTTTTTTTTATTATAAGGGGAAAATATCCATCAGTTAGGAAATGGATATATGAACCAACAAATGAGTTATTAATTTTACCTAACAAACAATTACCCAATATTTTTTACAGTGTGTATTGATTTCAATCATTATTGAGAAATCTCATGATTGTTTCACTGTGAATTGTTTGGATTTCGTGGTGTCTCTCCCCTGCCCCCCCCCCCCCCCCATATACAGTAGGGCTACAGCATGCACGGATGCGGGCTCCAGACAAAAGAAAACGGCAAGTACCATTATAGTAAGTATAATGCTCGTATTAATCATGGCTGGTGACATAGAAATCAACCCGGGACCGCACTACAGATTCCCTTGTGGCGACTGTGAAAAACCTGTTAAATCCATCCAACATGATGGACTTATGTTCTGATCGTGAAAAATGGTTTCATACAAAATGCGTGGGAGTTTCATTAACTGAATATAAAAGACTTTATGCCAACCCCACCGATCCTTGGATATGTACATTTTGTTCCTTGCCAACATTTACAGATTCGTTTTTTGACAATTCTGATCTTCATGTATCAAATATACTTGATCTTGATACCTTGGAGGTTCAGCCTACGCCTGAGATCAGTACTAAAGGCCTTGTTTCTGGTATTTGCTTCAACGGTCAGTGTGCGAAACAAAATGGTGGACTTGGTGTCATACATTCAACGTAAACCTGTCGACATTGTTTGCATTTCTGAGACAAGGGATAATGACAATTGTGATTCAAATGAACATGAAATGGCAGCTGATTACGTAATGTTCAGGCGAGACCAGCATACAAATTGTGGTCATGGAAACCGAAGCAGGTCAACTCGTACGCACGCCAACTCGTACGCACGCCAACTCGCACACGGACCAACTCGTGCGCATATTGGTCAACTCGTACTATCACGCACCAACTCGTACACACACCAACTCGTACGCAGTAGGATATTTTGATGCGAGTAGGTAGGCCTACGAAGTATTTTTGGGGTAATTCACGGCAGCTTAAGGATACGCAGTAGCATTATGTGGCATGCACCCAGAAGTGTCAGAAGTGTCAGAACCTTGGGTTAGCAGTGCCCTACACAACAACGAACTCGGCCGTCCAGTCTTGCATACGCAAGTTGATGTCTCTACCGTTCCTGCCACACGAACATGTGCCTGCCGCATTCACCAAGCTGAGGTCGTCTGTGTCTGAGCCACTCGTCGTGTCACAGTTGTTCGAGTACAGTACGTGGAGGACACGTGGCTCAGTAGCACAGTATGGCCACCAGCGAACTGGTCAATCTTCAACCACAGTATACGTACCAACAATGACGTGGAGGGGTGGCACCGGAGGCTCAACTTGAAGGCAGGCAGAGCAGGGCTTCCGTTGTACAGGCTAATTCCTCTCCTGTACAACGAGGCAAAGCTCATCAACCTGCAGATGACGCTGGTGAAGGAATCGAAAATGTGCAGAAACCAGAGGCGAAGCACAAGACAAGACAAGGCAGAGTTTTCAAGCTGTGGGGTGATTACCAAGCGGGGTCCCTCAAGACTTCCGGGCTGTTGGCAGCCTGCAGTCATCTTCATGGTCCTGCGATGTAGACACCACTGAGTGAGCGACGAAAACAAGAACAAACCGGCCCTTCTCAGGGCCACACATTTCCAAAAGAGATCATTATGTCACGTCGAACAAAAAAACAATCGGTCCTTATATATTTATTTATATCTAAAAAAAAAAAAATGTCCTTCGAAACACAACGGTCCTTACGTGAAATAAATAAACAGCCAAACAATTAAATTGATTTTTTTTTGAAACTTTTTAATTCACATTGCTTCAAAGCAAATTATTAATTCAAGCTTTACGGAAACACAACAAAAACCATTAATACTGTTAAACTTCAATTATTACTTCCAGCTTTTAAACTAGTTACACTTCAATAACACAACGATCCTACTTGGATTAACCTGTCTATACGCCACATAAAGCAAAACTATGTAGGATAATTTCAATAACACAACACATTACTTCGTATCACACTCCCGTTGGTAAATCACGCGTACGAGTTGGTGTGCGTACGAGTTGGTGCGTGTACGAGTTGGTGTGTACGAGTTGGCACGCGTACGAATTTACCTGTATTCATGGAAACGCAGCTGGCAAGCACAACAAATATGGTGGTGGTGTTCTCATGGCTGTGAAATCAAGTCTAAATCCACGTCGTTTAATTCAACTTGAACATCCCGAGTTGGAGATTTGTGTGGAAATTTCCCTACGTGGATCCAAATGGATAGTTATTGTCATCTACCGGCTTCCGAATGCTAACTCTGAATATTGGGATTTTCTACAATCTAACATTGATGAGATTCAATCTGCATCTGCTGATTACCTGCGAGTTATCACTGCACTGTTAAAAGCGCTGGGCAATATAATACTGGGTAAACTCAATTTGCGAATTATTGGTGCATTTTTGTTCAACTTTTGAGTGCATTTTTAGTTAGTTTAGTAAGCATTGCCCAATTAATTTGTATCATTATTTTACTTAATTCAACCGTGAATTGTTGGGTAGAAAGTGGAGTATCAATCACAGCAGTTGGGCATTATGCAATGGAAGGGGTTGACGGTATCCAATTTTTGGGAATTGTTATCGTGTGCATGCGCATTAGCGGCCTGCGTGCAGATTGTACTGCATGCTGTAGCTATAGCAGCTGCGTACACGTATATACGTGTGTTTGTAGGTACGTATAATGCAAACACAGCTGAGTGGCAACAATGGCGGATCACGAAGTACTTGGCTTGTTGGAGAAATGGGGCGTTAGCAAGTTAATGGACGTGTTCATACGTGAGAATTGTACAACATGTCTCAGAATTTACTAAGTATTGTAACGGAACCCCCTCCAGGAATTCCGCCAGTTGGGAATTGTTAAATAAATGACCGGTTACTAATAAAAAATAAATAAACCCCAATGTACTAGCATACGGAAAGTCAACTTCCCAGTTGTTGCCGCTATAATTTCTTTGCGACTTTTATACTACATAATTTCAACACTTATTTACAAGATAAAGGCAGTATGGACTCGAATTAAACAAGAATGCTGTAAATGAAATACAGACTGTTGAACCTTACACTACATGGGGTGACTAACTACACCCCATGTTTTTTTTGTTTAGTAAATTGTACAAAAAAATAAGGAACTTTAAGAGTCTCTATGTCAGCCCAATGTGTTCCCTGCACATGTAGCAATGTTTTAATCAATTATTTGGATTAAGCTGGGACGAACAGTCCGTCGAAACAAACGACAGCTTTCCCCAAATTGTTACCCTGCCACATGCACAAGAAACACACTGTCAGAACCCAGAGCTCACATAGCAATACATTAGCAAACATTGGGAATTAATAAAAGAAAAATGGAATGGCTGAAACGGACCCAGGGTAATAAAAAAACAAATACAAACTTACAGAACCAAGGTGTTGCTACATTGAAAAAGTAAAGAGGCAACATGTCACCACATGAAAACCAAGCCCTAAAAACTCGGACTCGGAAATCTAACATGATGGCTGATGCTCACTCTCTGGTACCCCATCAGTCACAAGTCCTTAACAAAAAAATGTGCACAAAGATTTTATACCAAAACCCACCAAGTGAAGTCCAAAAACACCTGTCTAAATCACAAAAGTAAAGAAAAAGGCTTTGTGATCTTTCAGAGCTAGACCCAGATAAAACACAATGGGTAAAGAAAAATACTAAAGACCCAGAGAAGAGTGAAAGGCAACTTCCAACAAAAGAGGGTTTAGCATACTGATGGGTTAATTAACAAATGCTGCACGAGGTTTGACTTTGGGTTCAAAAATCGGTCAACTATGGACTGCCAGCTCTAGCAAAAAACACCAAATGACAAGTATACAAAAATAGTGTGTAAATATGATGGAACACAAAATGGGCAAAAATTTTCAAAACCTATTTTTGTTACAGTATTGGTTCTTATATTATAAAGAGAGAAATCATGATACAGGAACGTGTGTGTCTGTGCAGCACAAGTTTGCTCAGTGAGCATGGCTAACGTTGTGCAGCCTAGGCCTGCAGTTCAGGCTGTAGGCCGAGTACATTAGGCATAGGCAGTGAGTTATGCTAGGTCTAACGTTATCCATAGTCTTATCCTTCTGCTCACCGGAGCTCATGAATCTTTACCTATGATGAATTATCCCCCTCTATTTGGAGCTCTTTCCTGAGAGTCATCTTATTCCCAAGCATCACTTTGTACTCCACTATCCCCGCCTGACACGACTTCTGCGGCCACTTGCACAATATTCAAGTATGCGGAAAGAAGCTAAGCATAAACCACTAAAAAGATGGGCCCGTGTCTGTAATAACTACAAAAACATAGCCAAACCTGTTACCGACAGGCATCAGCAACAACAGAGCTGTAATTTTCTTCTGAGAAAGCACAGTGTGACACTGAAATCAGAGACCAGGTGCCTGCTCAGGTTTCATCTTTGGATGACGCAGTTGATGTATGTGCTTCCCTTGGTTGTAATATGGAAGACGTGGTGACGTTATCAGGGAGTGTGTGTATCCAAACCTATGAATACAAACCAAACTGTATGGTGCTTGTTAACTGGGATGATGACGGACCACAGTATGCAAAGGTGAATCACATCATGGAAATTCAGAACAGCATCTACTTTGTCTTGCATATGTGGCAAACAAGATATTACAATCGACACCTGCATGCCTATGCTGTGTTAGAATCTAAAGAGCCGAAATGTATCATCATCAAACGCCCACAAGATCTCAGAGCCAGCCGAACATTTCATGTAAGAAAGTGCCATAACAAAGATGACCTGTCCTGGTACATCATAACTCCATTCAACATTGTATGAAAGGTATGTTGTGTACACATGATAGTAATTAAAAAAGGAACCTCAAAGTGGCCTTCTTGTATTTTTGTTTAATGAACAAACAAAAAACCAAAACCCCCACACTTTTCTTTCCGTGCAACATTTTCAAAAAGAACTCTGGAGAATTTAGTTTGTATACAAAACTGGTTAAAGTAGAGTTCGAATTACAATGTAGCTGATGAGTACAAAGTGATGTTTGGGAATTAGATGAAAGAGCTACAAGAAGAGTTGGTGATGGTCTCTTATGATTGTATTTAAGACATCTATGTGCCTGCACTTTTCTTTCAGTTTCAGCCACAGACATCATCAGTGTCAATACCAATACAACTGCCAGGACAAGTGTTTGACTTTGAACCTCAGGAGGATTCCATTTTTGACACACAGTCCTTGTTCAGTTCATCAGCGGCTTCAGACTTCACCGACGATGATCTGACCTTGTATGTAGGAGAGAGTATCCCAGGTCCATGAAATGGTTATATACAACCTCTAGACTATCTGAAAGAATGTGGGAATGCTAGGAGAACGATTATGCAACGGTATATGCCCCCATTCATTGAGTTACGCGTGCCAGTTGTCGACTGGCAGCTCCTTTTATAGTGTACACAATAATTTTCGGACATAAAGAAAAACCTACCGCCCCCCTGCAAAAAATCATGAATCCTCCCCTGAAAAGGGTGGAAATATATTATGGGAATTCCGACGCGGATCCAGGGGGGGGGGGTGGGGAGGGGAAAACCCCAAATAATACAAAACATAACAGGTGGTTATTATCAGAAAAAAAAAATGAAAATCTTGACCCCCCTCCCTGCCCTCTCCCCCCCTTAAAAATTCCTGGATCCGCCCCTGAAATGGTTATATACAACCTCTAGACTATCTGAAAGAATGTGGGAATGCTAGGAGAACGATTATGCAACGGTATATGCCCCCATTCATTGAGTTACGCGTGCCAGTTGTCGACTGGCAGCTCCTTTTATAGTGTACACAATAATTTTCGGACATAAAGAAAAACCTACCGCCCCCCCTGCAAAAAATCATGAATCCTCCCCTGAAAAGGGTGGAAATATATTATGGGAATTCCGACGCGGATCCAGGGGTGGGGGAGAGGGGAAAAACCCCAAATAATACAAAACATAACAGGTGGTTATTATCAGAAAAAAAGAAAGAAAATCTTGACCCCCCCCTGCCCTCTCCCCCTTAAAAATTCCTGGATCCGCCCCTGAAATGGTTATATACAACCTCTAGACTATCTGAAAGAATGTGGGAATGCTAGGAGAACGATTATGCAACGGTATATGCCCCCATTCATTGAGTTACGCGTGCCAGTTGTCGACTGGCAGCTCCTGTTATAGTGTATAAAAACGGATCGCGCGCACTTAAGGGTTAAAGGCGGAGCAGACTGTAAAACGAGAAAACGCGTTTTGTGTACAGCATTGGCGTAAATCCGTGATGAAAGTGTGGAGAGGTGATTTTAAGATTTGGGTGCACGGTATAGCTTGATGTTCTGCAGTCGACAACTATTCAGAATCTTGCGGCTACAGTACAGATTTTTATTATATATGTATGTTTTATTCAGCACATGGAAACTTCTGGAGGGAATGATCCTATGAACCATCCCCCGGTCAAAACAGTTGGGGATATATCCCCCATCCCCCGGGGGTGAAAACATCAAGTATGAGGCGACCTCCAAATGGGATACAAAACAACAATAGGCAACGTGTGGTATCGTGTCCTATTGGGGAATTCATTGGGCAGCACGAACATAATAGACGGTTCATAATATATTGAAATCCAGTCCCTGTGTGGGGAATTCTGTTGAATAGCTTTTTGGGCTTTAACAAAAAATAGCGAGTTGAAGGTTATGACTATTGTTCATTCTGATTGAAAACACCGTTCTGGGCCTGTTACATAGGTACGTGTATACGTAAACACTTCCCAAGGAGTGGGAAACAGGCCCTTAATCGGTTGTGATTTACTGTACAAACGGAGGTTTCAATAACCAGCTTCGGTTTGACACCGTTCATGAACAGACACTTTAAAACACATTATTAATCATACTATGTACAACTTCATGATTTTGTATTTATTTTGAGTTAAGGATGAAGAAAATACGAAATAGGAATTTGTTCGAATTTTTAACAGATCTTTTACGTTTTATAAGTACTATCATATTAGAAAATATGAATTTGTATGCTGCATTTACAGTTTTTCGTTTTCTGTAAAACTTAAGCGCCACTTTGATACAATAAAACCATATCACTGCTTACCTTAAAATGTGCGAAAAATAAAAATGTTGGTTAGCTTGGCTATAAATTTGCTTTTGTGTTCCTCCTCAACATTTGCTCAGTTACATCATCTACACTTTTACTCTTCAGAGGTGCACTGGTACATAAAATAAACAGCAGTGGTGATAATACACAACCCTGTGGAACCCCATTGATGGAGAAACAATTGCTTGAGAGGGATTTCGTAACATGTCTGACAAAACGTCACTTATCTATGAATGCAAATGAGAATTAATTTCAATGCTTTGTATAAAGATATGAGGCCGCATGTTATTAAAATATTGAGTTCATGGATGTGCTTGGTAATCCGGGGTATATACTATTAGGATAGATCTTAAACCAATCAACTACATGTAAAAACGAAGGTCTTATCAGCGCGGCGGTGAACGTCTGGCGCTTTGAAGTTATTAAAGTTGTAACTCCTTCCGTGGTCCTTTCTCTATGATGTAACACACCGATAATATATTATATTTAAAACACACTTTGATAATATAATATGCATTAGGTATCTTATTCACTATTTTAAAAATTGAAATGATCGACAAATCACTTACCGAAGCAACAGATGAACAAACACCATTTAAGAGGGTTCTGGTTTTATCTGATGGTATCCTTGTACAGTCAGGTGGCGGTATGATGAAAGCGTATGCTTTTGCGGATGTCAAGTACAATAATGTATGGCACGGCAGAAACCCACACTAACAATATACAATAATATGTCGAAACTGCTTACTTAAAGATGTATAGCCCGTTTGTTTGTTTGTTTGCTATTTTACCCCCCATGGATAATATTTTCAGAATGCTTTAACCGATCACGCTTTATCTTCTTACTTTTTCTAACTATACTTAAGGACGGTCAGCCACTCATACCCAAATCAACGAGATTCGATGATCACGGTTACCGTTTATTTGGAGTAGGTCGTCCATTTAAATTAGTTTTATTCACAATTTTTCCTAATTGAAAACTGGAAAGCTCAGTTTAACAGTAATGATGTGACCAAATATACGTGTTTTACAGCATTTGATTTAACTTTCTCAAGTAACATAACAATGTACCAATAACAAGTTAAATCTCAGGAAAGACCGGTAAACAAACACGAGCAATGCATCTTTAAAAGGGCAATTTGTGTGGATTTATTTTGGGGCTGAACACAAAACTACCGAGTTCAATTGTACTTGTTTGTTATGAATGTGTGCATTCAATCGAATCGGACGTCAACTTTTCTTATGTAAAGTTGTTTCACAGACTCAGAAGCACTTCAGTGCGATAGTGTGTTTTCATGCAGGCTATCGTAACATTGAGTGACTGATATACATTCCTTAATGCTTTCAGATATGTTCTTTATCGCCAGTTACAAAGAGTCCATCGGTCTTTATCATGCGATAAGAGAATTAGTGACATAAAGTTGAACAAAGAGAAATAGATTTTATGTCAATGCTAATTTATAGTATGTTTATTTGCTGTTTAAAAACTAATTCGTTTCTTATACGGTTTTATTTACAAATTACAAATTTGTAACAAAAATAGTTTAATTTGGAATTTTCCTTATTTCTGCAGGTGGGGTTAATTTCAGCTTATTATTCATAAACCCTTTTTTATTTATTTTTGACATTAAAGTCTGGACAACAATAATCTGAACAAATACAGAAGCAAATTGAGGTTTATCGAATTAATATTCATGCTTCTCGACAGTTAATAAAACTAGATAATGGTAAGATTGAACGTACCGTCTTAATTACGTCCATTCTTATCATTAACATGTGATGCCGTTGTTCTATAAGATCACAACCGTGTCACATCTTGCATTATTATTTGTTTTGATTGATTGTTTTTGTTTTGTTTTGTTTTCTATTAAACAATTGCAGCCAAAATTGCTGGATCGATTGGAATTCTGCCATGCTGTGTTTTAAACGATTTTTTTCACATAGGGCTATGAACGATTACAGAATTCGGTAAGCATGTTTTTGTTATACGAAGCATCTACTAATTCTGCTAATAGCAGCTCTTTAAAATTGATCAATTAAAGGATGTTAAAGGAAATTAACTAAATTCACATTTATTCTAAGATGGAACTTTTAGTTGGAAATATTTTACTTATTTTACATACAAGTATGATTAATTATGTTTGTATCAATTCCCTTTTAATGGAATATTAAAGGAATCTCTTATATGGAACTTTTGTCACACTTAGACGTACATCGAGTTGGACATATTTTATTTATTTTTACATACATGTTTGTATCAATTCCCTTTTAATGGAATATTGAAAAAAACTATTTTTAAAGAGTTGTAGATTTGTTTCTTGCAACTAGTCATCTCTCTCTGCATAATGCAGTAAGGGTTGCTTCATTTAACTTTTTTCACGCAGCATTTGAACATGTTCTTAACATTCTATGTGGTGGCTGCAATCCGCAAAGCCCATCACGATGGCACACATTTCGCACGTGATCGTAAGGCTTCATCTTTAAAACGTGGACATTGTTTTAATGTTGTTTCACATGAAAGGCGGGTATTGTGCTCCAGTGAGGGGGAAAACAAAGATGTACTGAACAGTCGAATACACGTCAGTCTGTCAGTTGGACGTTACACCTAAATTACAAGGAGAGGTTCTAACACAAAGTAATGATGGTCGCACAGGCGTCAATCTAGGTCAGAAACTTACTCGACAGAAAATACAAAATATCGTATACTTGGCTGGTTACCGCGGCACATCATATGAGAGTCACTATATGTATTTCATGCCAGAGCAGTTGCTGAGGTCCCGCAATTAGAACGAATTGAGTTGGATATATTGTGTCCGTTACCGGTAGTTAGGCAGTTAGGTATGTAATCCATAAATGCCCAAGACAGTTTAGACAATCTGATTTGACAAAACTTAATCACGTGGGGGTGTGTAAACGGATGGTAAAGACATGGCTTATCAAAATGAGAGCAGTGCGTATGTGGCAGCTGTTCGCAAGCTGTTTCGCGAATTAGAGTGACTCATGTTCTTTGAAACTATTCAGTGTGCCCCAAAACATGACCTTGTCTATTTCTATTTGACTTTATTCAACAAACATGTTTTTTTTTTTAAACAAAATCGATATGGGCATTTATGAATTTTTGACTCTTGAGCTTTACCGCAGTTAATGACCTCGCCATTGACCACGCCCAAGACCGGTCATTAACATGCGCTAAAGACCGCGCTACGAACTTGTATTTCCGCATTACAACAAGCTGAATCTGTGGTTCAAGTGTCGGTAACAAACTTAATCTGAATATGATTCTTCACTGTTATCACTGATGGAAAATTTACACCACAAAGTAATAAATACGAGTTACTAGAAAATCATATTTAAAGTTGCTTAATTTTTTTAACTACTATTTAACAAACATGTGTATATTTTCAACAGGAACATTTATTACTTTGTAAAGAAAACGCAAAAGCCAGTTATCCCAAATGTTACCATCGTCGCGCGCGTGCAAAATCATGCAGAATTATTGACAAATCGTGAGACAGTTTCTCGTATATTATGTTTTTACATGCACGCTATGATTGAAAGTTGGGAGAAAGTGGCTTTTGCATTTTCATAAGGGGAAATGCAATTTAGAAAGTTGTGTGGGGAAAATAAACAGGTTTCTAGTTTAAGCTTATAGTGATACATTGGAGCCAGTTGTTGCCTTGGCTTCATGCTCAGTTCCATTCAATAACTTTCCTGTTTTCTTTAATAGTTTATAACAGATATTGGTAGGTGACAGGTGTGATGCTAAGACTAACATTCGATGCTTATAAACGTGCACAGTTTGAAATATTCATTATGCATCAAAACTTGCAGGTAATTGCTTTAGTTTAAAACCTTATTGTTTACATGAGAACTGAAGCAGTGTGTCTAATTCTAGGGTAGTAAAACAAACCACATAAATGTTATAACAACTCAAGGTAAGTAAGACTAATTGCGGTGACACCATGTGGAATCTCAATTGAGTAGTAATTAGTTCTGAAAAGAACTGGAGGTACAACTCGACGTTTCGATCAGTAAGCTCTGATCGTCGCTCTGATCGATCAGTAAGCTCTGATCGTCTCCTGAGGACGATCAGAGCTTACTGATCGAAACGTCGAGTTGTACCTCCAGTTCTTTTCAGAACTAATTACTACTCAATTGAGATTCCACATGGTGTCACCGCAATTAGTCTTACTTATCATCCTCACCATGCAAAGGTTTACCTAAAAAGTTTTATCTAAACTCAATGTAAAAACAAATTTTGTCCTAACTTCATTTGTCATGATTTCAAAAAAGCGAAAATCCACTTGAGGAAAACATAATAACGCTGTTATATTTACACTTCCAAAAATGCCAATATTTTCAGTATTGTGGACAATATTTGCGTGATTTTTTTAAAACTAATAGCATGACAAATAGCATTAGAGGAGTAGTGCAATATTTAACGGTAGGTTTAGCTAATAAAGTCTCTTCATTGGCTCCCCATCAAAGACCGCATCGACTTCAAGGTTCTTCTCATTGTTTTCCATTTACTTTATGACATTTCACCCGGCTATATTCATGACATCATTACCAAGTACCAACCAGCAAGAAGTCGTTGTTCTGCACTTTCACAACAATTTACTGTCCCCCGTACACATCATTCCTGGGGTCACCGTTCTTTCTAAAATGCTGTCTCTTGGAACAATCTTCCTTGTCAACTTCGCCAACCCCAATCCATATCATCATTCAAATCATCCGTCAAAACTCATCTTTTCTGCTGTCGTTTCTCCGTTTAATTTATGCGCCATGAGCGTCATGCTTGGCGGATACTGGCGCTTTACTAAGTGTCAATTATTATTATTATTATTAAAACGCATGTTTAGTATTCTTAGGACGCAATCAGAGGCAGACAGCGCAAAAGATGGCGCGATAATGTGCATGAATGGTCCGGCCTCAATCTATCCGCTCTAAACGAGGTCACACAAAACCGAAATCTTTGGAGGCAACTGACTCATGTTAGTGCACAATCTGCCGTAGGCGGAGATAGTGAACCATGATGAGGACGCAATCTCTCTCCAAATGGGGAGAGGCAAATCATTAATATCAACAGCTTAGAGCCCCACTTTAATTTAAGTTAATGATTCTATACAATACTGTCTCGCGTACTACCGATGTAGGCTAACATGTACCATGAACTTCCGGGGTAGACGCCATCATGTAATTTACTTCGTCTATATAACTAATGGGTTCAATCTAGCCCTCATATACATGTCATATCAAAATAATATGGTGTAAGTGAGGGGAATTCCCGTGGGCTGAATCTATTGTCGAAGCCAATCGTCTCACTTCACGAAGCAACAAAAGTATGTTTAGGGCTAATGTTCGAAATACACGGCTGTTTCCCACTGTATATTGCGATGTGCGCATGCGCGAATTTTTCATATCTGTCGAGGGTCTTACATAAGCCTGTAGACTGACGTAATCCAATTCCTTGCTGACCTTTAACAATTAAGATTAACGATTGGCATATGACTTGAGACTTTTTCACAAGTAAAATTAATTGTATTAAACAAAGAAAAACAATGTTCGTGTCAGAGCATACTGATCGAAACGTCGAGTTGTACTACTCAATTGAGCATTTCACATGGTGTCACCGCAATTAGTCTTACTTATCCTGCTCACCATGCAGAGCTACAAGTTTTACCTATGTTTGGTCAAAAGAGGGCGCTAATTACTCTGTTTTTGTCGTTTCTAGTTGAAGACGCCGTCGCTAAAATGGATTTTTCTGAGGCAAGGAGGCATGGAGGCAATTTTGCGGGCGATTTCTTTTATAGCCAAGTATTCAATCTACCAATTTATTAATAAAATAGGAAGATTCACCCAGGGCGTTAATGGACGATTTTGAAAATGTGTAGCCGAAAATGTTTTGTTTGGGGGAGGGGGTTCATTTTTAATTGAAGTAGTCATTCGGTAATTATTGTACTTTTTTAATTAACTAAAATTATATCATTAGAAAGAGCACAAAATGGGCTACAAGACTATGGGAAATGTTTTTTTCAGATATAAATTTTGCATAACAAGCGTCTTTATTGGTACTTGAAATGAACCAGTTTCAATAAGATCTAACTTTATTGATTTATTATGTGCTGAGTAAAACGTACCAAACAATATGTACAATTTATTTTTTATTTTTTTGGATTGGAAATTATATCCTTAGATGCAGCTGAACAGTTTAGAAGCAAAATCTTGAAAACAAAATTGATGAAATGTCTGGGTCTTAAACCACTGTGAATTGACCAGACATCGAACTAGACAAGGTTAGGACATGTTTGCTAAATTGTTATTATGAATGGATACGTGAAATATTGTAATGATTTTGCTTTGATGGAAACAAATATTGAATTGAATTGACATTCGTAAAAGTTTTCTAAATATTTATAGCACCCCAATAAATGTATTTCAAGGGCAAACTGATATCATGCATCATCAGTGTCCATGCCACTCTTGAATATTTGACAGAATTGCTTTAATGACTTGGCCACTCATTGTCAGGCACAAGAGTAATGTGAATTTTCATCTTAGAGTAAAGTAATCTTTCAGTAAGGTGGGAAAGGTCCAAGCATTGACGGAAAAGCGTCAGGTGACAGCAAATTTCAACTTTTGAGAGTATTTTTTATTTATGTATTTATTTATTATTCACCCCTTTTAGTTCCAGCCTGCACTTTTGAGTGACATTTAAGAGCCTTGTGTGTTGGCAACCTTTAAAAAAAAAAAAAAAAACTAGAGATTGGTGTTTGTATTGACAAACACTAGGTGTTAGGGAAGAGGTAAAGGTCAAATTGGGGTAAACTTTGTTGAAATATTTGTGGACAATTAACGATCTGTACAATGGTTCAAAGATAGTGAATTTACCTCTTGTGGATGAATTTGTTAAATATTAAACTTTGACTTCCGTTTGGACAGGAAGTAAAGGTCAAACTGGGGTCATCTTTTTGTAAATATTTTTTTACCATTAACGATCTGTACAATGGTACAAAAATTGTGAATTTACCTCTTGTGGTTGTTGAGACACGATTGTTGTTGAGACACGATTTTTGTTAATATTAAACTTTGACTTCCGGTTTGGACAGGAAGTAAAGGTCAAATTGGGATCACCTTTGTGTAAATTATTTGTTGACAACTGACGATCTGTACAATGGTGCAAAGATTTTAAATTTACCTCTTGGTTTGTTGAGATGATTTTTTATAAATATTAAATTTTGACTTCCGGTTTGGACAGGAAGTAAAGGTCAAACTGGGGTCACCTTTTTGTAAATATATTTTGACACTTAACGATCTGTACAATGGTGAAAAAACTGTGAATTTACCTGTTGTGGTTGTTGAGATATGATTTTTTTTAAATATTAAACTTTGACTTCTGGTTTGGATTGGAAGTAAAGGTCAAATTGGGGTCACCTTTTTGAAAATATTTTTTGACAATTAACGATCTGTATAATGGTACAAAAATTGTGAATTTACCCCTTGTGGTTGTTGAGATATGATTTTTTTAAATATTAAACTTTGACTTCCAGTTTGGACAGGAAGTAAGGTCAAATTGGGGTCACCTTTTTGTAAATATTTTGTTGACAATTAACGATCTGTACAATGGTACAAAAATTGTGAATTTACCTCTTGTGGTTGTTGAGATATGTTTTTTTTTAATATTAAACTTTGACTTCTGGTTTGGATTGGAAGTAAAGGTCAAATTGGGGATCACCTTTAAAAAAATATGTTTTGACAATTAACGATCTGTACAATGCTACAAAAATTGTGAATTTACCTCTTGTGGTTGTTGAGATATGATTTTATTTAATTATTAAACTTTGATTTATCGTAATTCGATATCTGATGACCTAATAATGACGTCACAAATTATGTTTCATCTACGTGTTAAGTTATAAGTATATGCCAAGTTTCAAGTTCATCTGAAATTTGCAAGTATGTGTTTTTTGTAGACAATCGATCGTCTGAAGGAGAAACATATTTAAACAAAGGTGACCCCAATTTGACCTTTACTTCCTGTCCAAACTAAATGTCAAACTCAAACAATTTCCTCATCAGTAATATCACATATTTCACACTCTTTTATTTTCATAAAAATGCAATTTCTTTCTGAGTAAATCTGGAAATATAACCGTAGAACTCTAAAATGGACGATGGATTTGGATTGTAAAATATTTCAGTATCTGTTTCTGCCGATAGAGGGCGACATACAATATTACCGTTCCGCCGGCCGGACTGCTTTCTATGCCCCGCCCACTCGATTGAGTATTGCGGACGTAGTGGAAATAATAGATTCTGGATTGCGCGTAAATTTTCACGAAAAGTACGTGTGTTTCTTTTTTTACAAAAATGTCGTGTTTTCAGTAAAAATAATTAAATTCAAACATATCCTCGTCTCTAATGTCACATATTTCACACTCTTTACACTCATGATAAACTACATATTTCTCCCCGAATAAATCAGGAAATTTATTGATTTTTCAGATCCCTTGATATGATTTTTTTTAATTATTAGACTTTGATTTATCGTAATTCGATATCTGATGACCTAATCATGACGTCACAAATTATGTTTCATCTACGTGTTAAGTTCTAAGTATATGCCAAGTTTGAAGTTCATGTGAAGTTTCCAAGTATGTGTTTTTTTGTAGACAATCGATCCGAAGAAGAAGAAAAAGAAAACACTAGAGCTTAAGTGTTTGTTAGAACAAACACACGGTGTTCGAGTCAACTTCCGGTTCAATCAAATTATCATCGATGATGTCAATATCATATTGTGCAAGGGTTTATCATATTTTATAATAACAATATCAATTTCATATTCAAAAGACATATCAATTTTGGGTTAGAATGTGTTGAATTTGAACTTCCTGTTTGGACAGGAAGTAAAGGTCACATTAGGTGGTTTGAAGGTCATATATGACCTCATGATTATGAAAAAATATCAAATTTGTCAACTTATACATTAAATTGAAACTATGAGATATGACCTTTTAAAATTTGTAAAAATCGTTACTTCGTGTGCCACTAATTGGACCATTGGCAAAGCATTTATGGTAACTCATTTCACAAGAATTACAAGTTATTAATGTAAGGAATTCAATTGTGTTTTTTGTTTTCTAATAGGTCATTTAGTTCTTGAAATATTGGCTGTTGAACTTGGAAATGTTGTGAGATTTAAGCAGTAAATTAGAAATTAACAAGTGTGACTTGGAACACAAATGTTTTTTATTTTAAATATTGACACTAGCCCAACACATGCTTTTCAAAAACCATGCTAGATGATATATCAACATTAAAAATCACTCATATGAAAATAGTTTGCCAGGGTTGTAGGTAGCCAGATCAACCTATTCAACGTTATTATGGGCATAAAGTCACAAAGTTGATTTAGGATAGAAGGGGACTACATGTATAGTAACTGGATTAAACTTGGCTGCAAATTCAAAGAGCAGGAAGTGTGGGTTAAATTGTTTGGGGGAGTTGGGGGTTACTGAAGACACTGAAGCATGGCAGACCATATAAATATTTCCCCTTTCCTTTCCTTCAGCTAATTAGCCTTTCATTAGAAAACAAGCTTATAACTACTACATGATAAAGTTGGAAGAAAGCTTGCATCCGTGCTTTCCATCTTCCACTGCCCCCCGCAGAAGAGTTTTTGTCAAAAAGTAAATAATTCCCAATTCAAACAAAATTAAATGTAATTATATCCACTGGATCAAATCTGATAATTGGTTGCCCTTTTCACTTTGTTTATGGAAAAACCTTTAAATTTTAGATTTAAATGAAGCCAACATTGGTATTTATCTCTTGGTATTAAGTCTTGTACAAAAATAAATTTAATCTTTATTTATAATATACTTCACTTTCAGGTTAAGTTTATAACAAAAATATAATGATAAATTGACAATGATAGTGACACTGTAATCAAGCATCTCCTTATTGTGACATGCTTATAAACTGTCTTTGTTTTCACCTATACCGCAAATAATTTTTAAAAAAAATTATAAAATTTGAAAACAAATTATACATTGATTTTTAACTTTTCAAGGTTGTACACATGATTGGCAAAATGTCTGTAAAGATCAGATGCCATTTTGTACATAAATTGTTAGACATTGAAATAATCAAAGAGTTGTATGGATGCTTGTAAATTGCTAATAAAGCAATGAAATACATATTTATTTTAACTGTCTGTTGGGTTTCATAACTTGACTTTTGTGGTTACACACTTCCCCCCCCACAATTGAAACCACTTTGTTGACCTGTTTAACCTAATTGTAAACAATCTAGAAATGAGTGTACATGGTCTTACACATGTAACAAGTGAAATGACTTCAGTGTAAATGAACCCAACCATGATCCTTTGTTGATAAGAAAACAGAATCAACCTGCATTTATAATAAATGTACGCTCTGTATGTACGATTTAGTGACAGTTCAGAATGGGTGACATTCAGGGGTTGTCATTGGAATCGGTAATTTTAGAATAAAATGTCTGCCCCCTCCCCCAAGTTCTTGGTGATGGCATGTACTGCCACTGGCGATGAACCAACACATTTGGTTTTTTTTTCTAAAATTATTCGGTCTATCATTGCAGCACTATAGAATCCAAGAACTAGGGAAGGGGAGGGGCAAACAAGCAATAAAAGTATAAGGGGGCCCAAATTACCAATTCCATTGACTGACGACTGGTGCTTCATTATGTCGAAAATCACACCCAGCATCAATTCTGCATAGCTGAAGTTGCAAGATGTTTCTGTCCTTTCTAAAAAAAAAAAAAGATTTAAGATTGAAAATAGGAGTAAGGGCTTAGATTTAAATAAATGTTGTTTAACTGACATGGATTGGAAAGGTGGTTATCAGATACACCCCTTCTCTTGGACTGAAATGCCAGTACTGCTATAGCAAAAAATAACAAATTATACTAAACCTTAATTTTTTGTAATAAACAACCATTAAAACTAAATGAAATGTTCATCATTGGTATGAAGACCCCTTCTCAAACGATCTGTTAACATAAGACGTTAAACCATACCAAGATTGTTGATGACTTGAACAGTTACGATACTGCATTTGGATGTGGTGTCAACGCCGTGTTGGGGTACTGTTGGCTGGAACTCAGTCTGAGCCATGATACATCGGAGTCAACATGCTGTAAAAAATAATAGTTAAGTTTTATGGAAGTACATGGAATAAAGTATTTGAAATTTCTGAGAAGTTCTAATTTATGTGAATGAGGAAAATAATATGTCACAGTGAACATGCTGTAAAAAATAATAGGAAGGTTTTATAAGTACATGGACCAAGAATAAAGCATTTGAAAATTCAGAAATTTCATGTGATTGTGATGTGAGTGATGTCTGAGAGAGGCCTCGGGGAGCAGGACCTACAAGTACATGTATTGTGTCATGAATAGTGTGCATTTTTCCTGTGAAATAATTGTCTATGTAAGTTTATTTGTATCTGAGAAGGGTACAAAATTAAGGAAAAGTGCAGTAAACAATCGCTAGGCTACTTATTTAATTTGTGCACAAACTGAAGATTTTTGGAGAAAACAAAAATTACAAAATATATGGCATAACATTTCTACTGAATAATTGCCATAACCTTAACAACTGAATTTTCCTATCCTTATTTATATTCTAAATACATTTTGGTGACATCTGTTGTTTACTGTCCAAAGTATGTTCACGTAGGCCTAACTAACGTTAGTCATATTACTGTTAGTTAAACAGGCACAATGCAACGACTAATGGACAGCTTAAAAACTGTTTTTTCTTGTTTAAAAACACGAAGATAAATACAGGAAATCCTCTTAAAAAGTAACTTCAAGATACTTACTCTTTTTATGACCGTGTACTGTTGGCGATCCATTTTTACAGCCTAAAAAATGACGTCTGGGCCATGGGCACCACACACACGCAAACAGCGTCGATATCGATTGTACATGCAGCTCCATTGTAACCAAATATCGTGTAGTACACGATATTTGGTTACAATGGAGCTGCATGTACAATCGATATCGACGCTGTTTGCGTGTACGTTGTGCCCATATCCCAGACTAGCGCCTCGTATTGCGCCTTGCGGCGCTATACGATCTTTGATTCTTTCATGCAACGTATATGAAACGTTTTAAATATTTTACTTTTTAGCGTAATTCGACACCTCATGACGTAATCATGACGTCACAGAAAACGGTTTCGTCAGCTTGTTATGTTCTGTTCATGTGTTAAGTTTGAAGGCTGTAAATGCTTTGCAAGGATGCCTTTGTTGCCGGACAGTCGCCACTGAGAAAAAGAAGTGAAAAAAAAATATATATATATATATATATATACAAAAACAATAGGTGTTCGCGCTGCGCTCTCGAACACCTAAAAAACGAACAAAAACAATAGGTGTTTCGGGCACAAACCCAAACACCTAATAATAAAATAAATAAAAATGTGGAAAGGATAAACATTGGGAAGATCGTTTGTAATGTCCATTCCGAATGTTTCGATACACAACTCTTCATATAATACTGTGTTTTATTATTGTTTTCCCTTTCTTTTGGGCATTTTTTAATTTATTATTATGTTGCACTGATTCGGCAGAGTCCATCTAGATTTGTCATATGTAGCTTCATCTATGGCCTCTTAATGTGTTACAATTGAATGAAAAACACACATCGGATTAACAAAATTATTTTATGGAACTTGGCTTTTATATCTTAACTTTTGGTTTACCCTTCTTCATGAAAAGTTGCATTCTCAAGAAAATTCAAATTGGTACTGTATGTGCATTGGTACACATTCGCGCGTAAAAGTAAAATGTTGGACAAGCAATGGGAACGAAATGGCAGTGCACTTCAAGCGCAATTTGTGTCATGTAATTGATATTAGCAAGTTCATGTCAGCGGAAATCTTCCTAATTACTTTTGGTCGACAGATGGCGTATCAGATTTAGCAGTCACTATCACATCAGGGCGAGGCGCACGCTAATTGGGCGGCCCTGCCTAGGTGGATACAGCCACGGCGTGCGCTGATTGGACGTTCGGCCCAGTGCAGTCATTCGTGCAGTTCATGTGTCAACACAGTTCTCGGTGACAAATTGTGTTGCGCATGTGGTCACGCTTTATGGATAAGATTCGTGTTCACCTTCACCACAAATTCACACATGCACATGACATGGTGCCACTAGTTTTTCTCTCTGAAACAGCCGTGGTGTCACGTGTGTACCTGTCGCTTAGTTCTGCCGCCTTGCCGTGATTGCACAATAATCGCTCCAATGACGATGTCCTTGCTACGTCCACGCTGTGTCAATGTCTATCAGAACAGTCGATTTTTAACAAAATCTTACTTATTTTTGCATTTTGTTTTAAGAAAACGCCATGAATAAACGTTTTTACACATTTAATTTTAAGTTGTGTGTATTTGTTTTCTTGAAAATTAATGATTTAATTTTTATAAATTACAAATATAGCGCGTCATACACTTTTCAAATGTTTCCCAATATGTTGGGAAAAGCACATTCTAAGTCATTTTCCCCAATGTTCTTTACTTATATTAACGCCGTGCTCTTCACGACACTTGGAGAAAGATTCAAACAAAGTCACACATTAGACCTATTCAAAATCGCAAAGAGCATCAACAAACACTTCACTCTGTTGCTCGTAATATTCTGTCGACGCAAGAATTTCACCATCCTATAAATATCGCGGAACCCGCTGCTATATGGGATTCTAGCCGGCCAATTGTTATCGGGCAAGCTCGGTGGTCGAGAGGTTAAGACGTCTGCACTAGTAAGCAGGAGGTCGTGGGTTCGAATCCCGCCCGAGTCGCCTGTGTAGTTTTTTACAGACACTCGGAAAGCACTGAGTATACAGTGCTATACACACGTCGGTGTAGGGCAAAATTAAATAAATTGTTTATCTCCCGACGCAAGAATTTCACCAACCTATATATATCGCGGAACCCGCTGCTATATGGGATTCCAGCCGGCCAATTGTCATCGGGCAAGCTCGGTGGTCGAGAGGTTAAGACGTGTCCAGTTCTGTTGATTGTCACATCGATTTTGAAATGCTTGTATTTTTACTTACTTTTAACCAAAATGGTGTAGTCCTGATTTAAATCTTACCTGTAAATAAAATGGATTACTCTAAAGTAGGCTAACATCGGCAAATCAGGTCATGGTTTTCTAATGTTGTGCATCTTTTATTTGATTGAGTATGCTCAGCAAAGGAGGGTTCATTTAAACATTAGAAGAATATGATTGTTATGTAAGAGAGGTGCAGTTCTTTGAGAAAATATAAAGTCATGTAGAAGTAACAGAGGGAAGTAGTGGAAGTGTGAATGTGCAGTACGGAAGCAAATCTGAGCGAAAGCAGTCCACATAATATATTTGTGCATCAGTTTGCATAATTTCAGATGCAAAAGCCTTAGCTGTGTGAAACGGTCACCTTGGACAAATATTATTAGCCATGCATATTATTAGCCATGCATGTTATTTGCCATACATATATGCGGCAGCAACACCCAACCAAGTATCTTCGACGATCACTGTAATAATACAAACCGTAAGTTTAAACTTCATCTTCTTTGTGAAATTAATGCAATGAACGTGTTTGCTAACCTTGCTTCGAAAAGAAAATGTTTTGAATGAAAATGTTCTATCGCTTGTGGATTATTTAATATTAGAAACGCAGACTATAAATAATATAAATAATGTCGGGCATTTTAAAGCGCTCTTAAACAATGTATCAGAGCGCTGTACATTATTACCCCTGCTCATCAGGCGCATAAATCATTCCAGAAACCATCTCAGCTCCCTGGGGAGTATACAGCTCAATTGCTGCCATTTCGGCGCATATGGGCTAATCAAACACAACAACCAACTCTGCCCTCACAGGTACCCATTTACTCCTGGGTGGAGAGAAGCAATTATGGTAAAGTGTCTTGCTCAAGCACACAAGCACCACGGTCTCAGACAGGATTCGAACCCACATTCTGACGACTCAGCCATCAGAACACAAATCCGATGCACTAAACCGCTCGACCATGGCACTACCGAAGTGTTTTTGTTTTCCCTTTTTTTAAGTTGTTTTAATTTATTTTATTTATCTTGTTCTGTTTTGTTCTGTTTTTGTCTAATTATAGACGACCAGTTATATGGAGTATGTAGATTGAGATTACCTAAACTTGTAGAGGGAGGGAGGGAGTGTCATATATTTGCGTGGGTTATTGTTGGGGGGGAAATAATGTCAACAGCAGCAGCAGCAGCAGCAACAGCAACAGCAGCAACAACAACAACAGCAGCAGCAACAGCAGCAGCAGCAGCAACAGCAGCAGCAATAGCAACAGCAACAACAACAGCAACAACAACAATGTTGTAAAAACAACGTTGTGTAGGCCTTCGTACATGTCTGATGCTGATATATTAATATTTTTCATACAGTGTCTTCTTTTGTAAAATGTTCCTTTTTTTTAATCGAGCGAATGAGTTTAATAGGTCTTGTAAGTTTTAATTTGATGGTAAATGTTATGTTTTTTCTGTATTGTAAGCCATTTTGCCTGCATAAGTTGACAGCGTGGGCAAATTCTCTGACTGGAATCTTGACCAATTATTTCCATGTTTCAATAAACAGCTTGTGTAAAGAGCATCTAAAATGGGTGGAACAAGGAATGACGGTATGATGAATTATTAACACAATACAAATATAACTCAAACTTAAATTTAGTTTTACGGTACGGTAAGTCCTGAGCTTGTTTCTCTGGTTAGGATTAATTCTGGACTCATATGTATATTATCAGACCAGTAAATAAATTAAATAATATTTCGTGGGGCGTGTTTCAGACCCCGATGGTGGAGGGAAAATGTGCAAAATAAGGATGGTGCAAAAATGTGCAAAATGAGTGTGGTGCAAAAATGTGCAAAAATGAGTGTGTGAGTGTGATGCAAAAAATGTGCAAACTTGTGTTGAGTAGTGTTAGCGCGCTAGAGGGCGGGCTTTATTATTATTTTGCCACGAAGTGGTGAAATGATGTTTCACGATAGTGTACTGGCGGAAACCGTTATTATTGACGTCAGTTCGGAGGATCGAAGTGACGACATCACTACCTCGCAACAGAATTAATTAATTACATAATATTAATTAATAAATAATATTAATTAATTACATAATATTTAAGGAAAACACTCGAGTACGTGACGAGAACGTGTTGACACAAGATGTTGTCACCATGAATGGTGCAGGTGACGTCATGGTCGTGACGTCACGGACAAGTTCGTGCAAGTCCGTTTACTGTGCTGTGATTGGTTAACTGTACAATTGTGCTCTTGTACAACCTGACAATGTCTGCTCTTGGTCGTGACGTCACGGACAAGTTCGGACAAGACCAGTTTGTGTTTGGTTAACTGTAAAGTAAACCGTGTTCTGATTGGTCGATAGTCAAAACATCCACGGACGGAGACAATAAAAAGGCAGTTTTTTGGCTCTTGTGGATCATTTTTCCGCGGACGAATCCTGAGAGCACAACTTCTGCCAGACAGCTTGAGCATTTATTCTGTATCCGACGCAAGATTAATATAACGATGGCCGAACTTCTCAAGATGAGCAACCCAAGTGCTCTAGCGTCTGCAGCTCCGCCATCTTCCCTACATCTGAGTCGTGTGCGTACGGCCCATTTGATTGTGTGAAAAAACTTACCCACGATCAAGTTAAAAATGGGTGGCGTGAATCTTTCAGTGCGACCGAGGGAAAATCCTACTTCTACAACGTGTTTACCCGAGAAAGCGTGTGGACCATCAACCCCGACGGCATACCGACCCAGCGTGAATAGAGAAGGATGGAGCCCAGCACATCGGACATACTTCAATCTGCTATGTATGAGTTGACCGGTGACAGTACCAACTCCAAGCAGGGTAACGAAACCACCACTGACCAGGTCAACGTAGATTATGAGATTGCCTCAACCTCCGACACCGCTGCAGCTTCTCACGGCGTCAAACGAAAGGGCAACGTCAAGAGAATGTTCAGCCCGGACCCCGAAGAGGTGGACAATCAGAAGAAAGCCAAAAGATTCAAGATCGGAGGTGAGCGTATGTAAAACGTTTCAAGGGACGCCCCTACGTTAATATCAGAGAGTATTATTGGAACATGAACAAGGGGTTGAATCTCACCCCCGAAGAGTGGATGATGCTGGCCGGACAGAGCGCTGACATAACCAAAGCCCTGGGAATAGTGTAAACACACATCTCTTCATTAACTTTTCTTTGTTTACTACTCATTCCAGGTGACATTGAAATACCCGCCAGTGTTGATATCGTAGAAGATCCATCACCCACCAGAATGGTTATCAAAAGAATTCTGACCAAGATGGTTACGGATAACATACTAAAGCTCGTGTATTCTGCTCAGGAACAACTAGGCTGTGAAGGATGTGAGGAAAACTGTCCGAGTCTGTATGATCACGAGTGTGTGTTTTTCGGTATGCATCCGCCATGCCGTCTTTATGACAATGTATCTGATTGTTACGAAGAAGCGTCGGAGCTTGTAGATGTGGACAAAGTTGTTGACGTTCTTGACGTAGTCAAGACCTATCTAAATGTTAATGAATCAAGCGACGAAGGATTGGACATTGATAAACATTCTATGATTCAGGGCATCCTAAATGAGTGGAGGGCGGATCCTGACGATGTTGCCCGTTCGTTCTATTCTACGTTTTTTAACAATTTAACTGAACTGATTGGCAGCACTATTGAACAGTTGAATGCATAATGTGTCTTTTACCTCGAGATGGCTTCTTTAAACAAGTTTATTGTGTGAAATCGGTATTTCTTTGTAAAATTGTAATTTCCTTTGAAAATAACAATGGCTTCATTTAAATAAACAACAATCATAACAGTGTGGGTATTACCTTTGTTGAAATGGTTTAAAATAAATGTGAAGAACTGAAAACATTGTGTATATGTGTGTTTTATTTTGCTGTCATTAATGTAAAAGAATAACACAGTTATAACAAACCAACTAACTACGGTTCTTTAAACAAAACAAACCCTACTTGGTAAAAGAATTTTGATGTAATAAAGCCCTAGATATTTGACGTATAATAAATTGTTCGTCATACACTTCTGTTTTAATACGAGGAAAGTGTTTCCTAATAAAGTTATTTACATCCAAATCATTATCCTTTGTATCCGACGAAAACAATTTGCTAATCTTGTTCATGCTCAGTTCTCGGCATCGATGTAAAAGGAAGAAGATGACGTACTGTCCACAGACGGTTGACAAAGGTCCCTGAAGACGGCGTGTGTTATAGATGGCGTATTTCGCATTCTTTTGAAGGAAATGTTCAATCTGCGGTAACTTGGGCTGTAGTCCGTATGAGTCAAAATATTCACCCACACCATCTCGTGTAATGTAGATTGCCAACCAGTGTTCTCCTGGCTTATCAGCAGGGTCTGTGGTAATGACAAGAGCGCTGGGGTGTGGAACAACTGCTTCGGAAGTTGATCACAGGCAAAAACTCCTCTGAAGAAATGCTTGGTGAACCGGTCTCTTTTCAAAATAGAACTTATCTCAAACTATTCATGATGTTCGGTCCGTTTTAATCTAACTTGCGTAGTCAAAAATAATGTTCCGAGCCTGGTCTATTTCTAGAATGTTGTTGAACTCTGCATAGATGATCACGTTGACTGTCTCATCTAGCGGACTTGCAAAGTGTATGTCGAGTCGAATGTTGCCGTGTCTGACTAGATTTAAGTGTCCTCGAATAGATAAGTCGGGGCTCAGATCAAACGCGTACAGTGCGTAACCTCCTTTGTAGTCCTCACGAGTGATGGTGTTACCTTCGTCTCGGTACATTTTATCTGTACCCGAGAAGAGGGTTGGTAGGCTCGGATGAAGTTCCCTTCTGCCGTGTTGAAATTAGGTTTCAGGGGTGTGTATGGAATTTGTTCACCATCTATGTGTATGGTTAAATAGTTTACGTTTAGATGCTTAAAGTTAAACGGGTTTTTACCGTATCGCCCATTGAAAGTTTCGTTGGTCACACAGCCCACCACAATACGGCTTGGAAGCTGTCCGAGAAACACGTGATCCTGAGTGAGTGATAGATTACCGCGAGGGACAGACACCATCTTGCACAGATTACGTTTTATGGGGTACTTTGCGGTTCCTTTTTCCAAATTTGTCATGCGCCCAAGCATAACCCCGGAACTTACTTTAACTTTTCTGACAAACACAGACGCACTTTGCACCACTACTTTGTTAGCGGGGTTCGTTCCCGTCGCCATGAGACAGAAAGCATCACTGCTGCGGATCAGTTTAAGTTTTACGTCCACACCATTTAACATGTGTCTGTCTTGGCAGAAAATATCGCTGTGTATAGGCCCTATCATATCCACCACGTTGCTGTTCTTGATGAATTTGTATCTTTTCTTCAGACCTTCATTGACTTCCTCAGTTACTGCCGAGGGATCTCCATTATCAAACCGTCCCGCTGTATCCTTGTAAAACAAAGAACCCGTAAGCTGAGACACCTTGGCATCGCTGCCGTAACTCAGTAGGGTTTCAATCATCGCTCAGTACGGGTAGGTGGGTGTGGAGGGAGAGATTAAGCGATCGTTAAGACTCACGTCAATCTGATTAAACAAATATTGCAAAAATAAATTCACGGGACCAACATGGTCAGTATCAGTAAGGTTGGTGCCGTCTGTCTTTGTTACTTTTGCCTTGACGTAAAGTTGGGTTTGGTTGAGATCCATGTATTCCTCACCCGATCCGGGAATGAAGAATTCAACAGGTCCACCATCGGATATGGTAGAAATGGGGTGATATTCGACCCATTGTCCTTTATCAATACTAGTTTGGGTGGGTGGCATTGAAAACAAATCCACGTCTACCACTCGCTTTCCTTTTTAACCACGTCGGGGGCTTCCCGTTGCTCTTGCTTCCAAACCACGAATTGCCTTTTGGGTTAGATTACGTCCAGCTTGGCGGAATCTGGTTTTAGCAGCTGTCTTGATATTTTTACCTTCCAAGGCATCTTGGGCAATGCCGACACCCGTACTGAGAGCCTGATGACCCAACGTCTTAGCACCTTGTTTGATTAAGGGCATAGCCGACGGGAAAAGTCCTCCAAGAATCCCACCAAGTCCGTACCCTCTTTGGGTCTGCGATCCTGTAAACACAGGAAGACGCATTCCAACTTGTTGAGTATAGTAATGTTCATAAGATTTATTATCGGGAACGAATCGTCTCATGATGATCAGTTAAAATATGATGAGCGTCGTTTCCTAAAGTGAAGTTTCACGATCACCTTACCACTCACGAATGGAATAGGTTGTCCCGTGTCACCCCTTATATCTATTTCAATCGTGTCCACTAGCTTTTGTTTCAAGGAAATGTAATGTGGGCTGTCGTATGTTTTGCTAATTATTTCTCCAGGGTTTCCTTCCACGTTTACAGTTGTTCCCACACTGTTATGATTGTTGTTTATTTAAAATGAAGCCATTGTTATTTTCAAAAGAAATTACAATTTTACAAAGAAATACCGATTTCACACAATAAACTTGTTTAAAGAAGCCATCTCGAGGTAAAAGATACATTATGCATTCAACTGTTCAATAGTGCTACCAATCAGTTCAGTTAAATTGTTAAAAAACGTGGAATAGAACGAACGGGCAACATCGTCAGGATCCGCCCTCCACTCATTTATGATGCCCTGAATCATAGAATGTTTATCAATGTCCAATCCTTCGTCGCTTGATTCATTAACATTTAGATAGGTGTTGACTACGTCAAGAACGTCAACAACTTTGTCCACATCTACAAGCTCCGACGCTTCTTCGTAACAATCAGATACATTGTCATAAAGACGGCATGGCGGATGCATACCGAAAAACACACACTCGTGATCATACAGACTCGGACAGTTTTCCTCACATCCTTCACAGCCTAGTTGTTCCTGAGCAGAATACACGAGCTTTAGTATGTTATCCGTGACCATCTTGGTCAGAATTCTTTTGATAACCATTCTGGTGGGTGATGGATCTTCTACGATATCAACACTGGCGGGTATTTCAATGTCACCTGGAATGAGTAGTAAACAAAGAAAAGTTAATGAAGAGATGTGTGTTTACACTATTCCCAGGGCTTTGGTTATGTCAGCGCTCTGTCCGGCCAGCATCATCCACTCTTCGGGGGTGAGATTCAACCCCTTCTTCCCAGCCAACAATCGGGTCTTGTTCATGTTCCAATAATACTCTCTGATATTAACGTAGGGGCGTCCCTTGAAACGTTTGACATAGGCATAACGCTCACCTCCGATCTTGAATCTTTTGGCTTTCTTCTGATTGTCCACCTCTTCGGGGTCCGGGCTGAACATTCTCTTGACGTTGCCCTTTCGTTTGACGCCGTGAGAAGCTGCAGCGGTGTCGGAGGTTGAGGCAATCTCATTATCTACGTTGACCTGGTCAGTGGTGGTTTCGTTACCCTGCTTGGAGTTGGTACTGTCACCGGTCAACTCATACATAGCAGATTGAAGTATGTCCGATGTGCTGGGCTCCATCCTTCTCTGTTCACGCTGGATCGGTATGCCGTCGGGGTTGATGGTCCACACGCTTTCTCGGGTAAACACGTTGTAGAAGTAGGATTTTCCCTCGGTCGCACTGAAAGATTCACGCCACCCATTTTAACTTGATCGTGGGTAAGTTTTTTCACACAATCAAATGGGCCGTACGCACACGACTCAGATGTAGGGGAAGATGGCGGAGCTCCAGACGCTAGAGCACTTGGGTTGCTCATCTTGAGAAGTTCGGCCATCGTTATATTAATCTTGCGTCGGATACAGAATAAATGCTCAAGCTGTCTGGCAGAAGTTGTGCTCTCAGGATTCGTCCGCGGAAAAATGATCCACAAGAGCCAAAAAACTGCCTTTGTATTGTCTCCGTCCGTGGATGTTTGACTATCGACCAATCAGAACACGGTTTACTTTACAGTTAACCAAACACAAACTGGTCTTGTCCGAACTTGTCCGTGACGTCACGACCAAGAGCAGACATTGTCAGGTTGTACAAGAGCACAATTGTACAGTTAACCAATCACAGCACAGTAAACGGACTTGCACGAACTTGTCCGTGACGTCACGACCATGACGTCACCTACACCATTCATGGTGACAACATCTTGTGTCAACACGTTCAGTGTCTTGACTTGTATATGACATACATCCCAACCCGTTCTCGTCACGTACTCGAGTGTTTTCCTTAAATATTATGTAATTAATATTATTTAATTAATATTATGTAATTAATTCTGTTGCGAGGTAGTGATGTCGTCACATCGTGACTAAAGTCACTTCGATCCTCCGAACTGACGTCAACAATAACGGTTTCCGCCAGTACACTATCGTGAAACATCATTTCTCCGCTTCGTGGCAAAATAATGGTCAGACTTTTACAAGTCTGACCATTACACCTTTAAGTATGACGTCACGGACGTCATACTTAAAGCCCACCCTCTAGCGCGCTAACACTACTCAACACAAGTTTGCACATTTTTTGCACCACACTCACACACTCATTTTGCACATTTTTGCACCACACTTATTTTGCACATTTTCCCTCCACCAACGGGGTCTGAAACGCGCCTCATATTCTACTGTTGTCCTCTGCTGACTGGTCTAATGTGTATTGCAGTAGTGTTGACCAGGCTTGGGAGAACTTTAAATGCACCCTGTTGCAAATTCTCGACACTGTTGCACCAATTAAGGAGATCAGATTAAAGACCACGACGGAGCCATGGTTTAATCATGAGATCCTTGATAATATCAGGCTTAGAGATCAACTCCTGGGCAAATGTGGAAAAGATAGAAGTAAGATTGCTCTTTATAAAGCATACTGTCAAATCAGAAACAAGATCCAGAGGGATGTAAGGTCTGCCAAATCTAATTATTTCAGTCATAAGATCGAAGAACACAGAAATAATTATAAAAACTTTGGCAACAGTTTAAATCACTTGGGTACAGCAATAAGGCTAAGGGTCAAGCTAGAGAGGTTCTTGAAGTTGATGGTGAGTTTTGTTTCGATTCAAATAAAGTGGCGAACTATATCAACAAGTTCTACACTACAGTTGCCTCTGATTTGGTGGATAAACTGCCCTGTTCCAAAATATCTTTGGTACTGAATCTAGAGCCTTCATGGATTACTATGAAAGCAAAGGTGTTATTCCTGATTGCCTTAAGCTTTTTGCTGTTACTATTGATTTCGTGTATAAAGAATTACTTAAATTAAACTCTAATAAGAGTACAGGTCCAGATAATATACCTGTCAAATTCCTTAAAGATGGTGCTAATGTACTAAGAGACCCAACTGCGTTCATCATTAATTTGTCCATTTCCAGTAATACTGTTCCCATTGAACTGAAGTTTTCTAGAGTTAGGCCATTATTTAAAAAATAGCAGATCTGAGGTTGGCAGTTACAGACCGGTCAGTGTACTAAGTGCAATATCTAAACTTTTGGAAAGAGCTGTGTACAATCAATTGGAAAAATATCTCACTGATAATAACGTCATTTATAACTTACAATCCGGGTTCAGACGTTCTTGTTCAACTGACACCTGATTGATTCACTTAACTGATTATATTCGTTCTCAGATGGCCAAAGGTAATTATACAGGTATGGTGTTACGGGACTTACAGAAGGCTTTTGACACTGTAGACCATGTGATTTTATGTCACAAATTACAAGCTATGGGAATTCATTCACATTCTATTAATTGGTTTCAATCATATCTCTCTCTAATAGACAGCAAATTGTCAGTGTTAATCAGGTTGAATCACAACAAATGGAAATAACATGTGGTGTTCCACATGGTAGTATATTAGGGCCACTACTTTTCCTCTGCTATGTGAACGATATGAAAATAAGTGTCCAATCTAATTTGCTGCTGTATGCTGATGAAAGTGCCCTGTTCATTTCTGGTAAAGACCCTGAAGTTATAGCTGACAGCTTGAGTAGGGAGCTGGAATCATGCAGGCAGTGGCTGATTGATAACAAACTGTCTTTGCACCTCGGCAAAACTGAGTCTATCCTTTTTGGATCCAAGAAGAAATTAAGCAGCGTTGATAAATTTGAAGTGTCTTATAATGGGAAGATTGTTACTCCTTCAATCTCAGTTAAATATCTGGGCATTACACTTGATCAGAGTCTAACTGGTGAGAACATTGTAAATTCTGTGATTAAAAAGGCTGGTGCTAGATTGCATTTTCTTTACAGACATGTCAACTGTTTGAATGAGAGATCTCGCAAAACACTTTGTTCTGCTCTCATACAATGTCAGTTTGACTACTGTTGTTCATCCTGGTTCTCTGCATTGTCGGTAAAACTGAAAAAAAGGCTGCAAGTTACACAAAACAAATTAGTCCGGTTTATTTTAAACATGGATTATAGATCACATATTGGTCAAACAGAATTGAACAAGCTTGGCATGTTAAGCGTTAATGATCGTGTTACACAACTCAAGCTAAATCATGTTTATACAATTTTTCATGAAATGGCACCAGACTACCTCTGTCAAAAATTTAGGAAGGTTTTAGATATGCATAATTATTCTACCAGGGATAGTTCCACCAATTTTGTTGTTCCAAGAATGAAACGGCCTGAGTGCAATACCTTTTTTTATACCGGAATTCATGAATGAAATTTACTTCCTAATAGCATCAAATGTTCCAGCAATCATTATCAATTTAAAAGGGCAGTGAAAAAACACCTGTCTTCTCAGTCTAATTTTTTTAAATTGTCTATTTTTTAATCACCATTCTTTGCTTTTCCTGTACATTTTTATTTGCCTTTGTTGTATTGTATTTGTTTGCATGCGTGTTTTTAAGGACCCCGATGGAAATAAGCCGTGTTATACACATCTTTTTGGGCTATCCTTGGCTTTGTAATTAGTTTATTTTTATGTATCTCTTTGTATTTTTGTTTATATTGCCAAAATAAAGTAAAGTAAAGTAAAGATGGGTAGCGGCGTTCCACCACTTTGGGGCTTGCTTGCAAGGGTGATTTCGCTGGATTTGGTGTTTCGCTACTAGGCACAGTTTGTTCTGACTAAGCAGGTAATGATGCAGGAACAACTGGGTCTAGTGGAAGTATCTGTGGAACTGTGTCATGTGGTGTGTTCAGATCCGGTGTTTTTCCAGTGTTGAAATCGATGAGTTGGTCAACATGTCGGCGCCAAATCATGTTTGGCCCAACACGAACTTCGTAGGACAGCGGACCAGATCGGGCATGTATGACTCCTAGAATCCATTTCTGCTTACCGCGATAGTCGCGAACAGAGACTGTCTGGCCAATGTGAAACTCTCGGGTCACACTAGCAGATTTGTGTGATGCTGCTTGATCCACCTGTTTGCTGCTAACATGGTTGCCAATGTCAGGTTTCAGAATGTCCAATCGCGAACTAAGGTTACGTCCCATGAACAGCGTAGCAGGGGACTGTCCTGTAGTTGAGTGAGGAGCATTCCTGTATGCCAACAGGAAACTAGCCAGTTTGGCAGATGTGGTTTCTTTCTCCCCTGTCATTGATTTCATGGCCTGCTTGAAAGTCTGCACGAACCGTTCAGTGAGGCCATTTGTTGCTGGATGATAAGGGGCAGACGTTATATGTTTCACACCATTGCGCCTGAGGAACATCTGAAACGCATCAATGTGGATACGTTGCCATGGAGACATTGGCCATTCCCATGTGTGAAGTGGTGCTGACTTTGGGTTGTGCTGGACTAGCTGGCATCCAGGACAACCAAGTATAACCACGAGCGAGGGTTTTCATTTTCACAACCCCCAGGTGACCTTCATGCAGCTCGCTGAGGACTCTGTCCGGAAGCTTGGCTGGCACTATGACGCGTAATCCCCACACGAGGCATCCATTAAGTACGGAAAATTCATGCCTGCGTGTGTGGAATGGATTCAGTTCCGAGTCGTGGGAGTGATGAGGCCAGCCCTTCATAGTGTACTCGTAAGCTTTTGCGAGTACGACACTGAGTAGTTTCCTTGCGTATCTGGGCACTGGTGACTGGCAGTGTGTCCAGTTGCGACAAGTGCATGAGATCATCTGGGTCAGCATGCTCTACCCTGACCCCAGGAACTGGCATTCGTGACAGTCCATCCGCGTTACAATGTTTGGTGGTATTCTTATACTCAATTTCATAGTCGTAGCTAGCAAAGAATACGGCGTAGCGAACCATGCGAGAAGCTGTCGTTGCAGGGATGCTCTTGGCAGAGTGAAATATCGAAGTAAGCGACTGGTGATCAGTCACCAATGTGAACTTTCGCCCACACAAATAATTGTTAAATTTCTTAACACCCCACACGAGTGCTGTGGCTTCCTTGTCGATTTGTGAGTAGTTTCGCTCAGCGGATGACAATGTTCGCGAAGCATATGCGATTGGTCGCTCTGTGTTGTCGGGCATTACGTGGAACATGACGGCGCAATATGGCGATGCGTCACAAGCCAATTTCACTGGCAACTGTGGGCCGTAGTGGGTCAAGACTTCCTCGGATGTGATCAAAGTTTTAGCCTGTTCAAATGCCGTCTCACATTCTGTAGACCATACCCATTTGCATGAGGCCAAGGAAGGAACGTACCTGTCCAACATCAGTAGGTCGGGGTGCATTTTTGACGGCGTTCATCTTGTCCTGTGTCTTTGTGCAGTCCCTGTGCATCAATTTCATGACCACAGAAGACCACCTTGCTTTTGAAAACTCACTTGGATTTGTTTAGCCACAGTCCTCGATCGCGCAATACAAGCATAACTTTCTCCAGATTGCGAAGATGTTCTGTGTCGTTGCGACCGGTGACGAGCATATCATCCAGAATGCACTGCACACCTGGAATGCCCTGGATGATTTGTTCCATTATCCGTTGCAATATTGCAGGTGCTGATGCTACTCCGAAGGAAAGTCGATTGAGAGTGAGCAGCTTGCTTGACTCCTCATTGTCACGCGCGGACCTAAAACGCCGTGATCTAAAATTTAGTCGAGCTGTTTGCCTACCCAAGAAGAAGACAAAATAGCAGACATAGGAAGTCTGATCTTAAATTTAGAAATAAATTTAATATAGAAAAATATGAAAAACAAAAAAAGTATTTACATGACAATAACAGCAGTTGGGGTCTCTTACAGATTACAATTATGAAGCTGGTCACGACTCTCAAGTACCCCGTAATATTAAATAAATAAATCACTACTACCTTCTTTATAGGTTGCAACCACCAGTATCTACATGTAAATCTTACTCAGGAAATGCCACAATTAATACAAAAATACAAAGATACAAAAATATGTATACAATTCTGATTCTTTGAGATGTACAAATATATAATTATGAATAATCAAAAGAGCACCTGGCTCACACAATTCCAATTCTACAAGTATTTCCAATATTCAAGAAGTTATAGAAATAACTAGTATGACTATGAGTGTCGAGTGCACAATCACTGATTACTGTACTACACACAAATGTTGTAACTTTCACAGTACAAATTGTTTAGTAAAAAGGCTGTCTTACTAGGACTTGTGGCTCACAAGTGAGTAAATGTTTAGATTAATTACCAAGGATATCCCACAAAATATTCACGACTCCAGCAAAAGTTACAAGTTAAATCTAATAAGGTTAAATAATGGAATAAACACACAATCGCAGATGAGCTACGTTATAATAAAGTAGGTGAAATAATTATATCATACCTCTCAAAATGTCAGTGTCAAACACTGAGGTCCAGCATCTAGAGGACAAAAATGTCGCTTACTTGTAGTAGAGCAGCACACACTACAGTCTTTCAAAAATGTTCGTTTCAAAAAATTGCGAAAGAAGAGGCACAATAATACAGTTTCGGGGGGAAAAATCTGCCTGTCTGACATCAGCACAAAATTGGTGTTACCTCTATAATGTCTGGAATCTTGACTGTAGTAGAACGCCTTAGTAACTCCCGTTACTATACACGAGGCTGATTTCTTGGGGTTGTCGCCCGACTACTGAGTGGCAAATAGCGCCCTCCAACGGTAGTGGCTAAAGGTATCGCCTCCCGGCAACTCATAAAACATCCGCCCCATAGAAGCCGTCTACAAAATGAAAATGTCCCATTTACAGATTAAGCAATAAGATGGATTTAATAACATCTTTAAAGATCCATAAAGAGAATTTTCAAAATCTCATTCTACATAAAATAATGACCTAGACTCTACGGCTAGTGAAGATCTTTTGGTGAATTAAATATATCCAGCAATAAGGGCGAGGCCCTGTAATATACACATGTGTTGCAAATCTAAGCAATCAAGAACGGGATAATACAATGTAAAACTTCAACTTCCGGTTCATCATCAGCTAGATGATCGCAGAAGCACCTTGAAAAATTATGGGCAAAATTGCCAAACAAACGCGCAGCAAACGCTGCCCCGGCGTCTTGGTCATCGGTCTTCAAGCTTCTGTCCTATTTCAAAATTCCCGCTATATTTCTCCCTCACTCACTCAACCATATAACCTTGTTTACCTATATAAAAAGAACTGCTGAACCACGGCTATAAATAGAAAGGATATGCAAATTATATATGGACAAAGCCGAACTGCTGGACAAACATACTTGACAGAGTCTAACACTTGGTTTCTCTCAATTCTCTGAAAGGCACAACACTTTTTTAATTTATTTATTTTTTATTTTTTATAAAACGGGAAAATCAACAGCGATTCTGACACTCATCCATCACCATATGAATTATGCTTGTTTGAGATCAAGGTTACTGAATCGTTGTCTGCTTGCCAGGGTAGCAAACGCATCCCCGATCTTGGGTAAGGGGTAATGGTCAACATGTAAGTTGGCGTTGACGGTCACTTTGAAGTCACCGAAGTGGTGAGATAATGTTCTCCTGCTGAAGCTTGGCGAGCTCAGCTTCAACTTGGGGTCTTAGTGCATATGGCACTTGCTTTGAGGAACACTGGATGAGCATTATCTTTGAGAGTCAGTTTTGCTCTTATGTTCCCCAATTTCGTCCTTGAAGAGTTCAGGATAAGAGTCTAACAAGGCTTTCATCTTAGCCTCCATGTTCATTGGTGGATCCTCCGACGATATGGGGAAAATGCTCGGCCAGTCCAGTTTGAAGTGGGTGAGCCAATCACGACCAAACAATGCTGGTCCACCACGCTGAACAACATACAACAATCCGGTGTGTTGTTGTTCCTGGTAGCAAATGTTCACTTGCAGACAACCAACTGGTGATATCTTTTCACCAGTGTAGGTCTGCAGTTTCACTGCAGTTGGCTAGAGTTTCAAATGAGCGAAATTTCGCTGGTAATCTGCCTTGGAGATTATGGAAACGGCCGAACCTGTGTCTAGTTCCATTCAGACATTTGTGCCATTAATCATTGGGTTCAACCAGATTGACTCCGAGTCGACCGATGTAGGTGATGTCGTCGTTGCTGTTGGTTTCCTCGATTTCATGGGTTTCGCTTTTCCTTTCCTTCCTTGTGGTCGGCCTTTGCGAGATTTACGTGGGTGATTGGTCTGCTGTGGGTTAGCACTAGAGCGACAGACTGGTCGGATATGACCTTTGTTGCTGCATCCATGACACGTAGCGTCTTTGAAGTGACATTGGTTGGGAGAATGACCCGATTTCCCACAGCGATAGCATGTCGAGGCTGAAGTAGGTTGCGGTTTGGCTGCAAATTTGTGTACAGCACTCTAGTTTCAGCTGTTGTTGAAATTCGACCGAGTCTTTAGCAGCAGCTTCCATAGCTGTAGCTATCTCAATAGCTTTCTTGAGTGTGAGATTAGCTTCAGCGAGTTAACGTTTAGTGATGTTTCCAGCCCGTAGGCCACACACTAGGCGGTCACAAAGTGCGTCGTTGAGATAGCTCCCAAATTCGCAATGTTCTTTCAATCGTCTAAGTTCAGCGATATATGCAGTAACTGACTCCCCATCACACTGATAACGCTTGTGAAAGCGGAACCTCTCTGCTATAACAAGCGGTTTAGGGGCGAGGTGTTTCCTCAGCACATCAACTAATTCTGTGTACGACTTGGTACTTGGCTTGTCAGGAGCAGTCAGATTTTTCAACAATCCATAAGTCTTTGGGCCTATCAGAGTGATAAATGCAGGCAATTTTCGATCTTCAGTGATTGTATTCGCGGCAAAATATTGATCAAGTCTCTCAATATAAGTTGGCCAGTCCTCTTTAGTATGACCGAAGGGAACAATCCTGCCTATGAGAGAATGTCTGGTAGCCATTTTGCAGTCAAATGTATTGGTAATTATGTACGCTACACCAGTAGGCAAGCAACGGTAAGTCTATGTGTATTATATGTACTGTTACGATCCGAAAATCTTCAAACTATCCGTGAATGCAAATTACTCAAAAAGCCTGAATTTTCTCAGATGCAACAAAGAAATCAAACAAGGTCACACTGATATAAAGAACAAAGAAACAAAGTGATTTAATAATGAAAATATCAACCGTTCCAAATATCGATGGGTTTAATTTAACAAGTGTACAATTATTAGGGTAAACAAGTGTACATTAAGAAAAGATCTTATACGGTACTAAATAAGAAGATCTTGCGGGCGAGGACTGAGCAGGCTCCAGCGAAAACGACACAAAAACAGTTCTCTGACACTGTGTAAATAGAGCTGGACGTGGGGCGAATTCACCTACAACAAACGGCCGGAAATAGACGAAACCACGGGGACGCAAGTCGACTACCGTGACAAAATATGGGAAAGAAGAAATCCCAAAAATACTGAACTGTAGATTTAGTTCACAAAATGTCTCTTCCGGAATTAAATTCAGCTCTCAGACACTTCACTTGGTCAAGACGAACTTTCTCAAAACACTCCACAGACGAGTCGTAAGCGACACCACAGGTCCTAGTGGGTGTACACTGAAGTATCGATATAGTCTCATCAAGTCCTGTTTACCGAAGTCTTGGTTTGCTCAAGTCCTGTTTAAAATCCTCTACCAGCCCGTATTTATAGTTTTTAATCCATTCTAGAAAATACTAGAGATTTCTTCTTCACTTCACTTCTAGAAATTTCTGAAAATTACATCATTTTCCGAAAGAAACTTCCAGAACGTTCTAGTCATAACCTGTAAACATAATCCCGCCCCCTTTGGGTCAACACGCGGTCACGCACGGATTATCTACACTTGCGGTTTGTGTGTGTATCTAACAGTACGTACCATAACATCGCAAAAACTGGACGAAAATTTCGCCAAAATTCACTGGTTTGCAGCTCTCCCCGGCGACAAATTCCACAATTATTCAATAGCAGACAAGTTCTTGTTAATAACTATGAACATTAAAACTCATCCTCGTCGCCAGTTGTCGTATATTTGCGTGGGTTATTGTTGGGGGAAAATAATGTCAACAGTAAAACTGGGAGCTGCCATATTGGAAAAGTAATTTATTATGCTCACATTGCATGACGTCATCATTTATACTTAATTATCAATGCGCGTACAAGTTGAATAGTCCCATAATAGTTCCGGTCATGTACAATACATTACAGGGAGGGAGGGAAGGAAGCCTGTGACCGGGTCCACCTAACTTGCACATAATGCCAGCACCACTGAGAATCCCGACAGATGATTCAACCAGTAGAGGGTACAACCCATTGTTATACGATTAAACCCATCAAATTCTTGTTAGAATATTCTTTGTCTAATGGACCAATCTACCATTTATAGTGTAATATTTTGGATGAACAGTTTTCCACCGTCTGTGTACTCGGACACAGACTAATACTGGATTGTGTGTATTTTCAATCTAGCCTGTAAATAAATGTAAATGAATAAATTATAAGTATAGAATGATTCCTGATTTCATTACTTATTTTGTTTTTGGCCCGGGATTGACAATATTGGGGCTTTCAGGAGAAGGGAAAGAATAAAAACAAAATGAGCTGAGTGAAATTTATTTACTCTTTAAGTTAATAAGCTTTTGTTCTCATGAATCCTTTAGTGAGTTTAATTTACCATGTAATTTTAATTGTACAGCTTGGGTACTGCTCCTGCGCAAGTGTTGCAGCAAATACACCGCAAGGACCTGGTAAGTGGACCTATCAAGTGTGATAATTAGCGCTAAGTTAATGAGTTAATAAACTTCATTCGGCAAGAGCGTACAGAAAGGGAAAAGCTAGATAGAGACGAACATGCATATCAATTCGAAATTAAGAGTCAAGATTGTGAAGTCTTGTCAATTAAGCTACGAATTGAAACTATCAAGCAAGAAATCCTAAACACATCCACTGCTAGTTATGATGAAGGTTCCCCTGTCCAGCGTAACAAAGCACGCGCACCAAAGTTACCATGTCAAGGACGACATCGAAGCGTATCTTCAACGCTTTGGAAAAAAAAAATCTAAGCTGGGTTGAAAACGAATGGGCGGTGAACCTCAGCGCATTGCTTAACCCTTTCACTCCCATTGAGCCAAATTGGCACAAATATGTTAATACCCTCCCGTACCACGGTGCCAATTTGGCACGAACATTTTCAACCCCTTCGCTACCGATGTGCCATTTGGAACAATCCAACCGCAAAGGTTTCTAAAAGCATAATAGCCCCCTCAGTTGAGCACACCTTTCTGATTGGTAGCTCGATGGCACGAGCGCATCCTTTGATGCATTATATTTGAGAGCGTGGGGTACGCGCTGTTCATTTTTCCTGCGCATCTCCGGTGGTGGGTACTGTGGATGCAAGTCGACAAACACATGAGCATCATGGAAGATGAGGAATTATTGCACGAATTGTTAGCGGATAGTGACCTGAAATGTCGTCCGAAACTAGCGACGCAGTCACCGAGACAGACGACAGTGAAGACGACTGTGTACCCGAGTTCTCGGCAAAGTCAAAGAAGCCGAAAAAGGCAAAGCCCGATTTTCGACGTGGATGGAGTGAAGCTGGACCAACGTGGCGTCAAAATGCACCCGTATACACAGGTAGGCAACCTACATGTACTAAATGATCATGAACACATTGATTCATTAGTTGGCAAGAATTGAGAAGTTGACCATTGCTCCCCACCCTTTATATTGCTTGCATCTTTTCTAAGGCTAAAGCGAAATGAAAAGTTTCACACAGAATCAATGTCATGCCATATTTTTTAGGAAATGAAACATCTGATCTTGAATTGGTAAAATAAGCAAAACAATGCGGAAGAAAATACAAAGGTGTCACTTGACATTAAAATACGGTCACACTAATTCATGGGCGGAGATCCCGGGGGTGATGAGGATATATTATCCCCCCCACTTTTTGTCCAGGGAGGATGACCCATAGAATCATCCCCCCCCAAAAAAAATTTGCATGTTTAGAGCTGCACATGTAGCAATGATATGCGTTTTTGAAGAGCGCCCTCAAGTGTTCAGTAATTCTCCCCCCCCCCCCCCCACTTATCAAAATATTCTCAAGGGTGAATTGTTTAGGTGGTTCACTTTTGGTCGTAATTTGGGGAAAATGCTTGATCATCGCCCCCCACATTTGGACACAAATCTCCGCCACTGCAGTAATTACTGCCAGGAAATGGGGCAAAAGTGGTCATGGGTCAAAGTGGCGATGGAAACTGAAATACTGTCACTGAATAGCGCCCTCGCATGTTTTTGTTGTCTATCACAGGACACCCAGGAGCAACTCGTGTTCAAGAATGGAGAGATTTCACACCAATGCAGATCTTCCAGCTGTTTTTCTCGCAAGCAGTGTGGGAGTTGATAGTGAGTGAAACCAATCGTTATGCTGAACAGAGTCTATCGGAGAAATCAACCAGCCACCAAAGTCAGTGGACTCCAACAACTATTCCGGAAATGATGGCCTTCGTAGCGCTGCTGATGTGCATGGGTATAAACAAGCGGCCTCAGTACAATATGTACTGGAGCAAATGGGACATACTACACAGTGCCATCTATCCAGCAACCATGTCTCGCAACCGATTTCAGGCAATCCTGAATTTCTTCCATCTGGCCAACAACGAAGAAGCTCGAAAAAGTAAGGACAGCTCTCCTGACAAGCTGGTCAAGGTTCGCAAATTCATTCAGATGATAGTACCCTCTTTTCTTTGTCATTACAAACCTGGCCAAAACCTTTCTCCAGACGAAACTATGATAAAATTCAAGGTAAGACTATTGTTCAAACAGTATATGCCAAAAAAGCCCACCAAATGGGGCATCAAATGTTTCTCTCTGAACGAGTCTGACACGGGGTACACGTGTGCATGGCAGATTTACACAGGGTCACAATCACAGACAGCAACAACTGCAGACTCGGAGAGACAAAGTGAAGCAGACCATCCCGCTAGAGTACCTGTACCCGGCCAAGTTGTCTTGGAACTTTTGAACGGATTGGACAATCGGGGTCATTGCATCTTTGCAGACAATTGGTACACCAGCCCTGCTCTTGTCAACAAGTTGACACAGCGTGGATTTGGCTTTTGCGGAACTGTGCGGTACACCACTCAAGGAGTTTCCAATTTTGCTAACCCAAAGAAGTTTCCCATGGCTAAAGGACAGAATCCTCGCTTTTATGAAAAGTCCGGACAATTGTGTGTTACCTGGCAGGACAAGAAGCGTGTGACACTCTTGTCAAACTATGGGGACTGTAGTGTTACAAGTAAGCAAATTCGTTGTAAGAAGAGTCCCACAGGTTACCGTGACATTAGCAAACCCAATGGTGTCATTGAGTACAACAAGCACATGGGAGGAACTGATCTTGCAGGACAGCAATGTGTACTATGCACATGCACACAGATCGGTCAAGTGGTGGAAAAGGGTATTTTTGGCCATTCTAGACATATGTGTACTAAATGCCAGAATACTGTATAATAGCATTCACACAAACCGCACACTGTCAAATCTGGACTTTAGGATGTATTTGATCCAAGGTCTGCTGTTGACCTGAAAACGGCCCTGTCACACATGTCCAAATGAGCAATCCATGTGTTTCAGAAGGTGCACAACATTTCCTGGCAAAAATGTAACTGGGAAGAAGCGCGACTGCATTGTTTGTAGCACAAAAGCTCAGAGAAGGCAAACCCGCACGATTTGCAAACAGTGTGATAAGCCCATGTGTGTCATTGGGTGTTTTGAGAAATTTCACTCCCTTGAATTCATTGAATTTGCCTGGTCACACGTGTCTAAAGCTGAGAAATTAGGAAAGAATCCCATATCTCGAAGTTAATGAAAACAGAAACCTTGTATTATCAGGAATGAGAACCAAGTACATTACTTGGGACCTGTTGTAGTATCCAGATTTGACTTGACAAGGTAAAATACTGCTAATCCGAGTTATTGGTCACACTAAATACTATTACAACTTATTTAATGCAACCGAAACAATCCTACTCGAGCCCCCCGGTTCAATGTTGTGTGGAAGGTCGGCGCGCGATGGTCGTGTGCCAACATTGAAAGCGGGGTGTCTAAAAAGCATTTCTATTTGGGCAAAGGGAGAATGTTCCATAATTTATTGTCAACCGAGTGGGAAAAAAAGATAATTTACACATTTTCCAATTGCATGTAGTTTTTGAAAGTTTGTTGTACTTGTGGAAAGAATTCCATATTTCACCGCCACCTTAGACCTCGTGTAAAGTCTATGGGCCATGACAGAAAATGTCCAAGTATTTTCTTATAAAACTTGAAATTGTCTCACCCTGATTTGGCGTTTCTTCAGAATTACACTTCTTGGTAGTTGTCAAGTCATATTAAGGACAACAAAGTGGCAGTGAGATATGGAATTATTTCCGTAATTGTTAGCTGTAGTGTTTCAAGTATACTTCCTTCACAGTGGAAATGTTGCTTTATACATTGCATACACTCCAAGGCTGGAGCACTAGACCAATGCAAACTGTAGAGGGCAGTATGCAAGGACATTGACCAATTTAGGTGTGGTATTGAGCTGGTAGTGTGTCTGTTTGTACTATGGTACTGAGGGGTGCACAAGACAGAAATGGTGTGGTACTGAAAGGGTTAACTGACAAGTTATAAATTGTTTTAGACGTTTCATTAGCATCACGTACGTGATTTTGAAAGCTAGTACAACTATGTATAACACTAAAATGTAAGTTGCGAACCTCACATGTACATGTAGTTTGTTATTTTGGCAATATTAAACAATAACAAATTTATTACACAGTTAACTTGGTTTCAGTTTACCTTTATTGAATACATTTATTTCGTTCACATTTAAACTGACATTTTCATTTAAAAATATTGGAGTTCATTTCGCATCAGGGTCATTCCATAAATTTGGGGTCCAATTTGTTGTTTCTCCTGTTACATCCGATATAAGATTGTTAATTCAGGATCTGCAAATTGGATCAGTGAGGTCAAGTATGATAACCCAAGGTTCAAAAACTTGTGTTGCAATGCACGTCTTTGTTCACCCAAAGATACCACCACTACCACCGCCACCTCCCCACCCCTGCCTCCGACCCGCCCCACCCCACCTCCGCCTCCGACCCAGCCCCTGCCCTGCCCTGCTCCCCTGCCCCACCCCACCTCCATAAATGAGGATTGTGGGTGAACATAGATGTGCATTGCAACGCATTGTAGTTACTGTCCTTGTAGATAACTTTTGACCAATCGTGTGCATTAATTAAAAAATATCAATTACAGTCGGAAAGGGGTGTTCCCCCCCCCCCCAAAAATGGTACATTATGTAACTTTTTTTTACGGCATATCATTATTTCTAATTTTGCACGCAACATTCAAACCTTGTCAGGTACTCCGACTGATCTCCGCTTCCAAACGGATGTGAACTTCTGAAGTGTACACATACATGTACTGTGGCCATGTCATGTGGCTGGTGTATCGGGCCTGCAGCATTCACATCCGTTTGGACGCGCAGATGTCTGGGTACCTGACACGATTGAAAAGATTACAATGCAAAGCTTTAATTGAAGTTAAATAGGGCATTCTCATGGTTTGTTGTTTGTCCAGACGATGTACATGTACATTGTGGCCCGTTCATATTAAAATTATGCAACATGCGACCATCGAGGAAGAAAACAGAAGGAGTCACAACGAAGGCATATCAAAGGTTCAATGTCTTTTGCCGCGGTCGTAAACTTCCAAGCCAGCGCTAATCGTTTAATCCGATTATCGAGGAGAACTACAGCCTCTTATCTCATAACCAATTAGCACTTCGCAGTCGCCCATTGAAAATACGTTACGGCCGCCCGCTACGCTTACCAGTTTTACGACCGCGATAATCCCCTTGTGTACAATGTCTTTTGCCGCTCGGCCTGCTCGCGACCAGCATACATAATTGGAGGGTAGAAATCTGTAGCAAACGAATAAACACAAAACGTATGCGCACTACTTTTCGCGGGCTTTTTATATTGCGCAGTTCGTTGTCTTTAATAGCGATTTTTCCACCGAGTATTTTGGTGTTTTGATCGTCGAATTTGGCGAATCCGAAGCTGACTTACGGTAAATATAACATTCAGATGTTACAATAAAGTGTCTTTTTAGCAACTTATTTTAAGGATATTTCCGGTGATCTCCGGAAGCCAACAAATTGTCAAATTCAAAGACGTGTTGTTTAGCTTTTTATCATTTCAATCCTCATATATGTACGATGCTGTACACTGAAGATATTGCAGTTGGATTCGTAGGTCGAGTTGGATCGGGAGCCAGCCTTCCGTGTAGTGCAATAGGACAACGCGTCAGCAATGCGCGCAATGCGCATGTGCAAAGAAAGCCTGGCTGTAGTTCTCCTCGATAATCGGATTAAACGATTAGCGCTGGCTTAGAAATTTTACGACCGCGGCAAAAGACATTGAACCTTTGATATGCCTTCGTTGTGACTCCTGTTTTCTTCCTCCATGGTTTAACCGAGTATAAAACGTAACAGTACAACTTGCACGCAAGAGGTGATAAAGAGATTAAAAACACTTACAAAGTGTCTGTAAATTTCCGATCTATAAAACACTGGTAATACAACAGGGGACATGCACGCAATTTGCTCAGAATACCACTGACCTTGCCCATATGAGAATAGGTGTCTGTACTGAGAATGGGTTGGCGTGCTGCGATAGGCGTACGTGATACGTGTATATTTAGGTATATTTGTTAATCTGTTTTTCATCGGAAAGGGGATACGTTTAAAATAATACAATTCCGGAGTGTCGTGATAATGAAACGCAGGGCTCGAACAAAGACATATTGACCCAAAATTGTGGATCATCCCACCATGATGACTGATGTATAACAACGCGTGATTTCGGTCCGGAGGTTTCCCGACTGCTCCATTGTTGATCGACCCTTTTGTATCCATACAGTTATTTTGACGTTCTAATTGGATTATGGTGGCAAAACTACACTTTATTTACAAATCTTAATCCACTGGGCCATAATTTCTTTATTTTTAAATACACTAGAATTGGGAAATTTCACTCAAATATTTATAAACACGAAAAACTCGAAAGGGAATTCCTCAGAGAACGCAGTAACACTGCACATGCACACGTACATTACATAATAAATATACAATGTACATGTATACATGCCACATACGTGTACCACGTGCGACCCGGTAGTGCTGAAATTTGTGGGCATTGTAGTAGTGTTTGATGATCATGTGCCTATTTCGCGCATCGTGATTGGATAGATGTGCATAGTAGCAAATTTATGTTGTTCTTATTGGCTGTAATATAATGCGTTGACTACCGAACTGAGGTATGTTGCGGGCCAAACAGGTACTAACAATATGACTTAAAATAACAATTCATCCACCGGGGTTCCTAATTATCATGTGTTGTTTTAATAATCGTTGCCGAAGAACAAGGATACGATGAGGACCAGCAAACGTAAGCCTCGACTGTCGGGATAAATTGACCCACTCTGGGGCTCAAAACGGATGATTTTATAAAACCGCGGTTTAATTTTTGAAAACCGGTATTTCGGGTGCAAAATCCTGCATTATTATTAAAAAGTAACTACATGTATAAATATAAATAAATAAATGTAGATATCATGCATCCTACTTTTTTTAAATTCTTTGGTCAGGTGATGTACGTGTACCTGTAATTTAGATTTATCCTTGCGTGAAAAATACTGATAGTCACCAAACAAATTATCGTCCAAGGAATTACATTCTCATCCAGCGCGCTATTTTGATCCAGTCATTGGAAGGCACTCAGGGTATTATGTACGAGTTAGCACGTGTGCAATGCCCTATGCATAGCGCGTAACAAATTGTTCTATTGGCCAACGAGAACAATACGTCATCATATAACCAATATAAATATTCGTTACGCGCTGTGTACAATGCCTATAGGGCGTAAAACGTTTTCTTATTGGTCGACAACCTATCAATAGAAATATTTGGATCATGTTACTCACAAAATGTGAACAAAGGCCTCGATATCACGACTTTTTGTTTTTTTAAGTTGAAAACCAGCGTAAACCAAGGCTACATGTATGAGAGTATTGAAAGAGATAGACGGAATGAAGGATGAAGTTAAGCATATTGACCGGCATCCACCCGGCCAGTACGGTTGCAATGTACAATGTATAATTATGTACTCTGTACATGTATGTTGTACAAGTACTGACATTAGTCGGGTGCCAGTGTGACGAACGAGTTGACTGCACCATCAGCCCGAGTTGGGCCCGGTTAAAAAGCTTGCCTTGTCGGCACACTGGTGATGCGCGTGATTCACTCGAACTCGTAGATGTGCAAGTCTTCGTACCTTTTTTTCTGCATAACAATTTCTTTTGTGCATGTACCACCTTGAAATGTTCAGACATGATGTGAACTTCTGTCCTGATATAATGACTTTTTATTTTTTAAGCTGAAAACATGTGTAAACATTTTTTTGGGCAAAAATACTCAAAATAGGATTGGAACTACTCCAAAGAGTATAATTCCTAAAATGTTTTCAATTTTCTCCATAACAATTTATTTTGTGCATGTACCACGTTGAAATTTTCAGACATGATGTGAACTCCTGTCGCGATATCATGACTTTTTGTTTTTTAAAGTTGAAAACAAGCGTAAACCAAGGCTATGAGAGTATTGAAAGAGATAGACGGAATGAAGGATGAAGTTAATAAGCATATTGATCAACACCCAGCATCCACCCAGCCAGTGTACTCTGTACATGTACTGACATTAGTCAGGTGCCTGGGGAAAATGTACCGGGAAAGAGTGCAGAGTCCGTAGACTATATACTGGTAGCGGTTTACTCTGCAGGCCTAATTCTATGTAAAAGTATTTCATAAGGCCGGTCGGTCGGAATATTTTTTTTCCTTGACTGTCATTTTAAAATTGAAATGCATTGGAATTGAAACCACATACATATACCATGTTTTTCAAAGACAATGATCTAGCAGTATGTAATTATTTTTCTTTGTTTCAAAAAAATTCACAGTAAAACTGCAAACCGCGGTTTTTCCCGGCGGTAAGCCAAGTAGCCAAAAATTTAAAACCCCCAAGCCGATCCTGATCTTCAGATAGTATCTACTGTGAATCGCGGTTTTGGCCAGCGAAATTGAGTAATAATTGAAACTCGCGAATCAAAAAAGTGTTTTGAGGGCATGACAATGTTCGACGGTGCAAATTTGTTTATTTCGAACACTCGTTGCCGTCTGCGTGCGACCCAGCGCTCGAATTAACTTCACACATACTGGACAGACCGACCGTGCGTGAAGTTCGAACGAAGGTTCGAAATAAACAATTTTGCCCCGACAAAAACATGGCGCATATACCGTGAAAGAGTTTATTACACACAAAATAGTCTCAGATCAGAGACAAAGTTGTCAGTGCTGACTGACTACATGACGTCAATCCTAACCGGGGGACGGACTTTTTTTCCCCTTCTTTTTTGGCGCTAAAAATGGCCGGCCGCCGGCAAATAACGTAACACTAACGTTAGGCACATCCTGACTGGCGCGCGGCCGCCTACCCCAATTTCGAAATTCAGCCGAAGTTCGTATGGACCGTGGGCTGCACGCTCGGGCACAACGTGGACGATACTCTTTCGCGCATGGTTGAACAAACATTGACTGTTAAATCTCGGGCAAGCAGAGCCTTTTGTAAGGGGATTATCTCTGTCAACAATGGATTAACTCACCGCAGAGTTAATGAGCAAGCCCTCAGAACAGGTACCGAGTTTTAACCACATTTTAACCGAGACAATACAAAGGAATTTTTTAAAGGCGATTTAACCGTATACTAACACGGTTAAATTAAGGTTAAAATGAAGGGTACCCATAATTTAACCGTGTTTATTGAAATTTTAACCGAGCGAGATTTTCATAGTTTCTGCGCCATCCTATCTCTGTGAGCTTATTATACCATACCAACCTAACCACAGTGGACTCCGTTCAAATTCTGATTTCCATATCTTCAAAAAGCCAACTACACATTTAAATGCGGCTAACAAGGGTTTCTATACTGCTGCGCTCAAACATTTGGAATGAACTACCATCTGGTATTCGTCATGCTTCTTCATTAAGTCAATTAAAAACATCTCTCAAGACTCATTTATTTTTAGCACTGTGTATTTCTAAATTGTACTTACACTGTGAAGCGCTGTGATACCGTTTGTGTAAGAGCGCTATATAAATGCCTTCATTGTATTGTGTTGTGTTAAGGCGATTACTGTTTGTTGGAACGAAACTCCCCTGTGGTGGTAAACATACGGCAACATGTTTCATGTACATGTAATTCAAAAGGATGACATAACACCTGTCTAAGAAGTGCCCTCTCGAAAACAATATATTTTGTTTTGTTTCACTTCTTTAACAAGATGTTTCAAGGAAGGCTGAGTGTGGGGTAATGCCACGGTCTGAGGGGTCATGAAAAGAAATCCTTCAGCAGGTTCACCATCTCTTCCAGCACAGCCAACTTGTTGCCATACATCTGGCGCACATGTTGGCGCCCCCAAATAGCAACGTACTTCATATCTTTAATGTCCACTCCCATGCCAAATGCAAAGGATGCCACTACGCATCGAATTATTGAGTCGGACTTTGAGAACTCCAGCAACACGCGCTGTTTACCTGTAACAGGCAAGCTGGCTGTGAAAACTTCGAGTAGCAGATCTGGTCTCTTGCCACTTCCTCTTAAAAATGCAGACTCCTTTAAAGCAGCTTATAAAGCAGCGTACACTGTAAACATAAATTAGTCATTTTGACTAATAAAAATTAGTCCTGCCCTACGTCTGAAATGACTAATAAAAATTAGTCAGACAAGCCAGATGACTAACATTAATTAGTCAAATACAAGACAAATATTAGTCAAATGTGACTTATTTTTAATTAGTCATCTGGACTAAATCCAAAAACGTCTGAAATGACTAAACGTTAGTCATCTGACTTTTGCAATTAGTCATTCAAAGTGATGACTAATCACATTAGTCACACGACTAAGGCTTCATTTCATGTAAAAATAAAAGAAATTAAGCAAATTAAATCATATAATTTTGTCAAAAATATTTATTTCAATGTAATCGGGTTTTACCTTCACTTAACTGTGTAACAAAATGTGTATACTCTTAAAAGAAAGTTTGAATACATTGCATCTTCACAAAGACCTTGTATTACGGGTTACACCTCGTTGAGGTATCATGCAGCTTTAAAAGTGTATTTTTTTTCTTAGATATGTGATGTGTCATACATCACATACCGGTATCTAAAAAATAATTATTTTTTTTAAAGCTGCATGATACCTCAACGAGGTATAACCCGTAATACAAAGTCTTGTTCTTTGGTTTGAATAAAAGTACATTAATAAAACAATAACTATAAAGTAAAAAAAGTAAATTAAATATATCCACAAGTTCAGCTTCAGTGAATCTCTTCAAATTGCAATAAGTTGGCAAAACAGCAAAACAAATGTAGACACGAGGAATATATGCCACATCTGTTTATTACCCCACCCCCCAGTAGTTGGGTTGTAACAGCAAAGGCGGAGATAATAAGCGCACCCCCCCCCCACACACACAATAGTAGTACATACATTTTTGCAATCCAGGTTTCCTAGTGGCAAGTAAATTTAGTAACTTACAATTTTGTGCAGTAAATATAAAAACCATGTTCAAATATAATGCAACTATAATGTAGCACAAGTTATTGTAAAAATAAAAGTATAACTGGTTTGCATTTAAACTTATAAACTGAGTGGTAAAATGACAAATGTAATCGAATGAGTCAGAGTGTAACAAACCTCATACATGTACCATTACTCAAATTAAATTACAAATTGAAATAAGGTTTGGCTCTTCCAGACATTGCTTATTACCTTATAATATTAGGGTGATATTGCAAAGGAACATTATTTTGGCAAGTGATTTTCCGTTTTAATGAAAAGGCAAGAATAAATCTCACGAATAGCACCATAACTGATTCCAAATGTGTTGTAATTGAAAAACCAGAGTCTTAATTCTTTTCACACATTCAGTGAATTCAAAAGACACCAAGACAACCCTCTGGCTAAAACTATAGTTGTTGGTCACATTACTTGTCAAGATGCTGGTTTAATCTCTCAAGTAATGTGACCACTGCACGTTCGATCTTCACATTATCCTGTACATTCAGGATAACTTTCTAGAAGAAGATTAGCGTCTTCTTAAAACTTGCTGGATATGCCAAGTTGAAAATATAAAACAGGCCAGGTATCTGAGAGGTCCGAATCGTCTCATTTAATGTATGGTGCGCCATCTTCCTGTATATCAATGAGAACATAAAACCAAAAAATACTTTACAATTAGATTGTGCGATGTCTTTAGGCAAATGATGTCTTTAGGCAAATGATATTCAACAGATGTTTTGTGAGCGCAACAGCTCCAGTTCCAATGTAGCAGAAAAGGAGGTCACAACCAAAAACCAGTGGTTGAACTGCACTATGCTTTTGAACAGCTCTCAACATGAATCAGGGAGACAGCTCCTCATTGAGGTGTAAAAGCATGAAAGAGAAAATCTTGCTGGAATGCCCATGAACTAGAGGGCTGGTGTTACCACTGCTGTAAAAAGTTCAAATTGGGTATAAGCATTCTCAGAATATACTGACTGGAATGTCAAATATAAAAATTCTCAAACCACTTCACTCCAAAGGAGTACATGCAGTTTCACAGCGTTGCATAGGTACCCGAAAACTCCTTAGATTGTTTATAAACCACGGAAGCCTCAATTTATTTTTAAATGTTTAATTTATTCAATACAATATTTCGTCACT